>JASJET010000091.1:2300000-2900000 GCA_034092305.1 Diaprepes abbreviatus | reverse complement strand
CACAAAATATTAAGAATAAGTCTTATTGTCTAAACAAATCTAATTCCTTATTTAAAGTTTTTGAAAAAAATCAATAATTCTATAAGCTCTCACCAATACATAACATTTAGAATCCGTTGGTGGGGTGGGGGTAGTTCTATATATATGAGACTGGGTCAGTTACACAGTCATATATTCATCAACCCTCATACGATAAACATGGAGGAAGAAAGACCCGCCAGCCGAGGCTCATCCATCTTTAGTGATGACACCGTAGCCGACAACGTTGGAGACCTGCAAGTCTTCGACGACGACGACGAGGTGGATTTTGAAATTGACGTCCTACGTTGGGACGACTTGGATGAGCCGATTCCGCTAGTATATGACCATGATCCGGGTCTAGTGGAATTAGACGACGCGGGTGATTGGGTCTTACAAAGACTCGAAACTCCGTCGCCGCAGCCAGAGCCGGACTCGACGGAAGATGCGGTGCTGGAAATTCCAGCATCACCAACACCCGACGACCCACAAGGCCCCTGCGATTCGTCAAGCTGGTGGTCGACCAGCGAGGATGGGGCACCATAAACCCCACACTCTCCCTGGCCCTTTTTAAGGGCACACAACAACGGTCCTTTTCAGGACCACAAAATACTTTGATCGTAGTTTTAGTACATATTAGTACTTTGTTACTAATATGTGTATGTATAGAATATACAATATTAGATACAAAGTATTAAAACTTTAAGTGCTGGTGGAACCCAGCTAAATCGTTCGTTCGTATTTGAGACCACAAACAACTTTTGGTCTCAATACGTAATATGACATTTGTTTTCACCCCCCACCATTAATTTGTCTCTATATATACGACCATCAATACTTATTACAATCATTTTAGTTCAACATGTCAGGGACTCAACAACAACAACAACAACAACAACAACAACCCATCCAATGCCCTGTGGTAGATTCTACCACAGAGAATTGTTTGGAGTGGGAGCCGAACGATCCTAGATGGGATGAACTTTGGCGGTTCATCATCGAATACACAGAGGACAGCACCGCCACCCCCGCTGATGATGATGACGGGCCGTGCGACTCCACAACTCAATAAAAGAGTCGCATGTTTTAAAACCAAACGGTCCTTTTCAGGACCACAAAATAATTTGATCGTAGTTTTAGTTGGTTATAATACTTTGTAACCAATATTTTATGTTTTTTTCATAAAAACATACAATATTGAGATACAAAGTATTAGAAGTTCTGGCGACAGAACCTTAACTTCATAAACCGAACCATGTTTTAGCATACTTGTAAATATTATCAGAAAATATTTACAACTATTGCTATTGCGTAGTTTTAGTGGATTATTCACTTTTTTTTTTTTTTTTATTACCTAATATTATGTGGGACAGGGCCTATATGAAATAACACACAAAAATAAATTTTCAAGTCATTTTTATTCTCATTATAAAATATAAAAAATTTGATCAAACACTTTTTTATTAACTACAATATATATATATATATATATATATATATATATATATATATATATATATATATATATATATATATATTTACAAACTTAATACTATAAATTAAAAGCTAATATCTACAACTACCTAACACCTACTACATAATTTATTAAAGTCCTCTAATTGTCTTTTTAACCGCGCAGATTTCACCTTTTTTATCTCTAATTGTTTTTCAAGTTCTATAATGTCACTGGCACACTCGTTCACTTCATTCACTAACCGTTTTTTCATGGCATAAATGTCAGTCAATTTGGTCTTCTGAGAGTTGGTGAAGTCTTCGACCCACTCCGGTTGTGATGGCTCGGAAGAAGACGCGGTTTTATTTGGTGAAGACGATGACGACGACGACGACGACGAAGCAGCGGAAACTTCATCGCCTTCAAAACACCGCTTAAACCGCTTCTTCATGGGTTTCCGGCACCCCAATATCGGCGACAGTGGTGCTGGCGCTGGGGAAGACTTCACCTCCGACACTCTTACATTCTCGACGCTGGCCGGTGTTGGTGGCGTTGGTGGTGTTGGTCCATCGGGGCCTTCTATGACTTCCACTTCTACTGACAGTGGCTCTTGCGGTGCTGTTTTTAGGAAGTCGGGTAATGGAACAGGGGTGGAGGGACGCTTAAAGTTAAACTTTTTCTTCTTCCCTTGTCCCACACCTTTAATCGCCGAATAAAATGTTTTTTTATCGGCGATTTCCGACTTCCGCATAGTCAAGAGCTTTTGCAGTTTCGACGCTTTCGGAGAAGATTCCCTAGGCCGCGATGCTTTTCGCACAACCACATCACTAATCACATTAATTTTTGGCTCTTTCTCCTCCGTCCAGCATTCCAGGAATTGCGCTGCCGACTGAACTAACTCCTCGTCGCGACCATCGTTGAGGGCTCGGTCTTCGGCATCTTCATGCTCCACGCCATTCCAGTTCTCGAACACCCCCGGACTTAGCACCTCTAAACCACTCATGTTATCCAGCATGCCTTGCTGTGAACCGCAGCTCACGTCAAGAGCATCTAAAAGAGACCGTACACTAGACATTTTCGATATTCAAACTCACACAATTAACTTTTTCTTAGCACTGTACTGTTTGCTGTTCTGACGAACTGTGAAGAGCTCGAGCCAGCAAGTCTGCTTTTATGCCCATTTCCCCCACTACACCGCCTTTATTCCTTTTGTTCGATGCATTAAGTATAATATTTAAACTTGTCAGATGCAAGGCCAAGGCCAAGGCCGACGTAACCGGCAATACCAGGGTCGTTTTCAGGGCTGTAATTTTCATGGATTTTTTTTTTGTCCCTGTCAAGGTTATTTTAAAGAAGCATATAAATATAGTACTAAACTTGTTAGATGCGAGGCCAAGGCCAAGGTCAAAGTACCCGTCAATGTCAGGGTCGTTTTCGAGGTTGTAATTTTCAAGGATTTTTTTTTGGTCCTGTCAAGGTTATTTTAAAAACAAGGACATTAATGAACGTGCCATCCAGAGAAGAAATTGGGTCATAGAAGAAGCTTACCTGTACAGAAGAAATTAACATGTATTTTATTTCTTAATTTTTAATTTTTTTGTTTGTTATTTTTTTTATTTTTTTTTTTAATAATAAAAAGTAAACTCAATCTTTTGTTATATTTTAATTTTTTTCAATAAAACAATAGTAAAATGAATCTGTATGTGTATTTATTAAACATCACCTAAAATACGTTTTGCAATCCATATTTTTCTGCAGAGTCCGTTTATTAATGAAATAGAACCATATATTAGGGTGAAATCTAATGGTTTCAAATCAGTCTCACATAACAATGTCAGAAGTAAACACTATTGATAAGTTCGGTCGCAAAAGAAAATTTAAGGATTTTAACTTTATGCGAGGTCCTTCAGGAATAGGTTTTAAACTTACACCTAATGGAGATTACGACATGGGAAGCAAAAGATTGTGCTATTTAGCAGAACCTCTTGAAGGAGACGATGCGACCACACGAAATTATGTTGATAATAACCTTGCTCAGTGTGTGCAAGATACGTAGAAAGCTTTACATGACTCAACAATTGTTATTAAAGATATATTCAGAAACCAACTTGAAGGTTACGTACGCAAGAAATTAATTGAAACCGGTCAAGAACTTAGAGGATACATTGATGATACTGTTATTGCAATATATGAACTTAGGCAAGACGAACTGCGTGATGAACTTAACTCTAGAATGTTGAAAATTGAAAAGACTATGGAGGATCTTGTCAGCAAACCTGTTTCACATTAAACATTTACTCGTAGACCTGTGCGTTTAATTTACTATTAGACAAATTTTTCAACAATAACTTTTACAGTTTGTTATTTGTCGACACTTCATTATATTTATAATTTTAAAATAAAGGTTCAATAAAAAAGCAATCAATCAATGAATACATGTTTTTTATTTAAAAAAAAAAAAAAAAAAAAAAAAATTACAATACTATCGTTACATATTAATGTTGTATGTTTAATAGAAATAATAAAAACAATACAAATAATGAAATATGGATTTTCCAGATTACGTGCTGTCCTGACTTAGAAATGATTCCAACACGGTGACTAAATTTGCTAAGTTTTCTTCCGGGTCTGTTTTGTAAAAATCTATGTCTGCATGCCCCCAAGGTAGAGTTTTGGTTGAACTGGGAATTACATAACGTTTATCATCGCTATGTGACAATGCTACTTTATTTATTATGTTGGTATAAATGTTATGTAATTCACTTCTAAATGTCTTCATCTTTCTTAATATCAAACCACCCCGTTCAACAATTCTTTGGTAGTCTTCCTGATGAAGGTCTTTCTCGATAACACATTTTTTGATACCTTTGGCTTTTTTTAATTCATTATTAATGGACTTTACATAATAAGCCTTCGCGCCGGTACCATAAAAACTTATTATCGGATCACCAGGAAACTCATCTTTCATTCTACCAACTACAGAATTACTTTTAATTATGTTGAAATTATTAATTTCGGGGTAATTTGATGTATCGAATTTTTCGGGGTTTTCTGATATAGTTTGATAAAAGTTTTCCGTATACACTTTTAATATAAGCGAGTCAGTATCGGTGTAAAGTAACGAAGCATCATCGCCAAACTTGGATTTAATAAAATTATAATAAAAATCGTATATTACAGTCTTTGATATATCTAATATGGAAAAACCGATATAAATTGGTTTATTGTACAATATTTTAACTTTATTCATATGTATAGCAACAAAGTTCTCGGTAAATATCGAGCTACTATTGAAATTGGGGCGGGATATTAGTGCTCTAGCTCCATTTCTGCCTACACTGTTCTCCCAATGTGTTACTAATTTTATATCCTTTCGATTTTCCACATTTTCCATAGTTTTACCAAATATCGCGTTATTTTTTAATTTAAAAGTGTCCTTCGCAAATTTTGTGGTGGCCTTGTTACGTAAATTGGTATTAAAATCAATATACGATTTTAGCCATTTTGATTGCTCAAACTGTAATACTCGATGGGTTTGCATTACCACTAAGCCGTTGGCGATGGCTTGTTTTAAAGTTCTATAGTGTACAATGTATTTTTTTTTATCTTGTAAATTGGGAATTAATTTCGGTAATTTAGCGTTTTCTGTTGGCGGTATGATATTTTCTACTAGAAATGGAAGATCAGAATGTGCATCATGCAACTCAGTCGGATAATGCACATCCACTTCCAAAACGTAGCCATGTAAACTATCATCACCAACAGCCATAATATTTAAATCCAGAATTTCGCGCTCGCTTAACCATCGAAAACCACCATATGGTAATGCTTGTGACATACTATGACCATATAGATTTGTAGCATCAAGGTATGTTATAAATGAAGAAGGTTTTGTTGGGTCATAGTCTGGTAAAAAAATATTATTAGCGATGTGCTTCCTTTCTGTACACTGGCTTATGCCGCCGCGTATACCTTTCTTAAAAAAATGTATCATGTCTATATCAGTTAAGAGCTCTAACTCTACCTTAGTCATACGTAGCATACAATCAAATGATAAACTTGGAAGGGTATAGTAATGTGCTGGATCAAGTTTATCGAATTTTAAGCAATTATTCCGAAATTGCTCAAAAACATCACACAATAGCAACACATCTGATTTTAAATACACGTCCGAATAGTCCCCCAAAGTTTTACACCCAAACAAGCGCCATACTTCTTTTGCTCTTCTATAGCTTTCATCGCTAATATGTTCTTCCCGTAAATTATCATAAAATTCATCTTTACTTGGAAGACATGTATTTTCCATTTTTTCTATAGAGTCAATAAAGCTATAGGGAAAAACACCCTTTTGACGCATCAAATTAAATTGGTTGATATTTGAAAAATGTTTCCGCGTTTCAATAAAATCGTCGTCGTTTAAACCGCTGCCTAAATTTTCCAAAGACGTTGACAGAAATTTAAAACTATCAATAAATCGCAACTTTAAATATTTCCTCTTGACTTTTCCACATTTACTATCAAAATAATCGTGCACATAAATGCTTTTGGTAAATGATATGTACTTTTCCTTACTTTGAGCCAAAACACCAATTTTATCCCCATATTTACATAACTCTTTTATAAATAAATGGCTGTCGTAGCCGCTTAAGTTATGAAATATGATAGGGATAAAAGAGGGTAATTTATAATTTAAATTACAAACGGAATGTGCAGCACCAAATCTTTTTGCACCAGTTATGTGACAGTGGTCTCGTACTTTAATCTCACCCTCTTCAAAAGGGCCTTCACATATACCACATATTTTAGCATCATTAAACTCCCTTTTTTCTTCAGGCGTTAACGGTTTCATAGGCTTAATGTCTTTTAAATATGTGTTGTATAGAGCCCTTAAATCACACTCGATACGATCCACAAAGACTTGAGCTGCATTATTCCCCCGAAATAGCTCAAATTTCGAAAGTGAGTCGTCAAAAGAGCATTTAATTAAATAAGCAAAAGAATATGGTTCATGTTTAAAACTTTTTACAGTGTAAGAATTTTGTGGGTTTGGTTGTACCGTTTCAATGGGTTTTAAAACAGATTCGAAATCTGCATAAACCACGAATGGAACGCGCATTTGCTTTTCTATACCCTCGAATTTTAAAATATTTTCCGGCACACTCTTTCCAAATTTATCGATTTTTAAATCCACTGAGGGTGTTTGCGTGAAAATGTGGTTACAATCGTAGCTTTGATGTAAAGTTAAAGCTGACGGTGTACTAAAATAAATGAGGCAACCATCACAGAAATATATTTTATGTTGTTGATAACTAATTTGACTTGAAACTAAACGTGATAAATCCCGAATCCAACAATAATGACTCTTTGAACAAGTCGTATCACAAAAATGTTCACCGCCATCTTTACTACTACAGTCTTTTGTAATTAACAATAAATTTACATGCCTATCCAACTTTTTTGACGCATACCTCAGTGGACCAATAACTTCATGTATTATTTCATTATTTTCATATTTAGATTCCAGACCGTATACGTTAATTGATATGTTGTTCATTTCCTCAAATTTTTTAATGTCACGTAATTTTACTGGAAAATCCATACCTGTTACATTTAGCACTCTAGAAAAATGGGGGTAGGATGTCTTCTGTGAAGGCTCTGCTGTTGGAGGAAACAATGCTGATGTTACAGCCCACGCAAAGCAAAATTCGTCCTGGTTAATCACATTGACGACAGCTCCTTTCTTTTCAATAGAACACGGCAACTTGATGTATGATGAGCCACCCATAGGCATATACTTGTTGATACCAACTTCCAAGTATAAAATTCGCACAAGAGCCCATCCTATAACAAGAAAAATAATATATAAAAATCAGTTTAATATATCGGGTTTTGATTTTTCCATACCTGAATCTTTCTCCTGGAACTCTGTCGCCTGCGTTTTTATTAATTCGGTGAAAGAATGGTAAACGGCATCCAAATCACTTTCTACACTAATTATTTGATTAGCAGTGTTGAAGGATTTTTCACTGAATATTTCTTGTGATGGAAGCATGTACTCGCCAACAGCTGTCATGTTAACTTTTAAAGCATGATGCACACGCAATAAATTATTAACAAGTTCCACCACCTTGGATTTAATGTCTGCAAAGAACATTACGTAATCGGAATGCTCCATATCACTGCTAACCCGATAGGTTGCAATTCTCCTTTTGAAGGCACATTCAACGAGTTGCACACCATGACATACCGGCAAACATGAATTATTTTTATGTTGTTGTGTTCGTTTATGCGCTGACATATGATTTATTGGAACATCTACATTACATGTAGCGCAATTAATTACCGGAATCGTCGATGTATACTCTTCAATTCGGAGCCGTTTTCCTCCAGGCACTTCATTAAATCTCGCCGCACACGATTCTCTTTTATGACGTCTCATATTATAACTCTTAGTAAACTTAGAACCGCAATTTTCACAAACATATGCCATGATTTGTCAAATATTAACACATGTACTACCTATACAAGTCAGAGCCAACTGATGAATGAAACTGCCCCATACTCTATATAAAACCATTCAAGGTCACCCCCAACCACGTAACATATCTTCAAGGTCACACACCCAAGATGACCTTCAACAAAGTCAAGGTCGTCTCGACCAAGGTCAAGGTCAAGGTCACACACACAACCTTGAACACAAGGCCAAGGCCAAAGCACACGTGCACTTTCAAGGTCAATGACAAGGACATGTGGGCGGGGCCAAAGAGGGGTGAAGCAAGGTCAAGGTCAAGGTCGAGGAGTGGGGGGATTGAGAGAATCGGGTTATGTTCACTACTCCACGGCATATCTATTCACAGAGTGATTATTTAATTACTTATTTTAACAAAATATAGTTGACATTGAACAATGAAAATAATTAACATTTGTTCCATTACACTAGTATACTTTGATAGCTATTTACCTGGTAGCTGGTGGTAATGAAATGAGAAAAGTAAATTTACCACTTAATTTTTAAGGGTGATTTACGTCTAAACCGTTGGGTTTAGCGATGTAAATAAAGAGCACCTTTTTTAAAGGCCTGGCATCAGTCTTTCAGAAATTATGCCAAAAACTACTGTAGCTGTCAACACTAAAAAATTATGACAAAAAAACAATTTTCAATGTAGGTAAAGTGCCCTCTAGCGGCAAACAATCAATGTGAATTGTTACTAAAATGATGAAGCGCAGAAGACTTAGCCTATCTTTCAAATATTAGTCAATTCGGTTTTCCTGTAAGCGAGTAATTCAAAAAACAAAAAATAAAAACTTGAACTTGGACGGCTTGTAACTCGAAAACGAATGAATCACCCCCTTAAGTTTCGTGATCGATTTTTGAATCACCCTGTATATATATATATATATATATATATATATATATATATATATATATATATATATATATATTATATTATATTTCTTTTATGGTGTATTTTTATGTTTTCTAGCGTCATAGGATTCACTGAGATCATATTTTTATTTAAATATCTTAGTGTAAATTCATAGTTGGTAATGTAACATTCATATGACTGAAATCTTGTAATAAACTTAATTAAAATCTACATCAAATTCCTTTAATAAAACATATTCAATAGCCTCGTTGTCATCACTTTGCAGCACACTTCAGTTTTTTATTCTAAACATATTAAGAAATTTATTAGAATACAGGGAGAGATTAGAGTTTGTTTTTTGTAATTTTTGTTAAATCTATACATACCATAATAGGTTTCCCAATTTTATTTCGCGTAATACAGAAAAAACTTTATTGCCCTATGCCAACAGGTGTAATAGAACAAAACTTTTCTTTTTGAAAAACTGAGAGAAAACTATACACACGTCATATAATAATGAAAATTGATTGACTGTGGATTGTGGTATTGATATTAAATTCATTGTTAAAATATCGCAAAGAAAGTTTGCAACAGTGAGATCTTACACATCTTTATTAATATAAGTTATGTAACTGTTATATTCCCATGAATATATAAGGTCATTACTAGCATCTGATTAGTGATACATCAATTATTTTTAAAGATCACGTTCTAATAGTTGAAAATGAATGTCGTACTTCAACAGATGGTTTACTGAATCTGCTAATGCATTCATCACCTGATAATTATTTCGGTGGTACTTTAGAAAAACAAAAGGAAATTTTACCACTTACTAATGCATATAGAGACTTTAACCAAAATCAAAGGATTAATTCGAACAAAATGAGAGTGGCAATACGCCAATATTACTTCAAAGCTTTTTTCCATCTAAATGAATTTATTTAAAAAATCTAATTAGACCTTGCATTCCTAATAAAAAAATCAAATTATTTGATCAAAATAGGCTAATTTTACGGACGTCTGAAGAATCCAGCGAAGATGAGTTGGAAGACTGAAGAGATTTAAACGAAGTCACGGGTAGATTAAGAAAACTTGTGCAAACCAATAAAAATTGTTTTAATACTTTCAAAATACTGAATTGGAAACACTTGGTGTAATTGAATTTTAGCCAAATATCGGTACTTTTATGTTTTTAATTTAATTCAGGATACGTTATCTTTTAATCTCAAAATCTGACTGTTTATGCAGTGGGCGGCTCTTCGTCAAACTTTAATTTTTGGAAATAAATATGAATAAATGTAATCCAATAAAGTCTTAAAACTTAGACGTTCAATTTGTGAATATTTTCTATTCTTTAATATTTATAGAACTAATATAAATATTGGATTAAGTATTTCATTTATACTCACTGTAAAGATTTTGTATGTAAATTAAAGGCATTACAATTTTTCAAAAAGTTTATATTTTTCTAAGATAAAATATATAATAAAAAAATTTAATTAAAAATTTATGTCATTCATGATAATAATATCATCATCTTCAATTATATGTATGCCTCAATTACTTCATAAACACCATCTCTCCAGTTGCGATCCTTTACTGACTTGGATCACATTTATAACTTCGAGCTAGATTTCGGAAGATGAGCCATCTTGGCCAGAACCGTAATTAGAACTATCATAATCGAAAATCAGAGAGAGAGTTCAATCTGAATTGGATTCATAATAAGAATTAGACCCATTGCTATCGTGTTCAACTTATTTCTGTATATTGAAAAAGAAAAAGCTATTAAAATAGTATTCATTAAACAACGGTAGCTAATAATAAACCTAAATAGGTATAATAATAATCATTATATGATTGTATTTGCATGCATACAAACCTTTTTATGGTTAGGGAGATTTTGTTCATCCTCGATCACCTCCTAATTATAGAAGCATTTACAAGTCAATATAAAATTAAATAGTGGAATTAAATAGTTCCGCGGTATACAAAACGCATTCTAAAAATGGTTCCTTGAAACAAGATACAAACAATTAGCTATAATATTTAAAAAAAATTAAAAATCGTTAACATATATATACACGTATGTGAACTTAGAGGCGTACACACATATAATCACAAATGCATACGCCTATGCATGCACACATACATACACACATATATACACATATATGCATACATACGAATACATAACCACATATATATATATATATATATATATATATATATATATATATATATATATATATATATATATATATATATGTATACATGTAAATTCAATGTTTATAACACCTCCGCCTCAGAGTCATTTGTGGCACTCTTGTTTAGACCATGCCGACTGTGAAATAATTAGCTTCACAGGAATATGGTCGGCGCTTTGATACACTCTTTCCGAAAAAAGTTATCGGCATCCTTTGATTTATGACGACAGTCGCCATAATTCAATGTATGCCAGAAATAAGGAGTGTATGTGTATTATGCCACACTTCATGGTGTGTAACATTTAGTCCAGTTCACAGAAAATATATTGTGTATTTCAAAAAACTCGTACTTTTTCATCAATACAAATTTTGTATATGTGGTTACAGGTTAAGAAAATATTGTCATTTGCGCCATTTTCATTTATATAAATACTAAATGTTTGTTAAAATGTGTTATTTTATTTTATGGTAGATCGATCATAACATTTGTAAACCTCCCACTGGTGAATCCATAATTTTCGTTACTTACATAGAATTTTTTTCATTTACTTCAAACATTATTATGTTTGAATCTGCTGCTCTTTAGTTTGTAGAACATTTAAATGAATAACTATGTATTCTAAAAAATAATTTATAAATACTGTAGCTTTTTATTCTAGAAAATTTCTACAAGAAAAATTAAGAAAAAACTTAAAGGAAATATAAAGAATTAGATACAAATTGAAAATAATATTTCTTTTATTTGGTAATTTTTTAAAATATATATTTAAACGTTTAATTACATGAGCTTGTCGACCTTTTCCCTATCGATCATTTTATGTAAAATTTGGCAGTTATTAACACACACCTAAAGAATT
Source organism: Diaprepes abbreviatus (assembly GCA_034092305.1). Lineage (NCBI taxonomy): Eukaryota > Metazoa > Arthropoda > Insecta > Coleoptera > Curculionidae > Diaprepes > Diaprepes abbreviatus. The sequence goes on along the minus strand of JASJET010000091.1, from coordinate 2,888,098 downwards.
ACAGTTTTCTACATCTTGACAAATTGCAGCAGCGGGCAAACTTAGGATAAGGATACGTTAGTAACTTTTTTTTGTAATTGTAAAGGCGCTACTAAAACAAAAACATAAAAATACATATTTCATTTTGATTCATTTGAATGTTTTTCAATCTTCTTAGTATCGTAGTGGTTCCAAATCAAAAATGAAAAATTTTACATTTGAGCTAGTAAAAGGCCTAAAACCTAACACACCAATTTATTTATAGCATAGGTAAACTATGATCTACATGGAAGCATAGATTTTATATTATAGGAAATTAATTACTTTTGTTTGAAGGTTGTAGACAATGTTGAAGATTGACTAAAATGTGGTCGGAGTTGCATTGTCTTTATTTTTATTTATTTTTATTTTTACGACGTTTCGATTAGGTTGTATCTCTAATCGTTATCGAGAATAAACTGAATTCAGTTTATATTTGATATCGATTAGAGATCGAAACGTCGTAAAAATAAAAATAAATAAAAATAAAGACAAGGCAAGTCCCACCACATTTTAGTCAAATTAACTACTCATAAACTATCATATGTTTTATTTTAGAAGTATAATTTTATTTTAGAAAATGGGTATATATCTCGAACTAACGAAAAGTACCTATTCCAAATCTTTTCAAACACTTTTTAAAGAAATCGTGGCTGCGTTGGTGGAAGTAAGAAATATTTGCAGATATTTAAAAACTTTAAGTCCACATTTTGCCAATTTTGAAAATGATTTTCTTGAAACGGAGCCCTATATTAAGCCTTTGGTAAGAACATGAAATAATGTTTATATAAATTTAGCTATATTTGAAACTATTAGATTTCAGTTGAAATATCAATGAAAACCTGACGTCCTTCTTAGTAAGAAATGACGTAAAAGTGACAGTGCGGCATAATTTATTTCCTTAAAATTTTCAGTTTGTATAAAAAAAATACTAGAAAAGAAAGCAATTTTATGTTTGTTCAATATTCGCGGATGATGAAATATAGGTATAAAAGAGCAAAGGTAGGTTAATACACATTGAAGAAGAAAAAACAACGAATTAGAAAATCTTGTAGCATATCCCCTCAGAGGGGTTGTGAAGGTGCTCTTATTCCGCCTCCACAATTACGGGGCGTAATGTCCTCGGGGCCCCAGTGATCTGCACATCTTGTGACGTCTTATATGTCAACCGTTCTCGGAGGGTCCGTGGTTGTTGTGGAAGTGCCCTCCGAGGGCGGTGGCTTGCCTTATACGGCCGACCAAGTGGCAGGGAACCACAATAAAAATCTCCCAACTTAGGGTGTTCCCGGACAAGCCGGGACTGCATGGTTTGGAGGGAGCCAAATCATTATTGTTCGGAAACTCCAGGAACCGGGCACTACTTGGTTTTAGTAATGCGTTCTCACAGCATACGGGGCACTGTTGTGGGTGACCGTCTTTTCCTCCGCCACTTGTGGGAACAATATGGATTCTATTTTATTTAATATTAAAGTGGTTGATGCGCCCTGTAGTGCATTAAAACCTATTCGACATCCACGGTGGGAGACCAGGCCAGGATGCAAACGAATCAATCTGGAATGAATCACCGGTCTAATAAAAGACTGAGAATAAAGTCACCGATTAGCATAACTTATACCAGATTTTTCATCTTTAAGAAAAAAAAGGAATATTCAAAGACACTTCCCCATTTCTTCTCTATAAAGTCCTGCAAGGTTATTTTGGATCCCTTAAAGGAACCTCCAAGTCTCGAGATGGATTTCTTCCTATAGAAGTTTCTAATGAAAGTCAATCTATCTAAGCTCTTAAACTTTTAAAACTTCAGACGTATAACGTACTTGTTACCACCCATCCTTCACTAAATGTGTTAAAAGGAGTAATAACAAGCAATAACCTCTCTGTTTTGCTCAGATCAGGAAATTTTGAATTGTCTCAAAGATCAAGAAGTAATAGAACTCTTTAGAATCCCCTCCAGAGATCCTGAAAAAAGCCCTAACACCTTCATCCTTTCCTTTAACCTTAATTCCTTACTCCCCATAATTATAGCAGGATAACTATCTATTAGGGTCTGACCTCATATACCGAATCCTTTGCATTGCCTCAACTGTAAATGTTTTTGATCACACTGTCCTGAGATGAAAAAATTGTGCAATATATCCCTCATGCGGCCACCTAACTCATTCAGATATATCCCTTGTATTCTCACCCTTACATGTTTTAACTGCAACGTACCTCACTCACCTAGATAGACTGCATAGCTTTTAAATAACAGTTTGGAATACAACAAATCCGTATACTAGCAAAACTAAATTACTCAGAGGTTAAGAAGAAATACAGAGATCAAAACCAAACGTTTATATCTCTATATAACTCAGTTGCTGCAAATAAATCACTATCTCTTGTCAAAAAAGTTTCAGTATCCACCCAGTGTGATCTTAATGAAGTAGAATCCACGCTCACTCCCTCAAATATCACCCCTAAAGTGAGGAATCCTCACAAATCCCTCTCTATCAACTCCCTTCCATAAAAACTCCTATTCTCACCCTCCCCAAATTCCCTGTATCCTCTTCCTCCCTCCACTCCTCATCATCCTCAAAATACTCCCAAACCAAACCCAAACCTTCTCCCCTTAAAATCCAGGCCCAGTCTTCAGACAACCGTCCATCTAAATCCTCCGAAAGCTCATCTCGAAAATCAACCCTAAAATTTTCCAATAGATCCTTACTAGATATGATGGTCGACGATTCCCTCCAATAAAAAGTTAACGGTAGTTTAAAGAAACCACACAAAACAAAAGGTAAATTAACATACATCACTAAACCAATGGACCCCACACAACCATCCACACAAGCGGTACAAACGTCAACTCATAATCTTATCCACTGACATTCCAATGGCTTATCGCTCCATCTGAACCATATAAAGCTGCTTATGAGCAAGATATTTGCTATCCAGGAAACAAATCTAAAAGCAGCAAATAACCTTCCAATAAAAGGGTATACTTACATTAAGAAAGATAGATCCAACCCTCTCTGAGCATCTGGAGGTGTAGCCCTAATCATAAAAGATAGCACCCCCTTTACAGAAAGTCCTCTAAACACCCTATTAGAAGCTATTACAATCTCAGCCCACTTAACTTTTAAAATAACGATCTGTAATATTTACTGTTACGGTTTTAATTTCCCTATCTAATTTCCTATCTAATATAGTAATGTTTATGCTTACCTCCTCGATCATTTATGTGTTTTGTTTTTTTTTGGTTTGGGAACAGATTTACAAATGAAAGAAAACATTGGCAATTTATCTTGTTTATTAGAATCTGATTCACAATTATGCTATTATAATCCATAGTAATTGTTCGATAGTCCTTGTTGTTATGTTGACTTCCTAAGGCTTCTCTCCTTTGTACCTAAAATATAGAACTGCATTAGTCTTGTACAGAGTGGCTCGGTATAGAATATTTAGTCAGAAATTATTAATTTAAATTGTCTTTTACGGTTATTGTTACCTTCATCGAGAGATCTCGAGTGAGCAGATAATCATTTGGCTGCAGTATCAACAGATTTCTGAGTGGAAGCTCTCTGGATACCGTTGGATCTTATATGTCTTCTAGGCAGCTTAATTTTCCCATTGTATCAGTTATCGTGCGACTATGAGAGATTCTATTTAGCTAAAAATGGAAAGACTACCTTAGTGTCAAATGTAAATAAAGTTTAAGGTTAGAATCTACTCGACTTTTCTTGTTTAGTTTCACTTCAACAAAGCCTTTTTACTGATATAAATTCTTGAACGTACCACAATTGTCTTAGTTAATTTGTAATAAAATTTCGTGTCATAATTTTAAAATTTCATATTTCTATTTTTTTAATTGTTTTGAAGCTTGTCAGTTGTCAGTCAATATATAGATCCCTGTATCTTTTCCCGCCGTTTCCGTGGACGTTTTTCTGGGGGACATGAAAAAAATCTTGGAGTGATAAGGACTTTCCTTGCAGAGTTGCACCGGAAAGGTCACTTGGCAATTTTGCTAGTTTTTAATTGAAAGTTTCGGGTCCCTGACCAAATTTATAGTAACTGTGTTGTTAACAGCTGTATGCTGATTTGGTTTGGTCAATTCGGGGGACAAACCCGACATCAAGTTTTGCTATTTTTTTCTGTTCCACCACGAAAAGGCCACATAACATCACTGGTAAGTCTATTTTAATTTTTGTTTTAATGCTCAAGTGTTAATAATTGTGGGTATGTTTAAGAAGAAAAGGAATGAGTAACTTACCTCACTCGTAACATAAAAGGTTAAGTTCTTTCTAAGTTCATCTTTTGTTTTAGGCCTTTTTTTCTTTTTCCCTTTTTTTTTCCCCTTTTTCTTTTTCCTTTCATTGCCCTCATTTGGAATCATCATCGGGGCCTTCTGGCTGACTTCTCAACGGTACCTGCCTTGGCTGCTGTACATACCAGACCACTCGGCCATTCTTGCGAATATCTCTACAGCACCTGCCTTACATGCTACATACCACCACACCGAGTGATCCAGAGCCTCAATATCAGCACATTCAAGAAGCCGCCGTTAAACAGGTTTTATGTGTCTGTGTCGTTTTCAGGGTATCATAGACTTTAATGCCTTCAGCATCACCTGTAAAATTTAAAGCCGTTGTATTTTTCTTTTCATTTTGAATATAAAATTAATGAATAATTAGTGTACTTACCTTGGTAAGATCTATTGTGTTTCCTCATATGGTACAATTAATCAAATCTTGCAACCATATGCAGTTGATATCTTTCACATATGTAAAAGGGGCGCATTTGTTAACTCAGGTAAACAGGCCTATTTACGCGGGTAGAGTGCACTTAATACTATCATTATATATATATATATATATATATATATATATATATATATATATATATATATATATATATATAGTTGTCATTTATGGTAAATCGCTCTTGTATAATTAGTAATATAGCCAAAACACTGATTAAATTAAAATCTCTCATTTTGTTAGATTAATTTAGTTCTGAATTGTCAAAAAAAACCAGCTGACTGTCCGAAGTTCTTCCTTCAAACAGAGAAGCGCTGGGCCACTCTCGGTGGTTACGTTTACACCAAAGCACGTAAATATAGATGCTTGTTTTTTTTTTAATTTTTTAGGTGTTTTTCTTGCCATTAAATTAAATTTCCTGTTTTTGTTTTGTTAGATCGGTCTCTGCCTTGACCTTTAGGGCACTAAAACAGGTGGCGCATTCACCTACACCACTCTCCGTTCCCTTGGAAGCTAGCCGGGGGGAGCCCTAAAAGGCAGAGACTACTCAAGAGCCACCTGACAAGTTTAATTAACATTTCTTTCATTCTTACATCTCTTTCAATCTTACAACTATCTTTTTAAATTTTTTTATAACAACTTTGTCGCTGGTGAGTTAGAGATTTATTTAGATAATTTATTTAATTTTTTTTCTTACACCACTATTAATCCAGTTGACCTTAGTAACATTATTAATTCTCTTCCCCTCCTCTCCTATTCATAGGAGACATTAACTCCCATAACACTATTTGGAGATCAAAACACGCCGATTCAAGAGGTCGATCAGTCACACAAACCATACACTTATTACACCTAAGCATCTTAAATGACGGATCTCCCATATTTATATCTTCATCCACAGGCACCCTATCCACAATTGACTTATTAATATGCTCCTAAAACATCACTTCCCACTTTAAATAATCAACTCTCGAGAGTATCTTTAGAAGTGACAACATACCTATAGTAATTGAGGTATCCTGCCTTCTTTCCTCATGCTGCAATTTTCCCTCATTTAATTTAAACAAGGCCGACTGGAAACTCCTTCCCAAGCTGGTCTCTTTCAACCTTGACAAATCCCCTCTCGGTTCACTGATTCAGTACTGGAAACAACTGGGAAAAGCATTCCTAAAACTAACCCTAAATTTAAAAATCACCAAGTACCTTGGTGGAACGATCAATGTCATCAGGCAATAAAGAAAAAGAAAACTGCCCTTAATATATTCAAACACCATCCACCCACCGTTAACTTGATTACTTTTAAAAGGAGAAGAGCTCGAGTCAAGTTAATAATTAACAATTCAAAAAAAATATCTTGGACCTCATTCCCTCAATCCATAAATCCAAATATCACAAGCTCAGAACTCTGGAATAAGATACAGAGACTAAGAAGTCAATCCTCCAACACAAACAGTGGGATCCTAAACAACCATGAATGACTTACTACTCCTTCAGATATAGCCAATACAATCACTATTAAACATATTACAACGTTCGTACACCAGTCTATCCTATCTTACCCTCTCCATCCTCAGAATCCCCCACTCTTCCTTATAACTATCCAATAGCTGTTAAAGAAATAAATTACTCCCTAGCTAAATGCAGAGAAAGCTCTCCTGGGTCAGATAAAATATATGTCTCCATCTTCCTAATTTAGGCTTAATCTCCCTGCTAAATCTTTACAATATCATATGAAATATAGGTTAATTTCCCACTCAATGGAGAAATGCCATACTAGTACCAATTCATAAGCAGAAAAAAACCAGGACTTTAGCATACAGTTACAGACCCATAGCCCTAACCGGCCACCTAATTATAATACTGGGCACAATCACATAGACTAACCTGGTACTTAGAAAAACACAATCTCCTCATTCCAGAACAAATGGGCTTTAGACAACATAGATCCACCTTAGGTCACCTTGTAGGATTGGGTATATATATCCACAACTCTTTTACCCCTATACTACAGCTGATTTCTTGGACATGACTAAAGCTTTCGACTAAGTAAATATGAATCCATTCTAAATACTCTCTTGGAATGGAGTTTCTCAGGAAACCTCCCCATTTTGTTTATAATTTCCTACAAAATCGATCATATGGGGTAAGAATTTACGGCTCCTTTCCCCCAAAAGAACGGTATTCCTCAGGGATCTTAAAACAGTCCCACACTCTTTCTGATAGCTATAAACAATATCAAAAATCATATTCTTCAAACTATTCACCATAAACTGTTCCCGGATGATATCTTACTATCTTGGTTGATCAAAACTCCCTATAAATATCCCTCAACTCCCTCCTATCGTGCTCCCATTCTACTGGATTAACCTTTTCGCCAACTGAATCGTCTCTCGTCCATTTTTACAGGAAAAGAAAATGCAACATTAACCCTAGGCTAACTAAGAATTCCCAAGACATACCTCTAAATCCCCAATACACATGGACTGATATTTGATAAGCGTCTCAATTGGAATGCCCACATTCAATACATTCAGACAAAATGTTCTAAAGACTTACATTAGAATGCTATCAAATACTAAATGGGAATTAGATAGGACATTGTTATTAAAAATTTCCAAATCCGTAATACAATCTAAGATAGATTATGGATGTATAGTCTACACTTAAGCCCTTACCTCCTACATTAAAAAATTAAACCCAATACATAATAGAGGAATACTCTTTTCTATAGGTGTATTTCACACCAGTACAATCAACAGCCTATACTGTTAATCTGAAATCTCATCCTCAAAACATAGAAGGACGTAACTTACCTTTAATTATATGAAGCTACTACACTTTCATCCCTACATCCTCCATTTCAAATCCTTTTTCAATCCCCCTAACCACCGCATCTTTTTGACTAAGTACCCCCTTTTCATTCATACGAGCTTCGCCGAAACCAAGAAACGTCTATCAATAATTTAGCCTTCAATAGATGAAATAAACACCCACTTATTCCCACCTTGAAGTGATTTCCCCATCAGTTGCAACTTCGAACTCACACTACTAGACAAAAAAAGTAATGAACCCAAGAATAATGCAATCAAAGTACCATCAAATAATACATCTAAAATACACGAATTTATATTTACCAATGGCTCCAAAAAAGATAATGCAGTCGACGTATCATATTATACAAAAAACGCCAAAAAAAAATTATTCCCATCATGAATCCTCTTCGATCCTCACCGCTGAGCTATTCGCGATTCTTAAAGCCATACAATATTGGGTAAACACCTCCAAATTAAACTGGCTGGTAATCTCGGATTCTCTAAACTCCCTCAAACTAATCGAATCATACAACCCCAGATATCTAGATTAAACCCTAATAAAATATTTAATTAAAACCCTAATAAAATACTCCCATATCAAGAATAAATCCTTCACCTTTCTTTGGGTATCAAGTCTTACTGGAATCCCAGAAAATATTAAAACCGACGCCCTTGCATCTAGTCATCAAAATACTCCTAACAAAATAAGCAAAAATTCCACCCGAAGACTTTAAAAACACCCTACTCCACATCTTTCGAAATCTCATTCAATTAGAATGAAACCTTCAAGATCCAGTTAACAAACTTCAAACAGTTAAAAGACTTTCTTTATTGGTACCCCTCTTCCCAATTTACCAAGGCAAGAACTAATAATAATGACGAAACTTCGAATTGGCCACACGAAGCTAACCCATGAACACCTCCTGCACAAATCCCATACTCCTTTCTGCGAAACCTGTCAAACCACCCTATCAGTCAAACACATTATTACCGCGTGCAAAAAGTATGAGCAACATCCTTTCCGCCCATTACAGGGAAAAAAATTGAGGCCTTCTAATTCAGTATTGTGTTTTGTATGCTTTTACGATAACTATCATTCTGGAAACTGTATGTAATTTGTACGATATGTTATAAAATTAAGAAGAAGTATGACAATGCAAGTATGTATGAATTTCCTATACAGTTAAAAAAAATAATAAAATTAAACGTATTGGATATAACGAAAAAAAAGTATTTCTCGAGAATCGAACCAAAAACCTTTGGATAGTAGACGGGGATAGCTATTGCTAAGTGCGCGCGGCAGGTTCACTACGCGCGCCGCGTTAGCAGCGAAATTTTCAATGCGATTTTTGCAAAAATTGAGAAGTGCGCGCTATGCCTTTGTATACTTCTCGAGGTACGAACCCTTTACTACTATGTCAAATTTCAGGCGAATCCATTTCCCCAAGGTCGTAGCCTCTCCTGGTTCGATAATGTGATTTCTTGCCCAAGTTCCACTTTTCCATTGTCAGTAGAAAGTTTTTGTTTAAATTTAACAACACGTATCTTTCTAAAAAAACTGCTTCAAACTTAAACACTAAATTAGATGTCGTTCGTCAACTGAAGTGAACGGTTTTGTTTATTAAATAAGACTGGAAGGGCACCGTTAATTCATTATTCAACAGGCTACCATTTGACTTACATTTTCCCGCTTTTCAATATTGTAGACCCACAACTAAAGTGGTAAAATGTATATCGAGGGGTGATAAAGGAATTAATCTATTTGATGATGCATTAAAAAAAATACAATTTAGCCTATTAAAACAATCCAGACAATTTAAGTGTGCGACACAAGGCAGATTACGAACTGGAACAAAGCGCCTGGAAAAGAGTTAAGTCTAAAAACATCAGTGTAAGCAAAAGAGGAGCCGCTTTATTAGCAGTCAATATTATGAAGGCAGAACAGGTCAGCCATGAAAGAAAGTAGACTGATCAACGGCCTCCGTCGCGTTCGTCGTAAATGGTGCTTTAAAGAAAAATATGTCAATAAAAGTGGTATGACACGTAAAGTGGCCTTTGGTTCGGCTGTAACAAAAACTGTTCGAACCGATTTGTTAAAAGCATGTAGAGCCAAAATTATTTAGAGAAATGTCATTTAAGCATCTAAATTGCTGTGTCAGGTGCACATATTTAAAATCCGCAGGAGGTAAACGAAAAATTGGTAGTCCAAGGATTTTACCTATTCCAAAAAGTGGCTAAAAAGATGTGAGAGGACAGGTGCTACATTGCATACTAAATCGAAAGGAAACGGTATATTTTTGAAACCTTATCACACTGGTTTGGGATTATTTATAACAAAAAACTAAGAGATTTCCAACTTCAAAGAGCACTAAGTAACGTCGATATACAAAAGTAGGCAATAACAACGGATTTTCACATTTTTGCGGTGTATATATGAAAGATTTATTACATAAATGGAATCCGCGAAGAAACGGAGCAGCATTTATTATTTTGGATAGCCTATCGGGTGTAGAACCTCACCGGGTGGCATACAGAAAGGAATTTACTATAATAGTTTTGAAGATTTACTTTTAGAATTAGTACATTATTTATATATCGGTCCTGAGGTAACCAAAGACATTTATTATCCATATGAACATCAACAGAAATTTGGAACATTATGGTGTAGATATTGGTTCCTAAAGTTTCTCTTTTAGAGCATTAAAAAGTGAAATGAATAGAATGGATACCAGCCCGCAAACAGAATATGTGTAGTGAATCTGGAGCATTACTGTGACTCTAGATGGCATGCTCTATCGAGTTCTTTACATCTTCAGCAATGACCTTGAAAGAACGACCTCTAAGAAGTAAGAATTTTAAGAATTACCAGTGATGCAATTACTTCTTCAGCAGAGAGGTTGCAAGAAGTGCGTGTGTAATAATTTCCAAGACTTTTAATGAGTCAATAATAATTTATTCTGCAAGACCTTAAAAAAAGTAATTTTCTGGTAATCTGAATGATTCACGCATTAGGTGATTAATATTCAGGTTTATTTAGCTTTAACTTGGGCTCGACTAGATGACTTCATGCATGATCTCATTCTGGTTCGCGGAAGCGTGTAATTAATAAATGAGCATGTATTAATTTTAAGTATTTTTTTTAAATAATTATATGTTTAGTTTTATTCTGTCCTTGAACATAGCTATATATTAAGCAAAATGGGTCTTCTATGTTTCGTAAAGTTGCGATTTTATTAAAATAATGAATTATTTGTACCAAAGTATTAATTACTTTGTTTCAAATCACATATGTTTGATTGTGTATTTGATAATTTTCTGGTCGAAGATTATGATTCTGTAAGTGTAAATGTACATTATGAAGAATGTACTTTCCCTTGTGGTTATCATGGAGAATATACTTTATCTAGTGGTTATACAATAGACAACGAAGAAGAAAAAGATATATCTTAAGGTTATATAGCAGATAATGAAGAATATGAATCAGATAAAATAAGCCAAAAAGACAATGAATTTAATAAAATGAGTATTGACAAAGTTTTGATCTAATTAAAAAATATTAATGTGTAAATTTAAATGGTTCTTTTATTCTAAATAAAGATGATTATTTTTTACAAATGTGTGTTTTATTAGCTTAAATAAAAGACGTTTTTAAATACAAAATTTATTTACATAATAATATAGAACCTATTTTTTCGATTTTGTCACATTTACAACAAAAACTATGAAGTTCACAGACCATTTTTCGACCACTTCTTTTATATATTACACAATTAATAGGTGATTCACGACATCCACGAACAAGACATATATTTTTTTCATTCTCCGTTATTTTTTCTTCTATTAGACTAACAATGAAAATAACTTTTCTCTTCCAATTTAAAAACTATACTAAGTAATCTTATTTAAAAAATACATATATAAGTAAATTTATATATTAAAGATTACTTGACTGGTGACCATTGCTTTGATTATTGTTTCGATAATTGTTTCAAATATTTCCGTCTCTTCCTTACTATCAAAGTAAGAGGGTAAATGATTAGATTTATTTTCTTCTGCTGTAAATCACATGCTAAACAATTGCCATTTGGAATATCAGCTTCACCTTTACATTTAGAACACTTGCGTGTTGCTGGGACTGGCATTTTGTAAATACTAAAATTAAACTGCATTAATAATGGCATAAAAATATTCGGAAAAACCTGAAAAGAAGAGCTCTTCAACAAAGAAACCAAGACCATTTAACTAATCAGCAAAATATCCAGAAGCAACAATACCCGAAAACATAATTCTGATTAATCTCCAGGTATGTAAGCTAACTCTTAATTACAGTTATAAGAATATGTAAAAATAATTATAAATTTAAATGAAGGAATGCAAAAATAATTATAAATTTCAATGAAGACCAGTGATTTTTTTATAACACAATGTCTGTAAAGACATTGGTTGGTAAATTTTTTCTAAGGAACGATCAATATATTTTTCTTTTCGACGGAGTTTAATATCATCTGTATCTCGAAAATGTTCAACTGATATTTGTTGTGGTACAACAATTTAAAGTGTTTCTTTAGATACATTAGTATAAAATGCACTTTTACATATATCTAAATCAAAATCATTAATTATTATCCAAACCCAATGTTCCATAGTTTTAATTAGAGGATTTGATTTAATAAAAATTGTATTAATAATATAATTTCACTAAGGCCTAGTCCCTTGATGTTCTGCAGGAGGTTCTTTGGTATCACTCCAGTTGTTGACAGTATTATAGGAATCGTGTGGACGCTGTTCATTGCCCACTGTCTGCGGATTTGCACCTCCAGATCTCTGTATTTGGCGATCTTCTCGTTGTACTTTGACCTTAGGTTGTTGTTGTTCGGCACAGCGATGTCGATTAGTGTAGTTTAAGTCATATAATTTCTGTTCTCAATGTTTATTATTATTCCATATGACCTAAATTATGTTGAGTAATACATCCCTGATTCATAAATTGGTATTGTTTTTTGTGTTAGGGCAGTAGAAATAAATGAATTTATTTTATAAAAATTTGAAAAAGATTCTGTTTCTTCTATAAATAGGTCGAAATCTGTAAATATACTGGTCCGCTTAAAAGTATAAGAAGCGTATCCTCTAACACAACATAATCTATTTTTTTTTCATTTAGTAATAACATTATTGATATTAAAATTTTTAATACATTATCTTGTATTCATGGCTGAAATTCTTTCGAAATAAAATTAAGACGATTTTGAGTCAATGAATTAAATGTTTCCATAGTAATTTTCTTAAAATCCAGATGATTCGAAACCTTTAGTTCCTCTTTGTGATAAGTCTAAAACCTCATCTTCAATGGTTTCTATTAAAATGGATTTTACTAATTTTTTAACAGTTAACTGGGCTATTCTGTAGCCTTGACAATTTATAAATGTAGAATCTGAATGACTATACAGGACAACTTTTATTTCGCCTTGATAATCTTCATCAATAATTCCAGCCCCGACTTCTATTCCAAGGAAAAAACTTAAATCTGATCTTGCTTTAAATTCGGCGTAATGATCTTTGGGTAATTGAAGTTGAATTATGGTTCTGACTAAAACTCTTGATCTGGGCTTAATTAAAACGTTTGAAAAAGTGTACAGGTCGTATCCTGCATATTTGTTTTTTGTTTTTGTATGAATAACTGCCTTTGAATGGATCTCTTTAACTTTAATTTGGAAAAAATTTAAGAAATACATATTAGATAAAATAAAAATATTACCTGGGTAGTTAGATTCCATTAGGTCATATTTTTTTTCAGATATCCATAATTTTAATGTAAAAAAATACATTTTTTATATTTTTCTGAGATTGTTATTTTCGATGATTTTTGATAATTACAAATATTTTGATTAATTTAAAAAAATGATTATTTAAAAAATTAATTCATAATTATTTAAAGCTCCATGGTAAAGTATCTGTTAATGAATAATTTACTATTCTTTTATCATCATATGGATTTAATGCAATTTTTTGTTGTTCTATGGTATATACTTGATGTAATTTTGATTTAATAATTTCAGAAATATTATTATTAAATAGACATTTATAATAATCATCAAAGGTAATGGTTTTAAGAGCAGCTCTAGTTATACCTTTAGCTTTCCTAATAGTACCATAATTGTTAACAAAATTATCAATATCTTTTTCATTTGTACCTTTTCTTTTAAGTTTATCTACATCTTTTTCTAATTCCAAATGTGTTTTATGCATTTTTAGAGTGTACATTTTTGATCTTAATCTAAGAAATTCATTAAAAATAGTTCCATTAAGTCCATCTTTCATTTAACCAAGAACCTTTTATTTTTACGTGGAATATTATAAATAGTATTATCAGGATAGTCAGATGTATCGAATTTATGACTATCTTCTTTAATATATTGATAAATATCATCCACGTGATAATGATATATTAATGAATATTTATTTGTATATGATAATTTTATTTTATTTTGAAACTTATTTTTTATGTAATTGCAATGAAAATCATATAAAAATATTTTTGAAAGGTCTGATATACTGAATCCTGCATAAATTGGTTTATTTAATTTTACTTCTAAAAGGGACATTTCAATAAGTATTAAATCGTAAGCTATTAAAGAAAAACTATGAAAATTTTACTTGGAAATATAATAATTAGTGTGTTACTAATTTAACGTCTTTGTGTTTTTGAACATTTTGTATTGTTTTCCCGAAAAATGCATTATTTAGTAACTTAAAAAAATTATTTTCGAAGTCATTTTTACTTTGATTTCGTAACTCTAAATTTAATTCAATGTAATTTTTTAACCAATTAGACTCAGTAAATTTTAAAGCTCTATGTATTTTTATTAGTTTTAAATTTAATTTTATAACTTGTTTTAAATTTGTGTAATGAATAACATATTCTTTCTTAGAAAAATGTTTAGTTAATAATTTTGTAATTTTAAATTTTGAATAGGGTAGTCGTAAATGTTCTGGACATAATGGTAAATCCATATGTAAATGGAACAGTTCCTTAGGATATTTTACATCTACTTCAAAAATGTATCCTACAGGACTATTATCTGGAATATTTAGAATATCATTAGGTGTAAATATATTATTTATCCACTCAAAATGTTTTTCTGGTAATGGTAAACTCGTTGCTGTTCCATATAGATTATTTACATCAAAATACATAATATAAAATGAAGGTAAATTTGGGTCGTATTTTGTTTCCATTCATTATTAGCTTTTCCATATCGATTAGAGCATTGTGAAGTACCACCTTGTATCCCTTTTTCAATAAATAGAATCATATCAATATGAGTTAATAATTCTAATTCAATACCTAATGAAAGTACAATTTGATATGCTAAACCTGGACTAGTATATACGTATATAAGTCCATAAAGTATCCAGCTTATATGTATCTATACATGTTTCTCTAAAATTTTCAAAAATATCGCCTAAAGGAAGCACATCAGTTAACATATATTTCTGCATACTCTTTTAAAGTTTTAATTGTAAAATTATTCCAATTTTTATGAGCAAAACTATAATTTTCTTTGGAAATATGTTCGTTTTTTAAAGAATTATAAAACAATTCTTTGGATGCTGAGTATCATGTAATTTTTCACAACAGTCTAAATATTCGTAAGGAAGTATTCCTTTTCAAGTTAATAAATAAAATTGTTCATCATTTTTTTAATAATATGTTAAACTATTTTTTTTATTAGGTAAATATGAAGTCAAGTCATCAAAACTTGAAGCCATAAATCAAAATTAATCTAAAATCTAAATTGAATATTCGAATATTTAATATGTTTAGTAAAAGAAATGTATTTTTCTTGTTGGTATTAAAGGCCGTAATTAAAAAGTGTCCATCATATCCAGACAAATTATGAAATAAAACTGGAATTATTAAATTTGTTTTCTAATTTAAATTATATGAGTTATGCGCGGCATCACGAAATTTACCCGTAAAATAACAATGATCTCGGACTTTTTTTTATCGTTTTCATGAAATTATTTTAAATTAACTGTGACAATGATCTGCAGATTTAAAATTATGTCATTCTTCATTGTTTAGAGGATCCATTGGTATTATATTGTTGAAAATATTTTTACTTAATCGATATTTTTGGAGTTTATCAACAAAACATTCTATGCAATCTTTACCTATATACAATTTAAAGTCTGATAAAGAATTATCATAAGAACATTTTAAATAGAAAACAATACTGAAAGCTTCGTGTATTTGAAATATCTTAGTTTTATCATTTCCAAAATAATTATGTTTAATTAAAATACTTTCTAAATCTGCATAGATAGCAAAAGGGATTTTTTGTTCAAACTTAAAATTAGTAAATTTTAAGATGTCATTATTTTTGATAGGTAAAGTTACCTCTATTTCATTCATTGTTTTACATAATTCAAAATGTTTATCTAAATTATTTTGCGTTTTTAAATGATTAAGACATCTTTCACAAAACCATTTTTTATGAGTTACAGTACCCATTTATTTATTAACATTCGTGATAAATTATTGATAAACGCAAAATGATAGGTATTTTTATTAGAAAGTAATAATAAATTAATTCTTGGTGATTTTTTTTTCGCATAAACATATTATCAGATTTTTTTCTTCTATTTTTAAAAACATTAATAGATTTTTGATTTAAATCCTCAAACTTTGGTATATCATGAAGTTAAATTGGAAAATTAATATTATTATATCTTAACTTCACTGAAATGAGGATAAGAAAAAGTAAGTAATTTGTTTTTCATTGAGTGACATGGGTATAAGGCACAAAAAATAGACAATAAAGAACAATATTCATCATTATTTTTCATATTAGTAACGCTTTTTGTGTTTTGAATAAATTCTGGTAATTTAATATAAGTTGAATAACTACAGTTTATTGGAGAATAATTTTTATATTTATCTTTAATCCTATCATTTCATAAAGGGCGTATTCGCTATCTTTTTCTTGAAAACTTTCTAATTTTACTAAAATTTTATTTTTAACATTTTTAGTATACCGAGTTTTTAAATTAGTATTTTTTTGTGTTTGAAAAGTTGTGGTTTTATAAATATAGCTGAAAAAGTAGTATTTACTTTTAATAAAGAGTGTTTTAATTCTTTCTTTATTTTTCAGGAAAAACTTTTATATGCTCTATTTAAAAATATAGGATCTTTTATGTTTAAATTTGAAATGATACCTGCTCTTATTCTTCTTTGAAAACAAGATCTTGCCATTCTAAATTCTTTTTTACATTTATAAAATTAATAGAATTACTAAATTTACATCTTTTTTTATTTTTAAAAATTGTTTTGTAATATTTTAATATTGTTAAATTAGATTCAATTGCAGCTAAATTACCCAAACATTTTAATTTATTTTTTTTTCACATTTTTCAATTAATTTAACTGTTTTTCGAATATACGCGATCCAAAATATATAATAACTTTTAGTTTTAATTAATCTAGTTACATGTATTATCTTCTCAACCACTGAACTAACTAATGTATTAAAATTATTTGAGTTACTAGTTGAAGCTATTTGAGCGTTCATTCTTTATATATTTTAAATTAGTTTCTTACAAGGTTTATGATATAAAAATACTTTTACTATGAAAAGTGGGAAAATATTTTTCATTTAACAACAATTAACTGAATACCTTTATCAGTGCAATAACAAACTAAACAAGGAATATTAACTATCGAAATTTGTTTTACTTCATTTAAATAATTACGTTTGGTTTATGTTTTCTCAAAATTTTTCAATGAGTAATAGTATAATTACATTTAAATTATATTAACAATTAATTTTTTAAAAATAAAATGGAAATTTTAAATATATTTATTCCTAAGTATTTAGATAATTATCTCACTATAAATATTTCCGCTTAAATTTAATATTAATTAACACATGCATCTAATTAAAATAATTATATTTAATTTATGGTAATTAATTTATTTATTTAATTTGTTTTTTTCTTTTTCCGCTTAAATTGAATATTAATAAACGTGTGTACCTAGTTGAAATAATTACATTTTATTTATTATAGTTAATTTATTCTCTGAATTTCTTTTTTCTTTTTTCCATTTAAATTGATTGCTAATGAATACTTGTATGTAGTTGAAATAATTATAAACATATTTATCATGATTAACTTATTCATATAATTTGTTTTTTTCCTAGTAGAACGCAATATAAAAAACTAATTGATATTTATAATTTTTGCATAATTTGAAGGTCAATTATTGTATAATGCAAAATTGCATAGTTTTTTAATTATGTATAAGGTTTTTCTGTACATTCACTAAATTAATTGTTTTGTATAAAAGTAGGAGAATATTAGGTTTTTATTCATTCGGTATGTATCTATCTTTACGAAATAACTTTTTAAAAATACTATTTTTAAAAAAAGTCATGAAACTCAGATACTCTTTCAAATACGCTTATTTTTAATTGGTAATAAAGTATTGAAAATGAATTATGTCGACTGGAGTGAGGAAAAGGAAGAAGTGCAAGGACAAACAAAACATCAAGAACAAGATGGACAAGAGGAGCAGGAATTTCAAGGTATAGCGCGATATTTTAGAGAACATAGAAATCATTGTTCGAATATGGTGTTGCAAAAGATTTTAAATACTTTTATATCTGAAGAACCGAAATTTGTTAAAGTAACTGTTTCATCCGATGCAACGTCATATTTGTCATGTGCTTTCCAAACTTGCATTCAAATATATTTTAAATTATTGCAACACATTACCGATGAAATTTCTTGTAATAAATTTTATTCTTTCTGGATTTACCAAAATTTTTTAGATAGTAGTCTTCTTACAGGAGCTTTACTTTGTCAGCATCTTTTAAAACTTATGATTTTATGAAATTATTTAAAATATATGTAATAATTTTAGACTTATAGAGATATTTGAAGATATTATCATCTTCCTAGACACATGCTTTGCTCATTATGTTTTGGTGATACCAAATCAAATTATAAAAATTAAATTTTTAGCTCTAAGTTCTCCTACATTTTTAAAACAATATATATATATATATATATATATATATATATATATATATATATATATATATATATATATATATATATATATATATATATATATATATATATTGTCGTCTTATTATGTAAGGGATGATTTTATTTTTTTGCTCTTGAGGTGTTTTCTCCAACATGTTCGGAAACACTTGATGAGATGCGGTCCTCCGGTTCGTAACGTTAAGTGATGGTCCATATTGAACCGGAGAAGCTTCAATGACACTCAGAGGCGTCGACGTCGGAAAGCGCTCCGACCTCTGAGGCACCTTTTCGCATCTAACAGGCGTATTTCCCGTTACTATCTTTGGTAATTCAGTTCCGTACGTGGTTGAAGAAAGTATTCCCAATCCCGATTCCGGAGGTAAACTTTTCCGAACGACAAATTCTTTATTTCGGCGGGGAAATACCGGTGACGACGCAGCTTGCTTGTCATGGTACAATACATCATGTGGTAAACTAATAAAAGCTTTTGGTTTAACAATTGTGTCCCTATAATGTTCTAAACTATTTAATCTATCTACACTAATATTCTCAAAATGTGTAATTAATTTTTTTATTGAACCGAATTTTATCGATCCATCAGAAGTACTAGTATTATTTAAAGTTTCAGGTTTAGTATATTTCACGGTTGATCGAATTGCCGTGCCCCTTTCGGCACCGACTATTGTCGGTGCAGAGGACCCTTCGTATCCACCCGGGGAGCTGCGAAAGCCACCCCCATTGGACACGGACTTGAAAATACTAAAGGGAGTAGACATATTTTATGAAGGAAAATTTATTTATTTATTTAAAACTGATCAGTGAAAGTTTTTTCGATAATATTTCAAAGAAATATTATCTATCTGATGTTTCTAATTCGCGGAGGGCTATTGTTTTATATATTTTAATGATGGTGACTATGTGGTTTTTTCAGAAGGCGAAAAAACGGGAAATAATAGATGGAAGTTACTGCAGATTTTTGTTGTTATTTTTTGTAAATGTTAAATTGTCTAAGTTTTATAAAATTTGGAAGAAATTGTCAGTCAGTAATTTTAATAAAATATTTATAAGTTCGTGATTATATTTTTTATATAGGCCTTTGTTCTAATTGTTATTGGTCGACCTTATTTGTTTATTGATTAATAATTAATTAAACTAAAGGATATTGTCACGCTAACGTGATCCTTTTACAACATAAATCATATATTCTAAAAATAAAACATAAAATTTAAAGGGCGACTATGATCCTTTTACACTATGAATAGATAATAGATTTCGAGAATCTTTAACAGGTATAATTTATGACTGGGTTTTCCCCAAACTATTTACTAATGTTAATTTTGTATGCAAAGTTTTATTGTTATTAGATAACTAATTGTTGTTTGTGGTTTATGGTTAAAATTAATGTTTTTATAAACTAATGAGTTTAATACTAAATGGTTTTTTGTTACAAGAGTTTTGATGTGTAAAAACACATTTACAAAAGTAGTTTTTTATTTAAAATTTAAATTAAAGTTTTATGTTGTTTATTTCTGCTTTATTGCAGATTATTTAAATAAAGACCAAAAGTCTTATATTAACAGATTTTACTTAAAATTTATAATATACTAAATAAATTAAGACTTGTCCAGCTGAACTATGATCTAGTCCTACTGGCTTAGTTTGTTTAAAGGAATAATTATTTAACACTAATTGGTGTTAAAAAATAGAATAAAAATAAAGAATTAAAACATGATTTCTAAATGTTTAAAACAAAAATAAAATGTTTTAACAAAATAAATAAAATATAAAATAAAAAGTTATTTTCAAAAATTTCTCCAAGTCAGATATTATTTAAATAATTAGTGTGAAATTGCACCAATTTATTTAATGTCACGATAGGGGTTAGTGTTGCCGGAACCACTTTCTTTCGTTTGTTTTAGGTATTATTTTTGTCCCTGAATATATTTTTCCCGGAACCGAAACGTCGCGTTCTGTCGGCGTTGCGGCCCTGTTAATCGACGTAGAGCCGATTAAGTTTGGAAAAAGTGAACTTTCTAAATTAGTAGAGTTTTCGTATGACACGGAAATATGTCTCTGCGTCCTTGCTCCGTGCGCAACAATATTTGTTTCATGCGGGAACCGGTTAATAATATTTGGGGCGCTCTTGTTTAATCTTAATCTACCTATTTTATAAGTATCCCTGTTTCTGTCAATTTGGAAACCCTCCTCAGGGTTAGACACCGATTCGAAGTATTTAATTAATTCTTTCACGGGAGTATATTTTTCTTCTGTCTCGTCTATAGTTTGTAGGGAGTTTGGGGATTGAGAGTTTGCCGTGTGACGAAGTAGGGCGGCAGGTTTCCCCACCGCCGAGGTCCCACCAATTCCACCCGGGAAGTCCATATGACCGCCCGCCTCATTAAACACGGACTGATGGGATGTTTCGTGACTGGACATGTTTTTAAAGAAGAATAATATTAATTTAAACTTGGGGCAAAAATTTATAAAAGATTTAGTCACGATTAGTTACTTGTCACGGTGGGCTTTTAATTAAATAGTTTTTTGCGTTTATTATTATAACAGGAAATTAATAATGTAGAATGTCTGTTGTTATGTTTCTGTCTGTCCATGTGCATCTATAGGTCTGTTCTTTATACCTATCGTTGTTGATAATATAGATTAACAATAAAATAAATTTTAACAATTCAAATAAACTTAAAATTCTAAAACAAAAATAACAAAAAGTATTTTCTAGAATAAAAGTAATAAAATCAACTTGTTCCGAGATTTCTATTAAAAGAGAATCTCGTTACAAAAAACAAACAGAACGTAATAACCAAGTATAACAGTTTTAACGAAAAATAACACAATGAATATTAATAAAATATTAGTGTTTGCAAACGATTAAGATTAAATCAAGTTCAAATTTAATCAGAAATTGTCAGAGTATTCAGATGTCTCGGTAAAAGTTTTTTGTACGGCTATGAGTTGCTAGAGCTTCTATCTGCTGACTAAACCTTGCGACGTCGGCCGTCGGCAAGCGGCTTGTTACCGACAAAAGCAAAGGAACAAAGACGTCTGGACGACAGGCGTCTGGGTTTTTCCCAACTTATAAATTTCACTTAAAATTTGGATTTTTAAACAATGAAATTTAGTTTAATTAGTCCAAGGTTTTATACAACGTTATAAGCGCGATTATAACGTTAGTATTTTTAATTGGGTATGCTTGTTTATGCAGTTATTAATTAAAACTTGTCACAAACAATAAGTTTAACACGAAAGTCTCGAGTTCTAGTTTTTCAGTTTCACGCGGGGAAAGTCTTTATGCGGTTGAGAATAATAATAATAAAACAAACTCAAAGCAGAGTTTGTACGCGAAAATCTATCGCCGGTTTTTCCTGTAGAGCCGAACACTTATCGGACCCTACGGCCAGCCTTAGTACGAAGTTTTCTAAAAGAACAAACAAGTAGGGCTTAGGCGCACCTTTGGAAAGTGACTTCCAACTTTCCAAACTTACCAAAGTACAACGTTTGGTTACTTTGCTTGCCTACTTGTTTGTTAAAAACAGAAATTACTACCCTATTCGCGAATGGGGCGCAATCAATAATATTTCTTCTGGTAGAGAATCTAGGCATTAATTTCTTGGGAGAAATTAAATACTCTAGAGGCTCTCCTATTGAAGATCCCCGGGAGCTTTCGCTAGCTTTGTGCAAGTGCTAGGTACTAACTCCTCGGCAGCGATCTCGCGACGCGTGGACAACCCAGTGAAAATGCGTGTAGATTGTCTTTCGAAACTGAAGCCCGAATCTTAGCCTGCGGTTTTACTTCTTCTATCCCACGATGTCAGGCAAGAATAAGAGAGTGAATGTAATTTTAGTAGGATATTTATACTTTTCTGAGGGTTGATTTGGCAACCCGCCCTGAAATTTCCGCGGAGCCAATCAGGGTGGTGCCGTGTAAGGGTACGAATCTGCACTTTTTAATATTTAAAATTTACAATGAATTAACGCCAGAATTACAAATGTTGCGTATATATGTCACCCGCGTGATTTAGTATATGTTTTGTCTACGATAGTTTATCCTTTACTGTCGTTTTTGCCGTTTTAAGTTTTCATATTTATATGAGGCAAACTTCCAACCGCTGCGCCGGGTTTGGGCACGTGACTGGGGCGGAGTTTGCTAAGGGAGTCGGGCGTTAGTTAAAAGGAAAAGTTTCAACGCGTCTCGCTTATTTTATTTTGGACTATCGACATGTAAAACACGTTTTACAACATCCCCCCCCCCCTCTAGACGTGATCACCGGCTGGGATTTGCCCTTTGGTCAGCTACGAGTCTACATCTGCGGCTAGGATCGTTCATCCGTTGTAAGTAGTGAGCATAACCCGATCCTCTTCATCCCCCCACTCCTCGACCTTGACCTTGCCCCACCCCTCTTTGGCTCCGCCCACATGTCCTTGTCACTGACCGTGAAAGCGCGCGTGTGCTTTGTCCTTGGCCTTGACCCTGAGTTCAAGGTTGTGTGTGCGACCCTGACCTTGACCTTGGTTGGGACGACCTTGACTTTGTTGGAGGTCATCTTGGGTGTGTGACCTTGAAGTATGTTACGTGGTTTGGGGTGACCTTGAATGGTTTTATACAAGATATGGGGCAGTTTCATTCATCAGTTGGCTCTGATTTATATAGGTAGTACATGTGTTAATATTTAACAAATCATGGCATATGTTTGTGAGAATTGCAGTTCTAAGTTTACTAATAGTTATAATATGAGGCGTCATAAAAGAGAATCGTGTGCGGCGAGATTTAATGAAGTGCCTGGAGGAAAACGGCTCCGAATTGAAGAGTATACATCGACGATTCCGGTAATTAATTGCGCTACATGTAATGTAGATGTTCCAATAAATCATATGTCAGCGCATAAACGAACACAACAACATAAAAATAATTGATGTTTGCCGATATGTCGTGGTGTGCTACTCGTTGAATGTGCCTTCAAAAGGAGAATTGCAACCTATCGGGTTAGCAGTGATATGGAGCGTTCCGATTACGTAATGTTCTTTGCAGACTTTAAATCCAAGGTGGTGGAACTTGTTAATAATTTATTACGTGTGCATCATGCTTTAAAAGTTAACATGACAACTGTTGGCGAGTACATGCTTCCATCACAAGAAATATTCAGTGAAAAATCCTTCAACACTGCTAATCAAATAATTAGTGTAGAAAGTGATTTGGATGCCGTTTACCATTCTTTCACCGAATTAATAAAAACGCAGGCGACAGAGTTCCAGGAGAAAGATTCAGGTATGGAAAAATCAAATCCAGATATATTAAACTGATTTTTATATATTATTTTTCTTGTTATAGGATGGGCTTTTGTGCGAATTTTATACATGGAAGTTAGGATCAACAAGTATATGCCTATGGGTGGCTCATCATACATCAAGTTGCCGTGTTCTATTGAAAAGAAAGGAGCTATCGTCAATGTGATTAACCAGGACGAATTTTGCTTTGCGTGGGCTGTAACATCAGCATTGTTTCCTCCAACAGCAGCGCCTTCACAGAAGACATCCTACCCCCATTTTTCTAGAGTGCTAAATTTAACAGGTATGGATTTTCCAGTAAAATTACGTGACATTAAAAAATTTGAGGAAATGAACAACATATCAATTAACGTATACGGTCTGGAATCTAAATATGAAAATAATGAACTAATACATGAAGTTATTGGTCCGCTGAGGTATGCATCAAAAAAGTTGGATAGACATGTAAATTTATTGTTAATTGCAAAAGACTGTAGTAGTAAAGATGGCGGTGAACATTTTTGTGATACGACTTGTTCAAAGAGTCATTATTGTTGGATTCGGGATTTATCACGTTTAGTTTCAAGTCAAACTAGTTGTCAACAACATAAAATATATTTCTGTTATGGTTGCCTCATCTATTTTAGTACACCGTCAGCTTTAACTTTACATCAAAGCTACAATTGTAACCACATTTTCACGCAAACACCCTCAGTGGATTTAAAAATCGATAAATTTGGAAAGAGTGTGCGGGAAAATATTTTAAAATTCGAGGGTATAGAAAAGCAAATGCGCGTCCTATTCGTGGTTTATGCAGATTTCGAATCTGTTTTAAAACCCGTTGAAACGGTACAACAAACCCACAAAATTCTTACACTGTAAAAAGTTTTAAACATGAACCATATTCTTTTGCTTATTTCATTAAATGCTCTTTTGACGACTCACTTTCGAAATTTGAGCTATTTCGTGGGAATAATGCAGCTCAAGTCTTTGTGGATCGTATCGAGTGTGATTTAAGGGCTCTATATAACACATATTTAAAAGACATTAATGATGCTAAAATATGTGGTATATGTGAAGGCCCTTTTGAAGAGGGTGAGATTAAAGTACGAGACCACTGTCACATAACTGGTGCAAAAAGATTTGGTGCTGCACATTCCGTTTGTAATTTAAATTATAAATTACCCTCTTTTATCCCTATCATATTTCATAACTTAAGCGGCTACGACAGCCATTTATTTATAAAAGAGTTATGTAAATATGGGGATAAAATTGGTGTTTTGGCTCAAAGTAAGGAAAAGTACATATCATTTACCAAAAGCATTTATGTGCACGATTATTTTGATAGTAAATGTGGAAAAGTCAAGAGGAAATATTTAAAGTTGCGATTTATTGAAAGTTTTAAATTTCTGTCAACGTCTTTGGAAAATTTAGGCAGCGGTTTAAACGACGACGATTTTATTGAAACGCGGAAACATTTTTCAAATATCAACCAATTTAATTTGAAGCGTCAAAAGGGTGTTTTTCCTTATAGCTTTATTGATTCTCTAGAAAAAATGGAAAATACATGTCTTCCAAGTAAAAATCAATTTTATGATAATTTACGGGAAGAACATATTAGCGATAAAAGCTATAGAAGAGCAAAAGAAGTATGGTGCTTGTTTGGGTGTAAAACTTTGGGGGACTATTCGAATGTGTATTTAAAATCAGATGTGTTGCTATTGTGTGATGTTTTTGAGCAATTTCGGAATAATTGTTTAAAATTCGATAAACTTGATCCAGCACATTACTATACCCTTCCAAGTTTATCATTTGATTGTATTATGCGTATGACTAAGGTAGAGTTAGATCTCTGAACTGATATAGACATGATACATTTTTTTAAGAAAGGTATACGCGGCGGCATAAGCCAGTTACAGAAAGGAAGCACATCGCTAATAATATTTTTTTACCAGACTATGACCCAACAAAACCTTCTTCATTTATAACATACCTTGATGCTACAAATCTATATGGTCATAGTATGTCACAAGCATTACCATATGGTGGTTTTCGATGGTTAAGCGAGCGCGAAATTCTGGATTTAAATATTATGGCTGTTGGTGATGATAGTTTACATGGCTACGTTTTGGAAGTGGATGTGCATTATCCGACTGAGTTGCATGATGCACATTCTGATCTTCCATTTCTAGTAGAAAATATCATACCGACAACAGAAAACGCCAAATTGCCGAAATTAATTCCTAATTTACAAGATAAAAAAAATACATTGTACATTATAGAACTTTAAAACAAGCCATCGCCAACGGCTTAGTGGTAATGCAAACCCATCGAGTATTACAGTTTAACTAATCAAAATGGCTAAAACCGTATATTGATTTTAATACCAATTTACGTAAAAAGGCCACCTCAAAATTTGCGAAGCACACTTTTAAATTAAAAAATAACGCGATATTTGGTAAAACTATGGAAAATGTGGAAAATCGAAAGGATATAAAATTAGTAACACATTGGGATAACAGTGTAGGCAGAAATGGAGCTAGAGCACTAATATCCCGCCCCAATTTCAATAGTAGCTCGATATTTACCGAAAACTTTGTTGCTATACATATGAATAAAGTTAAAATATTGTACAATAAACCAATTTATATCGGATTTTCCATATTAGATATATCAAAGACTGTAATATACGATTTTTATTATAATTTTATTAAATCCAAGTTTGGCGATGATGTTTCGTTACTTTACACCGATACTGACTCGCTTAAATTAAAAGTGTATACGGAAAACTTTTATCAAACTATATCAGAAAACCCCGAAAAATTTGATACATCAAATTACCCCAAAATTAATAATTTCAACATAATTAAAAGTAATTCTGTAGTTGGTAGAATGAAAGATGAGTTTCCTGGTGATCCGATAATAAGTTTTTATGGTACCGGCGCGAAGGCTTATTATGTAAAGTCCATTAATAGTGAATTTAAAAAAGCCAAAGGTATCAAAAAATGTGTTATCGAGAAAGACCTTCATCAGGAAGACTACCAAAGAATTGTTGAACGGGGTGGTTTGATATTAAGAAAGATGAAGACATTTAGAAGTGAATTACATAACATTTATACCAACATAATAAATAAAGTAGCATTGTCACATAGCGATGATAAACGTTATGTAATTCCCAATTCAACCAACACTCTACCTTGGGGGCATGCAGACATAGATTTTTACAAAACAGACTCGGAAGAAAACTTAGCAAATTTAGTCACCGTGTTGGAATCATTTCTAAGTCAGGACAGCACGTAATCTGGAAAATCCATATTTCATTATTTGTATTGTTTTTATTATTTCTATTGAACATACAACATTAATATGTAACGATAGTATTGTAATTTTTTTTTTAAATAAAAAACATGTATTCATTACTTGATTGCTTTTTATTGAACCTTTATTTTAAAATTATAAATATAATGAAGTGTCGACAAATAACAAACTGTAAAAGTTATTGTTGAAAAATTTGTCTAACAGTAAATTAAACGCACAGGTCTACGAGCAAATATTTAATGTGAAACAGTTTTGCTGACAAGATCCTCCATAGTCTTTTCAATTTTCAACATTCTAGAGTTAAGTTCATCACGCAGTTCGTCTTGCCTAAGTTCATATATTGCAATAACAGTATCATCAATGTATCCTCTAAGTTCTTGACCGGTTTCAATTAATTTCTTGCGTACGTAACCTTCAAGTTGGTTTCTGAATATATCTTTAATAACAATTGTTGAGTCATGTAAAGCTTTCTGCGTATCTTGCACATACTGAGCAAGGTTATTATCAACATAATTTCGTGTGGTCGCATCGTCTCCTTCAAGAGGTTCTGCTAAATAGCACAATCTTTTGCTTCCCATGTCGTAATCTCCATTAGGTGTAAGTTTAAAACCTATTCCTGAAGGATCTCGCATAAAGTTAGAATCCTTAAATTTTCTTTTGCGACCGAACTTATCAATAGTGTTTACTTCTGCCATTGTTATGTGAGACTGATTTGAAACCATTAGATTTCACCCTAATATATGGTTCTATTTCATTAATAAACGGACTCTGCAGAAAAATATGGATTGCAAAACGTATTTTAGGTGATGTTTAATAAATTCACATACAGATTCATTTTACTATTGTTTTATTGGAAAAAAAAATTAAAATATAACAAAAGATTGACTTTACTTTTTATTATTATAAAATAAAAATTATAACAAACAAAAAAAATAAAAAATAAAGAAATAAAATACATGTTAATTTCTTCTGTACAGGTAAGCTTCTTCTATGACCCAATTTCTTCTCTGGATGGCACGTTCATTAATGTACTTGAACTGGCAGTTAACTAGTCAACAAAACCCGCATTGTACAAATTTAACCCTGAAAAGGTCAATGTAGTTGAAGTCGTACGTAAAATCATTCCGCCAGCAGATACCTAGTCTTTTACAATGATGACAAGTTAAATAAAAAGCTTTTGGTATATGACTGTATGTTTTGGCTGCTTCACTAGGTTGTTCATCAGTTGGCAACATGATGTTTGAATATGTTGTACTTTTCAATCGTTGTACTCTATTTATGTATTACTTTTTAAAATAAACTTGACAGGACCAAAAAAAAATCCTTGAAAACTACAACCTCGAAAACGACCCTGACATTAACGGGTACTTTGACCTTGGCCTTGGCCTTACATCTGACAAGTTTAGTACTATATTTATATGTTTCTTTAAAATAACCTTGACCGGGATAAAAAAAAAATCCATGAAAATTACAACCTTGAAAACGACCCTGGTTTTGCCGGTTACGTCGGCCTTGGTCTTGGCCTTGCATCTGACAAGTTTAAATATTATACTTAATGCATCGAACAAAAGGAATAAAGGTGGTGTAGTGGGGGAAATGGGCATAAAAGCAGACTTGCTGGCTCGAGCTCTTCACAGTTCGTCAGAACACCAAACAGTGCAGTTATAGTGTGAGTTGTAGTATCGAAGATGTCATCGAGTGTAAGGTCTCTTTTGGATGCTCTTGACGTGAGCTGCAGTTCGCAACAAAGCATGTTGGAAAACATCAGTGGCTTGGAAGTGTTAAGTCCGGGGGTATTCGAAAATTGGAACAGCAGGGAGCAAGAAGATGCTGAAGACAGAGCCCTGAATGAAGGTCGCGACGAAGAGTTGGTGCAGTCGGCTGCGCAATTCCTCGAATGTTGGACGGAGGAGAAGGAGCCGAAAATCAACATAATAAGTGATGTGGTTGTGCGAAAAGCATCGCGGACTAACAGGGAATCTTCTCCGAAAGCTTCCAAATTAAAGAAGGTTTTGACTATGCGGAAGTCGGAAATCGCCGATAAAAAAACCTTTTATTCGGCGATTAAAGGTGTGGGGCAAGGAAAGAAGAAGTTTAACTTTAAGCATCCCTCCACTCCTGTTCCATTACCCGACTTCCTGAAAACAGCACCATAAGAGCCGTTGTCCGTAGAAGTGAAAGTGGTCGAAGGCCCCGATGGACCGACACCACCAACGCCACCAACACCGGCCAACGTAGAGCAGGAAGTAGTGTCGGAGGTAAAGTCTTCCCCAGCGCCACTGTCGTCGATATTGGGGTGCCGGAAATCTATGAAGAAGCGGTTTAAGCGGTGTTTTGAAGGCGATGAAGTTTCCGCTGCTTCGTCGTCGTCGTCGTCATCGTCGTCTTCACCGAACGAAACCGTTTCTTCTTCTTTAATGTGTTCCGAGACATCGCAAGCGGAGTGGGTTGAAGACTTCACCAACTCGCAGAAGAGCAAACTATCGGACATTTATCGAATGAAAAAAAACTTAGTGAAAAAAGTGAGTGCGTGTGAGAGTGATATTTTAGAACTGGAAAGACAATTAGAGTTAAAAAAGATTGAATGTGTGCGGTATAAAAGACAATTAGAGGACTTTAATAAATTATGTAGTAGGTGTTAAGTAGTTGTAGGTATTAGCTTTTAATTTATAGTAATAAGTTTGAATATATATATATATATATATATATATATATATATATATATATATATATATATATATATATATATTGTAGTTAAAAAAAAAAAAGTCTTTGATCAGGTTTTTATATTTTATAAAGAGAATAAAAATGACTTGAAAATATATTTTTTGTGTGTTATTTCATATTGGCCCTTCCCCACATAATATTAGGTAATAAAAAAGAGTGAATAATCCACTAAAACTACGGAATAGCAATAGTTGTAAATATTTTTTGATAATATTTACAAGTATGCTAAAACATGGTTCAGTTTAAGAAGTTAAGCTTCTGTCGCCAGAACTTCTAATACTTTGCATCTCAATATTGTATGTTTTTATGAAAAAAAAAACATAAAATATTGGTTACAAAGTATTATAACCAACTAAAACTACGATCAAAGTATTTTGTGGCCCTGAAAAGGACCGTTTGGTTGTAAAAACATGCGACTCTTTATTGTGTTGTGGAGTCGCACGGCCCGTCATCATCAACGGCGGTGGTGGCGGTTCTGTCCTCAGCATATTCGATTATGAACCGCCAAAGTTCTTCCCATCTGGGATCGTCCAACTCCCACTCAAGACAATGGTCTGTGGTAGAATCTACCACAGGGCATTAGATGGGTTGCTGTTCACTGTCAGACATGTTGAACTGAAATGATTGTAATAAGTATTGGTGGTCGTATATATAGATACAAATTAATGGTGGGGGGTGAAAACAAATGTCGTATTACGTATTGAGACCAAAAGTTGTTTGTGGTTTCAAATACGAACGAACGATTTAGCTGGGTTCCACCAGCACCTAAACTTTTAATACTTTGTATCTAATATTGTATATTCTATACATACAATATTAGTAACAAAGTACTAATATGTGCTAAAACTACGATCACAGTATTTTGTGGTCCTGAAAAGGACCGTTGTTGTGTGCCTTTAAACAGGGCCAGGGAGAGTGTGGGGCTTATGGTGCCCCATCCTCGCTGGTCAAGCACCAGCTTGACGAATCGCAGGGGCCCTGCGGATCGTCGGGTGTCGGTGATGCTGGAATTTCCAGCACCACATCTTCCGTCGAGTCCGGCTCTGGCTGCGGCGACGGAGTTTCGAGTCTTTGTAAGACCCAATCGCCCGCATCGTTTAATTCCACCAGAGCCGGATCGTGGTCATACAGCAGCGGAATCGGCTCATCCAAGTCGTCCCAACGTAGGACGTCAATTTCAAAATCCACCTCTTCGTCGTCGAAGTCTTGCAGGTCTCCAACGTTGCCGGCGACGGTGTCATCGCTAAAGATGGATGAGCCTCTGCTGGCGGGTCTTTCTTCCTCCATGTTCATCGTATGAGAGTTGATGTATATATGACTGTGTAACTGGCCTAGTCTCATATATATATATATATATATATATATATATATATATATATATATATATATATATATATATATATATAGAACTACCCCCACCCCACCAACGGATTCTAAATGTTGTGTATTGGTGAGAGCTTATAGAATTATTGATTTTTTCAAAAACTTTAAATAAGGAATTAGATTTGTTTTTTTTTTGTTTAGACAATAAGACTTATTCTTAATATTTTGTGAAGAATACATTACAAAAAAAAAAAATAATAGAAACCTTGTTTGGACTGTTAACATTTTCATAGGTTCTCAATCATATAACTTGGCACTTAAGCTACGAGACAAATCGTCGTTAAACGAATATCTCGCCCCATAAGTGACGATTACTAAACTACGATCAAAATATAATGTGGTCCTGAAAAGGACCGTTTTTGTGGCCTTAAAAGGGCCTGGAGGGAGGGTCGGGTGCCTACCGTGGAGTAATACCCAACGATATTAAAAAAAAGAAAAAAAAAAACCGCCCCCTACAACTTTCCGTTAACCCCGTCCGGCGGTCAAACTTCCTTTCTATTGATTTTTGGAATTTTTTGGTTCATATTTTCTTTATTTTCAAATTTTTCAAAAATTTTTTTCACCATTGTATTCTCCTCAAAATTCTAGGTAATTAAAGGGCTTTTATTTTTTCTCTATCTTAAACGGTTCCCGAGCTACAGCGCTTTAAAGAATTCAAATTACTAACTTTTTGTAACCCATTTTTTCAAATTTCATTCAAAAATACTACAATATGTAGAAAAAAATTCTCTCTTTAATTTCCCTATACCTATATCTAAATCTTCAAATTTAGCCCGTTTCAGCATTTTCGAAAAAAAAAATAATTTTTTTTTACACCATCGCATTCTCCTCAAAATTTTGGGTTATCAAAGTGCTTTTATTTTTTTTCTATCTTGAACGATTTCCGAGCTACAGCGCTTTAAAAAATCCAAATTACTAGCTTACTATAACCCTTTTCTTCAAATTTCATCTTTCCGAATTTTGAAAAATACTACCATATGTAGAAAAAAATTCTCTTTCTAATTTCCTAATATTATTTTGCTCTAAAACTTCAACTTTGGCGCGCATTCACCATTTTCATTTTTTTTTTAATTTTTTTTTTTTACGTTTTTACTATCGAAAAAAATGCTTGCTTATAGTACTCGATTTCCTCTATAATTTTTTCCTATAACTTTTTTCCCTATTCCTAACCGCTACTTTCCTACAAATTTTCTAAATCGTTGTTTTCATATTTTGCCTTAAAAATTTTTTCTTGTGTTATCTAAGCTCTTTTTTCCACTTAATAAACCACCATTATCTAAACTCCCGTACTCCTTTCTTAAAGAGCGGGCTTTTCCGTCCGCTTTTTTTTGTTGGGTTTCAAATAAATATAAAATTACTACTTCACTCATTACAAATTTATTGATTCAAGTACCTTATTTTAACATTATTTTGTGTTACATATAATAGATACATTAAAATATAGATTTATTGGTCACCGAACCCTTTAATACATTATAACTAAAAAATGAGTCGTGAATAACTAATGCGTACACTTTAGTGTCTTTGGGGAATTTATTCTTTCTCGTTTGGAACTCCAATTTCACATCCACTGTCGATGAGTTAATAGCCTCTGGTTGATGACTGCAATTGATAATAAAAACGGGGTTTTTCATATATTCCGCGAACGTTATCATTGTATCGTTTATTTCGCGCCCGTAATAGCTGCTTTGGAAGTTTTCGTAATTGTAATAGGCTGCTGCGTACAGTTTCTTGGCGAAATCTAAATTCCATCTTTCATATGGATAAACGGTTGAATTCAGATACAGTCTAATGTCGCATACGTCGGCGTGGGTAAACTGGGTTGCGTTTTTTTCTTTCTTGTCGCAATTATTGCTGTCTTGAAACCCGACGATTATATAGCGCGGTCTTTCCAGACTTGTACTCGTTTTCAAGGCCCCCACGTCGGAAGATGTTTGTCTTAAAGCTGGTAATTCGTACAGATCCCATTTACGATATGCCATTTGAATACTGGCATTGTTTCCACCTTTATTAATGCGAGACAGTATTTTCAATTTTTGCTTGTCGTTTGGAAACACCTTTTGCGTAATCTTTGGCGAATCCCATAAGATATTTTAAGAGTAATTTCCCGGAGAATACGTTACTTGCCGTGTCTACGATATCTTGGTTTGCTTCGTCGAGACCCCATCCGCACGTCATGAGAGATCTTTGTTGCAAACTTCCGAATGAAACCATTGTTTTTAATGTCGTCGTAACTCCAGGTTTACGAACCACGGCGACCTGCTCATCTCCCATCTCGTAGCGAATTTCATCGAACAAAAATGCGAGGGCATTATTTGATAAAAAACATCTTTTCGTTGCGTCTATGGGTTTAAATTTTCCTTCGATATATATGTAACTTTCGGCGATATCCAGTATAATATCTTGAAAATTAATGGGGATACGGACTTCATCCGAATTGTTGAATGATGGAGATCCGTATGGTTTATACGTATGCTCTTCTAGACTAATAATGGAATTGTCCAAGATGGGTTCGGAGAAAACCTGTATTTTATCGCTGGTGGTGGAAATCATTTTCGCACTTTAAGACCGATTGATTTTAAAAATTTATAGTCTTCGGCAGATAACTGTTGAGATGTTTGTGATCTAAAGTCTGGACGACGACTAACCTTCACGTTAACTCTTCTTTTACTTTTATTATGTTTCGGCGGTTCCCCCATCTTAGTCGACAGCACACACAATTGACGATTGAAGCAAAAACCCATTTCTATGAAAGTTTCTTCAGTTCCAATTTCACGATTATTTTCTCGCTTTGAAAATTGATTAGATCACCGCTATCGTCCAAGATGCGAAGAGTAATGTTGTCGATAAACTGACATCCTGTCTGCATTAACGGCATATAAATATTATTTTGTGGTTCTTTACTGATTTTGTAACCGGGCTCCACGTCGATATCGAATTCGAACAAGGTATGACCTTCCACAGAATTCATATATGCTCCGGAAATTATATTACAATCTACGCGTATGATGCGTACTTTCATTATTTCCACCATCTCCGTTGATTCGTGCTTTTTGTCTCTTTTTAACACTGTATGATTAAATCCTAACATTTTTCCGATACTCGCCTCTCCCCGGAAATCTATAGTATATTGGGATTTCAGTTCACATGTCAGCGTATTATTATTAGCGACCAAGTAAAAGATTTCATAGTTCTTTTCTTCAGTTGAAATCCTCAAAGCCTCCGACATAGCTTTACCTATCTCATCTATTTCATAGGCCTCAGGTGGAATCTGTAATTGTATCGGCTCGGTGGTGTAACCCTCCTTCATGTAGGCAAACTTTTTGTTGCTTTCGTCCACATTAAAAATTGAATTGTATGTGTAAAATCCCAGCAATGCCAGACCATATTTGTTTTCTCTATTTAATTCGACTGGTGGATAAAAATCGGCGCTTAAGACGCTCGAGTGTCCTGTTAGTGTGAACGTATAAGACATGACTAACCATTAAAACATCACACATTGCGGTTTTATTCTTAGCGGCAACATTTAAAAAGATTCATCTTCACACCTTTTCTCACTGCATTAGATAGTGATGTTTTTATGCTATTTTCTGCTTTTATGCGCACATCGCTGATTTTGCAATAACAACAAAATATTTTTCTAGCCGTAAGATCCTCATCAGCCGTAACCTCGTTCAAATTGCTGCTGCTGAAATAATGTTTGCAACCGCACTGATATTTTAATATATCGATATCGCTTTTGAGGTGCTCGGGCAACTTTTCC
The DNA here is from genome assembly GCA_034092305.1 of Diaprepes abbreviatus. Taxonomy (NCBI): domain Eukaryota; kingdom Metazoa; phylum Arthropoda; class Insecta; order Coleoptera; family Curculionidae; genus Diaprepes; species Diaprepes abbreviatus. The sequence goes on along the minus strand of JASJET010000091.1, from coordinate 2,853,014 downwards.
CAAACGAATGGAATTTCATTTGGTGCTAATGCAATCATTACTTCCTTGGGCATATTTTCTAACTGTTTCACGGTCATTTTCCTTAATCCACCGGCTAGATGAAATGCTTTCAGTGATTGCAACATTTTGGTATAGTTTTTGCGATCCATTTGTGGTGTTAATGGTGACGATGATGATGACATCTTTTACGCTGATGATTCGACAAGAAACTTTAAGCACAAATGTCCACACCAGACTGTTCCAAAATCCTGTTGACGATCATATGTATAGTAAAAAATTTTTGATGGTTCCGATCCCGTTTGTAGATATCGTACCAATTCGATCGGTGAGGGTAAATCGCCGAAGCTGTCATAATATGTTACTTTAGAATTATTTTTTCTATAAGCTACCCAATGAGTCCCTGCACCAGACCTACTATCCAAATTCACTATTGCTGCTTCGTAACGTCGAGGACCTTGTCTAGGTAATGAATCCCTCATATAAACGCCTCGAAAGTCTCCTATTCTTTTCTTTTTGGCATATTTTTCAATATCGATGTTAGATAGCGATCTTCGAGGTAGGGATTCAATTAATTTTTTGATCTACGATTTAAAAATAATCCCATACCTTTACGATATGGCTTTAGAAACAAACCATTTCCTTTCAATTTTAAATACAGGCCGGCACCGGTTTTATCTTCGCTGCTTTTTTTTACAGCTTTTATGGCGCGCACAATTCCCGCTGCCCCGCCGGCTAATGAACCCAAAACTGATAACCCGGCAAAAATTGGTATTAATGGTAATATTCCACCAGTTTTAGGAATCGGTATTATTCTCGGTGTACGAATCTTCCTTTTGCCACCTGCCGCTTTTACCGATCTACGTGCTGCCGACAGAGCTATTTTAGATGCATTCATGATATTTTTTTCCAACACATTTTTCCTTCTGGCTTTTAATAATTCCTTTCGAACTGCTTGTCGAATAGCTGTTCCGAAACTGACTTTCCGAACATGTCGATTTTTATTAACACCTTTCCTTTTTGTATGACGTGTGCCTTTACTAGATGTTTTTTTTGTTGATAATGATGATGGTACACCCATACCAAAACGTTGTTTTCCTTTCATAATGTTTGTAACTAACCAAGCTGCTGTTTTTTCACCTAAACTGGAATCTTTCGATTTTACTGTATTCTAAGCACTTTGTTCGAGCTCGTAATCCGCTCGATGTCTCGCACTTATGTTGTCTTTGTTATGTAAGTAGGCTAAATCGTGTTTTTTTCATGCGGCATCCAAAGGATTAATGCCTGGATCACCTCTTGTTACACGTTTTATTACTTTTGTTCCGGGTCCGCAATATTGATAACCGGGAATATGTACCTCGAACGGTAATTTATTTATTAACGAAGTCACAATACCGTGTCCAGTTTTATTGGAAACGTGAGACCGTCCACTTTGTTTGACACTCGGCATCTGAATGACAGTTTTTGTGAAAAATTGCCTATAAAATATCAAATTTTCCTAAGATGCGCGTTATCGATCTTAAACAAAAACTTCCTATTGACAATCTCGATGAAAAAGTCGGACTTGGATTTGAAAAGAAGATAATGGAGAGACACGGTCCTCTACTTCCTTTCTCTATTCGCGGCCTGTTAATTGGTCCATCCAATTGTGGAAAAACTAATGTCATGATTTCGCTGCTTACACACCCCCTTGGGCTACGTTTCGAAAATGTCTATATTTACTCGAAATCTCTGTATCAACCGAAATATGAGTATTTAAGGAAAATTTTAGCGCCCATCAAAGGTTTAGGCTACTATGCCTTTAGTGATTCCAGTAATATTGTGGAACCGTCCGATGCAAAACCAAACTCTATATTTATCTTTGATGATGTTATATGTGAAAAACAAGATGTTATAAGATCGTACTTTAGCATGGGACGTCATAAAAATATCGACTCCTTTTACTTAGCGCAAACATATTCGCGAGTGCCTAAACAGCTTGTGCGAGACAATGCCAATTTTATTATTATGTTTAAACAAGATGAGTTGAATATGAAACACATATTTTCCGACCACGTTTCACCGGATCTAACTTTTACTCAATTTCAAGAAATGTGCTCAAAATGTTGGGATAATAAGTATGGATTTTTAGCAATTGATAAAGACAGTGATGTGAAATCGGGAAGATACCGCAATAGATTTGATAGCTATATATTACTGTAATAATAAGAGAAAACACTCATTTGATTGTTGAAACGTCCTTTGTTAACATCATGAATAACGCGATCGACTTAAAACGTAAACTAGTGGAAGCTACCAATGCCGTCAGAAAAAAATTTAAACAAATTAAAGCGGCTAAAGAATTTCATGTTGTGGAATTGGAAAAGTTTTATGAACCCATTTCTAAGCCGTTGATAACTATATCTGATGTGGTCAAGTAACGTCAGCAGCAGCAACAACAACAACAACAACAGCAACAACATTATCCAGCTACAAAGTCACATATTCCCAGTACATCAGTGCAGTCCACTCAAATATCAGGTTTTCCCCAACCTACACATTCCTTTCAAACCTCCACACCTATTCAGCAGCAGCAGCAGCAGCATCGCATTTCAAAAGAAGATATTAGCCAATCGGTGTTTGATACATCCTCGACATCAACTAATACATCTCTCGCATCTGCTAACACGACAACTTCCGATACTTTAAACGCACACCTGAAAGGATTACGTTCAATACCATCTCTATACGATACTGTATATGGTGTACGTTTTGGTTCAAAAACAGGTTATAACAAAAATTTTATTGGTAATTTAGAGGTGCGTTTTCGAAATGGAAATATTGACTTATACAAAAAAGGGAAAAATATTGCAGAATATGGTAGATCACCGGCACTTTATGATTTATTATTTCTTAAAACACCCCCAAGTGTAGGCAAGGAACAACAATTAAGTGATAATGTACTTCCAACGTACAAGGAAATTTTGGAATCAACGAGTGCTGTCTACAACAATTTTTAAAAAAAGTGATGGTTTACGGGAGACCAGATGGAACAAATATTTACGAATTATTAAACCTCTGATAATGGGCACAAAATTAGGTGGTACTATTACAAGAAAAAATCTCTCTGAAAAACTACAGTTACCCACAAAAAAGAAATTATCTTCGAAAAAATTTCAATATGTCTACTGGAACAAAGCTAAAGAGTTGGTGAATCGTTTACGTTTGTTGTGGAGTTCCAAAATGGCTGGTCACACTGGACACGAAAATGAAATTATGCCAATCATAGAGGAATTACGAGAAGAAGATATAATATATTAAGCTCAATATTTAATGATATTATTCAGTTCTTTCTTCGATCTGAAACCTTTAATATTACTAATAATATGGAGCCCAGTCTAGAAAAAATCAAAATTGTTAATGAGCTACATAGAACGGCTAGAAAAAATTTTGTAAGACGGCGTACGATAATAAAAGGATACCGAGATTTGGGGCAAATTGATTTGGCTGAAATGCAACAGTATGCTGATGAAAACGATGGTTATCGTTATATTTTGGTCTGTATAAATTGTTACTCTAAATTTGTCTATACCAAAGCCATAAAAAACAAGACAGGTATAGTTACTAATGCGATGAAAAGCATCATTGAAAAGGCATCATATACACCAACAAATCTGCAAAGTGATCAAGGAAAGGAGTTCTAGAATACAAAATTTCAAGCCCTGATGAAAAAATATAATATAAATCATTATTCCACTTACAGCACAAAGAAAGCTGCAATTGTTGAGCGAGTCATAAGGACTTTAAAAAATAATTTATATAAATAATTCTCGACAAGAGGATCTTACAAATGGATACATATATTATCGGCAGTAACAAAAACCTATAACCATTCGAAACATCGCACCACTGGAATCAAGCCTGCAGACGTGCAAGATAAAACACAAATTAAAGCATATGATTATTTAAAAATTGTACCTAAAAAATTTAAGTTTTCCATGGGTGACATTGTGCGTATTAGCAAGTACAAAAGCTTATTCGAGAAAGGATATACGCCCTCTTGGTCAACCGAATTGTTTAAAGTTGTAAAAGTTAACGTTACAAATCCACCTACTTACTTGTTGGAATCGTTAGAAGGTCAGCCTATAAGAGGGAGTTTTTACGAATCAGAACTACAAAAAACAAGCAGTCCTGGCGTTTATCTGGTAGAAAAGGTCCTTAGACAACGCAAGAAAAATCACACCGATCAATTATTTGTCAAATGGCTAGGATTTCCAAACCACTTCAACTCTTGGATAGATAAAGCTAATATTGTTTAAATAACATTGTATGACTATAATTTTAATTTAAAATGTAAAATAAATAAACAATATATTGTAAAATAAAGTTTTTTTTTATTTCAATCTTCATCATTAAAAACAATGACAATAAAACATCATACACATAAATAACATTTCAATATTCTTAGAGGGAAGGTCCAATTCATCGACGACTACGACGTTATCTTCAAGGCTATGTCACTCGGAGTGCGTTTTCCTATTCTTTAACATGCTTTCTCTTTTTTAGATTTTTTTTGAAGTCGAGCCGTACGACAGTGCGCTTAATGAGTCATTTAAAGGCCGATGATAGAGTATTTTCTGAATAACTTCAATTTTTGTTTTAAGCTCACTATTATTTTGGTATATCATGGGGAGGACATCCTTGTTAAATATGTCACATATTACAACTGCAAAATTGTAAAACTTTCTATTAACAAAGTGTTTTGTCACAGCATTGTCATCATCTTTAGGCTCGCTTAAGTTGGTTATGATTTTTCCACCCATATCATACTGCCCATCCGCTGTAAGTTTAAAACCAATCCCTTGTGGCCCAGATAATATATGATATTTTTCATTACATTTCTGACGACCAAATTTATCAATTGTGTTGTTTCCTCGACTCATTTTCAATCTTTACTAAACTATTTTAATTTTATTTGCCCTACTTATATTAAATATTTCAGCTGAGAAAATGAAACACTGACTATGATCTACTGGGTTGGTATGTTTATAAAAGAAATAAAACCAAACTGTGATTGTAACAGATATTTATTTACAGTTATTTAATTGTACAAATACAAAAATTATAAAAAAATAATTTTCCATGTCTTCATTTTCGTTGATCAAAATTCTATCCCATCCGACACTATTTCGATCATCAACGTCTTGGGCTGTTGCTGTTGCAGAAACCAATTCATATTTTGCAGCAAGCTCACCTGGTAAATGTGGAATATTGACAAGGTATTCTTTTAATTCTTCTTCAACCATTTTAGCCCAAAATGTATCCCTGTCTATGGAACCATATTAAAATTTGTCGCACAAGTGTGCCCCAGCCATAAAATTGATTGCATCCCTGATCTCGTTCTTATATTGATCTTTGGTTGCATCAATATGCGGCCAATCATTTGCGCTATCTAACATATCGTGAGCCATATTTCTTAATTTTCTTCCCAACCAAAATATGTATCTATCTACACATTCGTAGACGGTCATCGTTGCATCAGCAGACATCTTTAACAAAAATAATGAACACGCGTAAGTATTCTGACATGTGCAACTATATTTTAAATTTAATTACATCCTTTTTTTCAAACAATTTACATACAATTTACTCCAATGAGCGAAAACGTAATATTGTTCGAGTATTGTTTCCAAAAACTCTAGTGCCCTGCCCCAAATAAGTTAGAGTGTATTTACCTTTAGTTTTACTCATAATATCTACAATATCGTCAGATAGTGTTTCGGCCACACGTTTTGGCAAAAAAGTCCCAAATGTGCTATTATCACCGTCATCGTGTAAAGCCACTAAAAGAGTTTTACCAAATCGTGTAGTCATTGAAACCATCTTTATAATTTTATACACTTTGCCTTCAATCATTTCGGTAACCTTTTTTCTCTCTAAAACCTCGAAATCTTTGCTGAACATTTCATTAATTTCATCTAGAGTTTCTTTTGCAATACTCATTATTGAAAAAATGGTATATAAATCCAAAAATTACCGTGAATATAAAAGCACTTTCAGAACACTACACGAACACAACATTTGATGTTTATGCCACTGATATCTGCGGCTGTTTGAAGTCACTTCTTTTCTCACTAACCTTTATAGCGAGTTTTCAAGGTCGAATTGTAACAATGGTGGGGGTAGCTTAACGATAGAAATAGTGGGAGGAGTATTCAAGGTCAAATGACGTCACACATTTAAATTGGTATAAGGATAACTTCAAGGTCAAAATATAATGAATCAAATAACTACATTTTATGTACTTTATTGATTGATATTTTTCTGTCGTTCTTCTATACGTGTAACATTATTGCTTTAACCTAAACTTCTTAATTTGTTCAATAATATTTGTTCATTTTTATTTCTTAAAAAATTCTTGCAAACTATACTCGCTAAAATACACACTTCAGCATGGTCCATATACTTAAAAAATTCACTAAAATCCAAAGCTTCCGAATCTTGGATTTCATATCCGTAAAATTCCTAACAGGCTGCAGAAATTAGAAATTCTTCGTACATTTCTCTCACTAAACTTTCGATATTAACTACTACTACGTTAAACTTATGTCCTACACTCTAATTTCACTTAATACAACCGGATCTGCAATGAAACTTATCAGTTTTTCCAAACAGTCACCAAACCCCAACTTTTTTATTTCACAAACAAAGTCTAATAAATTTAATGTTTTGCTGCAATATTTACGACATGCATTCGCAGCCTTTTCATATTCAAAAGCCAAATCACAATAGCGCGATGCCCATTCTGCTCCACTTTTCATTGCATCATTGAAGTAAGTACTTGCCGTTTCAGTGAACTCATCGCCCAATTTTTTTACTGTCTTTTGCAAAGCACAAAGTTTTTAAATATTCGATAGGAAAAATGCAAGATCCTTTTCTTCAAAATCACACAAAATTTTTAAATTACTCTGATATAAATAAATTACTCTGCCGACTTGCTCTATAATTTTTTTCTTTAGACTGTCCCGTATCTGACATTTCACACTGAATGAATGTAAATAGACTCACACATTTTTATAGAAGAATTTGCAGGGTCAAAATCACTTCAAGATTATCCCACACTATTACAATGCACAAATAACTACTTCAAGGTCACACACCCAACATGGCCTCCAATAAAGTCAAGGTAGTCTCTACCGAGGTTAAGGTCAAGGTCACACACGCAACCTTGAACACAAGGTCAAGACCAAGGACAAAGCACACGCGCACTTTCAAGGGCAATGACAAGGACATGTGGGCGGGGCCAAAGAGGGGTGGGGCAAGGTCAAGGTCGAGGAGTGGGGGGATGAAGAGGATCGGGTTATGTTCACTACTGTTGTACCATATGTCGATCACCAGCTAGGTGAAGACTGTTGTACTATGTGTCGATCCCCGGCTAGGATTATCCTTTACGTGCCTGTATGGAAATCACTAGCTAGGGGTCCTTTTTGCCATGTGTCATCGTGAAAGGTTTAAGATGTGTCACACACGCCTTACAATGTCTTTTGTTTAAAAATGAAAAATTTTAAAAATTCTTTTCAAGTTACCCCCGTAGCAAGTCGTTTCCAGTTGATCCTCGTAGCAACTCGTTTTCAGTTTACCCTCATATAATACTTATTCGCTGAACTATTCCGATCAAAGAAATGAGTTTATTTATTGTTCAAAATTTATTGAACTCTTTATTATATTTATTCTTTGGCCTTTTTGCCTTAAGAAAATTATATTGCTCTTGGCGTTGACCCCCAAAGGGCAAATCGAAGCCGTGAGCGCGTAACGAATTATTCGAAATCCTACGGTATGCTAACCTAGGTATCTTAAATGCTTAATCTACTCATTCCTTTAATGGCGTTCAGCAAAGCGAAATATTTATTGACTTTGACAACTTGATTCTTCAGCCTGTTCAGAGCTGTCGACAGCTCTTACAGCTGGTTTATTAAATGGGTTTGGCGGGGTCCAATTTGGACACATATTGTCGTAATGGTTCCCCTGACAAAATCGACAAGGCCTAAACGTTCTTGTTTTATATTGTTCCTTTCCAGGTTTAATATCTTTAGGATTATTTGATCCTTGACCTTTAAAGTGGCTGAATTTTGATTTCGCGATTTGTCTGTTTCCGCTAGTTTCCGTGAAAAGTTTATCACGAGAAACTTCGTTCGGTTTTTTATGATTGTAAGGTGGTTTATCACCTGGTTTTTGGTTCGAATTATATTGACGGCCAGGAGGATTTACTGTCCTCTCGGGAGGTCTCGTCGGATAATTAAAGTTTCTGACCTGTGGTAGTGAAAACCGCGTTTGTGGTTTGTTAAAATTACTCGCGTAATTTTGATTACTATAGCGCATTGCGATAGGATTGGTAGTTCTGTTTTTTAATTTATTTATTTCTTACAAAATTGTTTGGAGCGGCGCATCCGCCTTTTTATCTTTATCCGCGTTTACATGCTTTATTGAGTGTTTCGTCTCAACTTTGAGCTCGTCTTTCAGATCTTTCTCTATTATTCTTGCTAGGGTGGTGAGCCTTTCTAAGGAGGATATCTCCGCGCCTCTTAGCCTTGATCGGATTGAAGGTAGTAGTTGCGTTAATAGTATTGAATTAAACTGGCTTAAGTCGCCTAATGGTTCTAACCTCATAAACAAGGCATGTTTATGTAAAATAAATTCTTCGACGTTTTCATTCGCCTTTTGCTTAGTTCCGTAAAGTTCGGTTCTTAAATCAGCTAAACCTTCAATATTTGCAAAACGATCCAGAATTTTTCTGGCAAAGTCATAGTATAATTTAATGTAAGGTTTATAAGGCTCGTACCACTGCCTAGCCTTACCCGTGAGCTTTTCCCGTGCGTAATACAGCGCCTCGCTAGAGTCCAGGTTGTTCTCTTTAACCCATGTTTCGATATTATTTAAGTACAGGTAAGGATCCTCGTGATCCTCTCCTGCGAAGTTAGCCCTTAGAGGCGTCTTTGTCGATGGCAATGCGCGCTCTAAGTTTCTAGCTAGTAAAGCCATTGTTTTGGCGTTCTCTAGGTTAATAGCTAATTCTTGCTTTTTGATTTCTAGGTCTTCATGCTTTTCTTTGGTTTCTTGCTTCTCAGATGTCTTGCTCTGAGGCTCCTCTTTGCAAGAGCGCCTAAACTTGCGTGGATTCGCCGGGCTGGTATCAGCGCCGATTGGAACCGTTTTAGGCTTCGATCTAGCCTGGGCGATTTTGCTCTTCTTTCCCGAATGCCTATCCTCGGTGCTTTTTGTCAAATGAACTGCCAAGGCCTTTTTACCCAAGAGCCCATCCTCGGTGGTTTTAGGCAAATGACCTGCCAGGGCGTTTCTACCTGAGCGCCCATCCTCAGTGGCTTTAGGCCATTTGCTGGCCAGGGCATTTTTTAAAGCGTACGCAAGCTCTGTTTCCGAGTCGCACCCGCTCTCATCGGCGACTGTATCATAATCGTTTGAGAACTCAGTGCTAAACTCATCGTTAGTATCGTTCACGTCAGAACCGTCATTGCCCGATTCTGAATATTCCGATTCCCCACCAGGGATGCCATGTTGCCGGAACCTCTCTATTTCGTTTGTTTTAGGTATTACTTTTGTCCCTGAAGATATTTTTCCCGGAACCGAAACGTCGCGTTCTGTCGGCGTTGCGGCCCTGTTAATCGGTGTAGAGCCGATTAAGTTTGGAAAAAGTGAACTTTCTAAATTAGTAGAGTTTTCGTATGACACGGAAATATGTCTCTGCGTCCTTGCTCCGTGCGCAACAATATTTGTTTCATGCGGGAACCGGTTAATAATATTTGGGGCGCTCTTGTTTAATCTTAATCTACCTATTTTATAAGTATCCCTGTTTCTGTCAATTTGGAAACCCTCCTCAGGGTTAGACACCGATTCGAAGTATTTAATTAATTCTTTCACGGGAGTATATTTTTGTTTTGTCTCGTCTATAGTTTGTAAGGAGTTTGGGGATTGAGAGTTTGCCGTGTGACGAAGTAGGGCGGCAGGTTTCCCCACCGCTGAGGTCCCACCAATTCCACCCGGGAAGTCCATATGACCACCCGCCTCATTAAACACGGACTGATGGGATGTTTCGTGACTGGACATGTTTTTAAAGAAGAATAATATTAATTTAAACTTGGGGCAAAAATTCATAAAAGATTTAGTCACGATTAGTTACTTGTCACGGTGGGCTTTTAATTAAATAGTTTTTTGCCTTTATTAATATAACAGGAAATTAATAATGTAGAATGTCTGTTGTTATGTTTCTGTCTGTCCATGTGCATCTATAGGTCTGTTCTTTATACCTATCGTTGTTGATAATATAGATTAACAATAAAATAAATTTTAACAATTCAAATAAACTTAAAATTCTCAAACAAAAATAACAAAAAGTATTTTCTAGAATAAAAGTAATAAAATCAACTTGTTCCGAGATTTCTATTAAAAGAGAATCTCGTTACACAAAACAAACAAAACGTAATAACTAAGTATAACAGTTTTAACGAAAAATAACACAATGAATATTAATAAAATATTAGTGTTTGCAAACGATTAAGATTAAATCAAGTTCAAATTTAATCAGAAATTGTCAGAGTATTCAGATGTCTCGGTAAAAGTTTTTTGTACGGCTATGAGTTGCTAGAGCTTCTATCTGCTGACTAAACCTTGCGACGTCGGCCGTCGGCAAGCGGCTTGTTACCGACAAAAGCAAAGGAACAAAGACGTCTGGACGACAGGCGTCTGGGTTTTTCTCAACTTGTAAATTTCACTTAAAATTTGGATTTTTAAACAATGAAATTTAGTTTAATTAGTCCACGGTTTTATACAACGTTATAAGCGCGATTATAACGTTAGTATTTTTAATTGGGTATGTTTTTTTATGCAGTTATTAATTAAAACTTGTCACAAACAATAGGTTTAACACGAAAGTCTCGAGTTCTAGTTTTTCAGTTTCACGCGGGAAAAGTCTTTATGCGGTTGAGAATAATAATAATAAAACAAACTCAAAGCAGAATTTGTACGCGAAAATCTATCGCCGGTTTTTCCTGTAGAGCCGAACACTTATCGGACCCTACGGCCAGCCTTAGTACGAAGTTTTCTAAAAGAACAAACAAGTAGGGCTTAGGCGCACCTTTGGAAAGTGACTTCCAACTTTCCAAACTTACCAAAGTACAACGTTTGGTTACTTTGCTTGCCTACTTGTTTGTTAAAAACAGAAATTACTACCCTATTCGCGAATGGGGCGCAATCAATAATATTTCTTCTGGTAGAGAATCTAGGCATTAATTTCTTGGGAGAAATTAAATACTCTAGAGGCTCTCCTATTGAAGATCCCCGGGAGCTTTCGCTAGCTTTGTGCAAGTGCTAGGTACTAACTCCTCGGCAGCGATCTCGCGACGCGTGGACAGCCCAGTGAAAATGCGTGTAGATTGTCTTTCGAAACTGAAGCCCGAATCTTAGCCTGCGGTTTTACTTCTTCTATCCCACGATGTCAGGCAAGAATAAGAGAGTGAATGTAATTTTAGTAGGATATTTATACTTTTCTGAGGGTTGATTTGGCAACCCGCCCTGAAATTTCCGCGGAGCCAATCAGGGTGGTGCCGTGTAAGGGTACGAATCTGCACTTTTTAATATTTAAAATTTACAATGAATTAACGCCAGAATTACAAATGTTGCGTATATATGTCACCCGCGTGATTTAGTATATGTTTTGTCTACGATAGTTTATCCTTTACTGTCGTTTTTGCCGTTTTAAGTTTTCATATTTATATGAGGCAAACTTCCAACCGCTGCGCCGGGTTTGGGCACGTGACTGGGGCGGAGTTTGCTAAGGGAGTCGGGCGTTAGTTAAAAGGAAAAGTTTCAACGCGTTTCGCTTATTTTATTTTGGACTATCGACATGTAAAACACGTTTTACAACATTAGTTAATGGCCAATAGAGCTAAATTGTCTAAAATCACTAATTAAGTTTTAATTATTTAAGGAAATTAAATTTCCTTTACAATAATAATTTGTTTTGTTTTTAATAAAAACAATACAATAACAAAGTCAGGTACAGATTTTTAATAGTAAAATCCTAAATTCCATGAATGGAATTTTACAGAAAGTATTCGTCAAGCTACAGGAAATTTCCGTGCCGAAATGGAAAAATTTGAATGTCAATAGGGTCGAAATTGCTATTCTAACGTATGCTAATTTGATCCTTATCGAACAAGTAAAAAATATTTAAAAGAGTGGAACTTTTTATATAGACAATCTAGCGGGTCCCTCCCCTAAGATTTGTCTATGAATAAAAATTGAAATTTAAATTGTAACAATATAATTTGAAGTTAATAAAAAATATTAATGAATTTAAGTTTTGAAAAATAGGTTATTTAAAAGTTAACTGAAAAAATATTGTATAAGTTTTACCTTAGAAATTTGAAAAGATTAAAATAATGTTTAATGAAAAAGTTATGTTAAAAGAAAGAGCTTTGTTATTATATTTTGAATGTTCTAGTTTTAATTACTGAAGAAAATGCTAATAATTGTCGCGGAAATGCTAATGGTGGTTTCTCCTTGTTGCGCCAACTATTATGGTCACAACAAATTAGCCGTACGTCGGAGGAAACTAAAATACCAGGATAGCAGGACTTTCCGGATGATTTTAGAAAGAGGATTTTATCATCTCTTTTGCTTACCCACGGTAGATTGGGCTGCCTTTGCCTGGTACCTGGTTTTTAATTAAATCCCTACACACGACGTAATTTTAGCGATTTGTATATAATTTCTTGGGTTCTTCTGCAGGGGAATCAAATTAATGAGGCCCCGCAACAGGGATCACCACAACTTGATTAGGAAAATCAGTTGTCGGAAGATGATCTGCGTACCGTGTCAATACCAGCTTAAAGCGTATAATATTGAGCTTAATTCGGCAGAAGCCCGAGATCAAACCAGCGGTATATTTAACTTCTTGCTCCCACGTTTTCTGATTGATTAAGAGATCGATTAAAAAATTGCTATGGTTTTTATAGGTTCTGAGAATTAGGTCATGGAGTCACGCCTGATTTTTTATGCTTGACCAATCCGAAATAAGTAAAAACTGTAGAAAAAACTGGGTTTTAATTAGGCAAAAACTTTGTTAAAATGTGTTTTAATTGTGCGAAAACTTATAGGCTTTTTTAAGGTTTACACAACGCTCACAGTCCTATAGTTGTTAAGTCCAATTGTTGTTATTAAATGTCGTTAATTGTTGAAAAAATTTTCATTTTATACTACCCCTTATCGCCAATCCCGATGCAGGGCGTGCAATAAAGGAGTAGGCGGGGCTTACGAACGGAGTTTGCTGTCTCTTAAATAGAAACAGCAACTCGAAGTACCCGTCTTTTCACATTTAGAGCCCTTTAGGACCGTTTCGGCAACAATATATATATATATATATATATATATATATATATATATATATATATATATATATATATATAGCCTGATGAGTCTATAGCAGGACGGAACAGCGCTGTCGTCATTTTTCGGACGCAGAGTTTTTCCATGCTCTTTGAAGATCTGCTTAAAAGGAAGATTCTTCTGTTCTTCTGCTTTTCCAGTTTACTGCAAGTTTTAGAGAATGCTTTCATAGTTTCCGCAAATTATAATCCATAGGTTTCTCTTATTGTTGCCAAGAACGTTCGGCTTGGTGTTGTTTGCATTTTTAACCCATGCAATTCTTTATAATATCTTTGTTTTCTTAAACCATGTGTATTTTTAAGATGCAAACATTTGAATGTTTTTCCTGTGTTTCTAAATTTTAAAGTGTGAAATGTACATTTTGCAGATTTTATCCATGAACTGGTAATATATTTTTAATAAAGCCCAAAAGAATGGGCGAAACGTTAAAATTTTAATTAGATCGTTTTAAAATAACAAACAAAAAACCACATACCCAAAAAATTAAAAAAAATAAATATAGACGGTTTAAGAAAACAAAGATATTATAAAGAATTGCATGGGTGGAAAATGCAAACAACACCAAGTCAAAGGTTCCTGGCAACAATAAGAGAAACCTATGGATAACAATGTGCGGAAACTATGAAAACATTCTCTAAAACTTGCAGTAAACTGGCAAAGCAGAAGAACAGAAGAATCTTCCTTTTAAGATGCAAACATTTGAATGTTTTTCCTGTGTTTCTAAATTTTAAAGTGTCAATTGTACATTTTGCAGATTTTATCCATGAACTGTTAATATATTTTTGATAAAGCCCAAAAAAATGGGCGAAACGTTAAAATTTTAATTAAATTGTTTTAAAAATAAAAAACAAAAAACCACATACCCAAGAAAATTCAGAAATATATGTATATATATATATATATATATATATATATATATATATATATATATATATATATATATATATATATATATATATAAAGAAGTTAACGTCCGTGTATTTTAAAATAAAATAAGAAATTCTCGGTATTCGGACAAAGACCGTAGATAAATATTATTCTCATGTTAAAAAGTGCGGAGATCTCCAAAGAACATGGAAAAACTCCGGGTTTGGTACAAACCATCGTTTCGTATGTCCTATGTCCTATAAACAGATTTCACTGTTGAAAAATTGTAAATAAGATACGGTGGCGACATCTCGATGACTCACTCAATAACATAAGAATAACATAGATCAACAAATGTTGTATAGAACCGCCATGTAGTGGCGCGACGGTAAATTAAAAAAGAAATATATCAAAACTCGATACACGAACTTGCTACTCCAAGCATAAAGGTCGCATTATTCGGCATCGGCAACCAAACTAACTGTAATTTCACAGTCGAAGTAAAGTTTCGCACCAACGAAGAGCTGCTGTGTATGTTTTAAGCCAAAAAATGTAAAAATAAGAAGAGAAGTTTAAGTCCATGTCACTTTAAAATAAAATGAAAAACTCTCGGTTATTCGGACAAAGACCGTAGATAAATATTATTTTCATGTTAAAAAGTGCGGAGATCTTCAAAGAGCGTGGAAAAACTCTGCGTCCGAAAAATGACGACAGCGCTGTTCCGTCCTGCTATGGGACTCGTCAGGCCATATATATATATATATATATATATATATATATATATATATATATATATTGTTTTAAAAATGTAGGAGAACTTAGAGCCAAAAATTTATTTTTTTATTCTTTTATATAACAAATTTGGTAAGCCGAAATAATTTTTTTTGAATTAATTAACAAAATAAATTTGATTTGGTATCACCAAAACATAATGAGCAAAGCATGTGTCTAGGAAGATGATAATATCTTCAAATATCTCTATAAGTCTAAAATTATTACATATATTTTAAATAATTTCATAAAATCATAAGTTTTAAAAGATGCTGACAAATTAAAGCTTCTGTAGAAAGACTACTATCTCAAAAATTTTGGTAAATCCAGAAGGAATACAATTTATTACAAGAAATTTCATCGGTAATGTGTTGCAATAATTTAAAATATATTTGAATGCAAGTTTGGAAAGCACATGACAAATATGACGTTGCATCGAATGAAACAGTTACTTTAACAAATTTCTATTCTTCAGATATAAAAGTATTTAAAATCTTTTGCAACACCATATTAGAACAATGATTTCTATGTTCTCTAAAATATCGCGCTATACCTTGAAATTCCTGCTCCTCTTGTCCGTCTTGTTCTTGATATTCTGTTTGTCCTTGCACTTCTTCCTCTTCCTCACTACAGTCGACATAATTCAATTTTAATACTTCATTATCAATTAAAATAAGCGTATTTGAAAGAGTATCTGAGTTTAATGACTTTTTTTAAAAATAGTATTTTTAAAAAGTTATTTCTAAAAGATAGATACATACCGAATGAATAAAAACCTAATATTCTCCTATTTTTATACTAAACAATTAATTTAGTGAATGTACAGAAAAACCTTGTACATAATTAAAAAATTATGCAATTTTGCATCATACAATAATTGACTTTCAAATTATGCAAAAATTATAAATTTCAATTAGTTTTTTATATTGCGTTCTACTAGTGTGACGCGTTTTTCCGTAGGCGGGGAGCGGGGGAGCAGGTCGTGCTCTACGGCTCTTCGTTCACGGCAGCGGAAAATCGGTCAGTGGATATTTCTCGTGCAGACAGTCATCGATCAAATTCTCAGCGCAGGGGTATCGGGTCAGCGGCATCTACGTATATTCGGGATATCCCTGCTCTCTCAACTGATCAACGGTTTGACTGCCTGAAGGTCAAAACATCCACACGGTGGTCGGTTCTCGGGCGCTACCCTCGGGATTTAATGTGGTCGAGGGCCCACTTTATGCACCGGGCAGCTTGTTACAGTAGAGAAACGGCAAGCCAGGGGTCAATTGCGTGTATTAGTGCTGGCTGCCGGCTGCCAATTGTTACATGTAATGGTAAAAATGGGACTAGGTAATAAAACAAACGGTTATAAAACATCCTGTATCCTGTATTCCATTCTTTTATACAAAGACCTGGCCTAAAACTAACTTACAATCTAAGATGGACAATAATGTAAACAAATAAAACGGTCTGGAAGGCAAGAGTATGTTTTAGAGCTGTTTACGGTAGCTCATACTGGTCAGTTGCGCTAAAGACGGTTATCACCCGGCGGTATTATTTACGACGCTATTCACGTATCTCGTACTATACGGTTGCGATGCTATTCACGACGGCTCGTACGCAAATTATCGCGTTTTGTATCTAAAATCCGCGTTCACGGTTCACGGCGCTTCGTATTAAAATTCGACCGACGGCGGTATACGCTGTATGTACCTATAACACGGCATCGATCGGCGATAGGCGGCGTCTCTACACGGCGACGGTCTTTACACGCGGCGGCGGCGATAGGCGTCGGGGCGGCAGTTGTTTAGCGCCCTTGTCAACGGACGTCGGAGGGCACCTGGCGGTAAACACATTCCTGGTCATTACGGAAACAAACTTACGGCATCAGTGCGTGTGTGTATCGGTGACGGTAGGAAGGAAAGAAAGGAACTGACGCTGCCCGTTCTTATAAGGGTCCTCGATAGCGTCAACAGGATGGAGCGACATTGCCCGTTCTTATAAGGGTCCTCGACAATGTCGACCAATAGCGGTAGGAAATTAGGAAAGGAACCGTCACTGCCCGTTCTTATAAGGGTCCTCGACAGTGACGGTAGGATGACACAACATTGCCCGTTCTTATAAGGGTCCTCGGCAATGTGTTAGAGGGATAGGACGTAAGGAGGGAAGTGTATGGCAAACACCATATACACACAAGCCTAGCCTCACCTACATTACTAGACCAGGAAGGCGCGGCCCAGCAGGCAACCCAGTCCAGTCCGTTTGGACTGTTGACCCGGGTGGAGAACGTATAGTTCTCAGCGAAATAATGGTCTGCTCGGACTTAAATAGACGGCTCGATCTCCCACTACGCTGACGTGTGACGGTGTGCGGTGATCGCGCATACGATACTGCTGTATGCGGCGCGTGATTACTATGGTGGGACGCTCTGAAAATCTCGGAAAATTATATTTCCCGGCATAGCGCGGTCAATCTAATTGTATTTCGGTAATATTAAAACTTTAAGCAGTCTTTTCCCGCAAGAATCAGATTTTTCGGATGTTAAATAAATAAATTAAATCCCGGCGAACATACACTTGCCCAAAATTTTAGTAACTTCGTTACACTAGGAAAAAAACAAATTAAATGAATAAGTTAATCATGATAAATATGTTTATAATTATTTCAACTACATACAAGTATTCATTAGCATTCAATTTAAATGGAAAAAAGAAAAAAGAAATTCAGAGAATAAATTAACTATAATAAATAAAATGTAATTATTTCAACTAGGTACACATGTTTATTACTATTCAATTTAAGCGGAAAAAGAAAAAAACAAATTCAAGAAATAAATTAATTACCATAAATTAAATATAATTATTTTAATTAGATGCATGTGTTAATTAATATTAAATTTAAGCGGAAATATTTATAGTGAGATAATTATCTAAAAACAAAAAGCCACATACCCAAGAAAATTCAGAAAAATAAATATAGAATAAAAAATTTAAAAAAGTTATATATATATATATATATATATATATATATATATATATATATATATATATATATATATATAACTTTGACTTGCTAATCTATAGAGATCTTGCGTTTTTATAGGTATTCTAATTTCATCATTATTATTTAAAGCTGAAGATGAATATGGTTGATGAGTGTGATATTGATAACTTGTTACTGGGTCAGGATATATTATATTTTCATTAACATTTAATATATTATAACTCATGATTTTTTGCTTTTTTACACCTAAATAATATTAAAAATTTTATAGCTCTTACACTAATATGTATCTTTAAATTACATCAACACTCTTTTAAGTTTATTTTTTCTCAGTTTTTTTTTTATTTAAATCCCAAAGATTTAAGGAACTTTCTATTTTTTAATGTTAATTGTCTTCTCTTTCGTTTATAATTAAACTCACTATCAAAAGAACTAGGTAAAGTTAAAGAATTATGATTGTAAAGGAATACAATATTCTTTCTTAAAAAATAAATTAATTTTAGTGTTATCTTATCAGTGTAAAATGTACTAAATGGTAAATATATACTATTCATTGGTTTTTTTATTAAAAATTTAAAATTCTAAGGTAACGTGGTGGGGAGAAAAAAGATTTTATAAATGATATATTTTTTATTCTAATTATCGATAAATTAATTTTTCTCTTTGTTAAATGTGAACGTCTTGTAATTAGTTCAGTTCTGAAATTAATTAAATCTCCATTTTGACCTGTAATTTTAAGTATTATCTCATGTACTAATTAGTTGGTTTTTCAATAATTTTAATTCCGGGTGCGGTCATTGGGTAAAACACATGAATAATATGAACCAGTTTCCATTATGAAATAAATTTATAACTAAATTACATTCTATACAAATAGCATTAACTTTAAATATATTCACATGCAACTCATTGGCTTTAATTAATTTATCACTAAAACCTAATAAATTACCAACTGAATTTTCCTTTTCAAAATGAATGTCATAGTTACAACACATTTCACATTTCAAAATATTTCTGTTAGGTTTAAGAGTTAGTTGAAACGGCTTTTCTAATATTTCGTTTATATCTTCTTCGTCAGTCATTTTATTTATTAAATTCTCTGTTTTACCAATTCCTTTTAGTATGAATGAATTAATATTTAAAGAGTTCGTAGTATGGGTAGAAACATAATTTATTATATATTGATAAATATCATTTATTTCATAAGAACCTTCTGGCAGTACAATTTTATTATTATTACCAAAATAAAATACATTATTTGAACTCAATGTCTGGAATTGTGTTATAACTTTTAAATTTTATAAGTCCTAATACGTATTCATCTTTACTGTTTAGAACTATAGGAGGATATATTTTTGTTGATAAAATTTAACTTTTTGCTGATAATGTAAATGTATAAGGCATTTTTTTTTCTTTCTGACTATGTAAACAGAAAGAATTATAAACAGTGAATGAAACAAAATACTTAAAATATAATACTTACATTAACCTAAAACAGGATAATACAAAAATTCTAAACATAAATGACCAAAATTAATAGAATTATATGTTTGATATGGATTATGATTATAGTAAATATTGCAACATCCACTTGAATTAAAATAAATTTGACAATCAATAGGTGGTTCTAAATATACAAAACTATCGAAATAAAAAAAATTCTTATTAAATTTTTTGTAAGCAGGCTAATGGGTTTCAGAATCTGAATAATTTTCTAAATTAATTACACCTATTTCATTTCAATGAACCTTCGTTGGTAATTGATATTTTATGAAAACCCCTCGAAAATTTGGTATATTTAATTTATGTGCAAAAAAATCAATTCTAACATTGGTTAAAGCATGTTTAGGTAATGTTATTAGAATTTTTTTTTTTGAACTCTGGACTTAAAAAAAGACCCAAACCAGCATGATATGAGTTTAAAAATAATCCTTTTCCCCATTGTAATGGCTTCCATTGTATTATTATGATGTTTACTTTCCTCCGATTTTTGTTTTGCTACTCGTGCATTATTTATAGCTCTGGTTATCTCAGCAGCTCCACCACCAAGTGCTCCAAGAGCACTAAGACCCGCAACAATCGGTTTTAATGGTAATATAAGTCCTGTTTTTGGAATTTTAATTACTTTAGGTGGTTTTAATTGTTTACTTTCATTTTTAATTGTTCTACTGCTATATTTAGAGCACTATGAAGGTTTTTAGGTTTCTCTTTCATAATAACATTTTTAATTTTTTTCGTTACAGATTGAAAATTTATTAATTTATTTGTAAATTTACGTTTCCTTTTTTTTTAAATGTTTTTTAAATTTACGTTTTCTACTTTTTGTTTGCCTGTTACGTTTGCCTATTCGAGATAATGTTTTAATCATTATAATAGATTTAACTAATATAACATATTATTAACTACTTACGTTTCTTTTATAGGAAAAAATTATTGTTTAAATTTTTTATATGCACTATTATCTGAATAATCAACTGCATTATCATTTTTTCATCTTCTACGAAATTACGTTTGATTTGATGTATCCAGTTTCATTTTTTTTTATATTAAACATATCGATAGCATTATTACTATTATCTTCTATAATTTTTCTCTTTCTAATTTAAAATTCGTTTAATAATTTGTTACTGGATTTTAACATCTTGTTCAATTATTTTTTTCATTAGTTTTTTTTTTTTATTTTTCGAATTTCTTTTTTTCTTGCAATTTTTGTATTTTTCCTTCTGTATGAGTTGTAGGTTCAAGTTTTTTTATTAACAGTTTTATTTGATCAAGATAGGTGCAGTTTGCATACTAACTATAGTATTGTTTTTCTGGCGCGTTACATTTAAAGACTGACTATTATTTATATTTAATTTTCCTTTTAAATTTTTATTCCCATTTTTACCTATTTCTCCACTTCCACCCATTCCAAATTTAAGTTTAGTATGCATTTCAGTAGAAACACCTAAAGTTGCCAATTTTTCATTGAATGATGCATCCGATAAATTAATTCTATATAATGCATTTGTAAGTAAAATTCGATCAGCTTCATGACTACTATGTAATTCTGAACTATGTCTATATGCTATATCATGGTATTTATAGGCTTCATCCAATGGAATTATACCTACGTCACCACGATTGAGACGTTTTTTTTTTAAACTTTGTTCCAGGTCCACAGAAATTATATCCAGGTAAATTCAATTCAAATGGAAATTTATTTACAAAAGAATTTAATAAACCTTTTTCTTTAATTTTACCATGACTTAAATAATATCTCCTTTTTTATTATCGGTATAAAATTCGAACTTTAACTAATTATATATTAAATAACAATACTCTTTTATAACTATTATAAATCTAGAAAACATATGAAAAATGTTGTAAGACAAAAAATACATTAACTATAGATAATCACGATGCTGATAAAATATATACAAAAAATTTAAAACATAGCGCTCTTTTTCCAAATAAAATAAGATGCATCATAACAAGCCCATCAAATTGTGGAAAAACAAACATTATGTTAAGTCTTATAGAACATCCTAATGGATTAAAATTTGAAAATATTTATTTATATTCGAAATCATTATACCAATCAAAATATAAATCTTTATATGAATTATTAAACCAGTTAAAGGAATAGGTTGATATGAATTTAATAAGAGTCGAAATATTATATCACTATCTAAAGCAAAATCAAATTCTCTTTTTATTTTTAATTATTTTGCATGTGATAAACAGAATATTATTAGAGGATATTTTAGTATGGGACTTCATAACAAAATAGATTGCTTCTATCTTTGTCAAACTTATTCAAAAATACCTAAGCAACTATTAGAGATAATGCTAATATATTAATCTGTTTTAAACAAGATGAACTAAATTTACGTCACATATATATAGATGATGTTAGTACAGATATGTCATTTGAAAAATTTTAAAAAATATGCTCTTATAGTTGGAAATCGCCGTTTGGATTTATTTCAATTTTTAAAGATAATTCTCTAAACAATGATCTATGTCATTATGGTGTTGATAAGTATAAATACATTTAATATTAAAATAAAATTTTAGTTAGATTTACTAAATCTGTGAATAAACAACAATGGCTCTAAAAAAGAAAAGAAAAATTAATCATTTAGTGACAATAAAAAGGAAAAGAAAATCTAATTGATTAGAACAAAATATAAAAGAAAAATTAATTGAAAAGAAAAAAAAATATAAAAAATAAATTATTAGTTCTAACGCATGGTCAAAAAATTCAATAAGACTTATTTCAACCTATCACCAAGCATTTACAAAATATTGAAAGCAATTTAAAACCTACTAAAAAAAAATAAGCAAAAATGAGTCATTATTTTATCTTAGTAAGAGAAAAGATGAATATTCTGATTTATTTGAAAATGACAGTATTAAAGAAACAATAAACAATGACAAAGAACCCATTTTATTTGATCCGGTAACTTCTACTCCAATAGAAGATTTAACTCCCATAGGAACACGTGATACAGTTTCATCACCTCAAAAAGCAAAGAAAAAATAATTAAAAGAAAATTAAATTTCAATACCGTTGGAAAAAAAACTTAAATAATTTAAAAAAAAATGTTAATAGAAAAAATTGAAGACGATTTAAAAAATAACGGTATTAATAGACAAAAACAATATTAAAACGAACTTAACAAATCAAGACATGAACAGTCATTAGTAGATTATTAGGACCAGTTTCAAGACTTACCACTTAAATATATTAAAAAACTTATTAATGATCCAAATATTAATAAATCAAATGATCAATTGAGAGTAAAATATAATGAAAAGGAAAATAGTGAGTTTTCTATTGAAAATAAAAAAATTGATTTGGATATTAAAGCTGCAGGAAATAAATACAAAAGTACAGAATATCTATATGGATTACTTTTTAATCAAAATCCACCGACTGTTTATACAAAAGAAGACGTAAAAAAATTTGTTAACATTTTAAAAAGATCAAACGTTCCAAAAAATATAAAAAGAAGCTGAAATAAAAAACTTTAAATAATTAAAAATTATAGTAATAGTGAAAATGATAATAATTCTAATATTGGTGAATCAGAGATGGATATAAATACATTTTAGTCGTAATTAATTGTTTTTCAAAATATGTATGGGGATATCCATTAAAAATCAAAAATATCAAAAGAAGTAGCAAATGCATTGGAAAACGTATTTTAGGATCAAAGGCCAATTCACTTGTGTACAGATTCAGGAGGAGAATTTACGGGAAAAGAAATACAAAATTTACTGAAAAAATATAAAATTAAATATTACGTTAAATATAGTGAAAAAAAGCTTATATTTTTGAACGAGTAAATCGAACAATAAAAAATGTAATGTGGAAAGAATTTAGTTTTCAAGGATCCTATAAATGGCTTAATACATTACCGAAAATTATTAATATTTATAATAATAAAAAACATAGCACCACAGGTTTTAAACCTAACGATATAACTAAAAACATGAAAATTTTTTACTTAATAATGTTTATATAGAATTAAAATGACATCAAAGCCGAAATATAATATTGGAGATTATGTACGTATATCAAAATTTCGAGGTGTATTTGATAAAAAATATAAACCTAATTGGTCTAACGAAATATTTATTATTCGAAAAATTCAGGTAACTAATCCCGTTACTTATTTACTTAAAGATGTAAATAATCAAGAAATCGAAGGGAACATTTATGAATTACAATTACAAAAAGTTAAATATCCTGATGTATATTTAGTAGAAAAGTACTTAAGCGTAAAGATAATAAAATATTTGGAAAATGGTTAGGTTTTGACAGTTGGATTAATAAAAATATTTTTGAATAAAAAATAATGTACATGTTTCAAATAAAACAAAATATATATATTTTAAACTGTATTTGTATTTTTTTTTCAATCAAACTAAAACAAACAATATTAATTTTTTAATGAAAATATCTATACAAAAATATAATACAAACATATTTTAAAAATTAATAATATAACTATAAAAATTAAAATATAATATGGATATTCAATACTATCATTGTGTTTTTCAATAGAAAATTTCATTATATCTAAAAATTTCTTACCTATATCCTGATTTTATTATTATCATCCAGTTAACTTCATCTTTATATTTCCTAATAAATTCTTAAGACAGTTTTTATATTTACTAATAGAATTCTAATTTATCCATGTTCTAAATTCTTAAGTTAACTCCTCAGATAATTGTTGATGTTTTCATAATTCTTTCCAATTCAATTTTGTAAAAATGTTCGTATAAAATCTGAACTTAATTTTTGGTCTTTTTGATATAATTTCCCAATTCAAATATTTTTGAAAATAAATCATAGATTTATAAGTTAAATCAGGAAACCCTGATATATCATCCTACATACTTATACAATCCATTTTTTTAAATATATATTTTTTAAATAAATAACTAACTTAAATATTCATTAATATTATTCAATCTATTATTAAAGACAAAAAATATTATTTTAACATAACTATACTCATTTGATATAAAAAATATTTTAACGATTGCGCGCAAAATTAGCTTCCGCGAACTAGGATGAGATTATGCATAAAATCATCTAGCTGAGCCCAAGTTAAAGCTAAACAAACGTGAATATTAATCACCTAATGCATGAATCATTCAGATTACGAGAAATTTACTTCTTTCAAGGTCTTGCAGAAAAAATTACATTTACACCCACTTTTTACAACCTCTCTGCTGAAGAAATAATTGCGTCACTGGTAATTCTTGGAATTCTTACTTCTTAGAGGTTGTTCTTTCTAGGCCATTGCTGAGTAAGTAAAGAAATCGATGGAATATGTCATCCGGAGTCACAATAACGCCCCAGATCCACTACTAACATTATAGTTACAAAAAGAAACAGTTTTCATTGAAAGCATTCTCCCGACAAGGTAGTTTATTAGGAATGATGTCTTCAGCCATCAGAAAATGTGCCTAAAGAAATAATCATTGCCTGTCTACATAAGCAGATTACTATGATTTGGGAAAAGTTGCAGGAACGTCTTAAAAATAATAACTATATATTAAAGTATCAGTATTGCACCGATCACTTGAATAAAAGGAATATAAATGGAGACGAAGCAGAAAGCTTGCAGTGATGAGACTTTTTTATTGAAATTTTAAAGTTAATTACGTACATGTCTACGCAGCGAGTTGTATAAATATCTCAAAACGATTTAATGGTTTGAATAGTTTCGATTGTTTTAACTGCTGCAAACAACAATAAAAATAGTGAAGTGTACATGTTTTTCATCAATCATGTCTTATTTATATACGTTAATAGAACATTGGAGCTTTTTAACCTGAGACTTTTATCTACCAATTGAATTGGAGTCATAAAAGCATAAAAATCGATTCCAGAAAATATTTTGATCATAGTTTTAGTTGATTATAATACTTTGTGACAAATATTTTGTTCTTATAAAAAGCATACAATATTGACAAACAATGTATTAGAAGTTTAGGTTACAGAACCTGAACTTCTTAAACCACAGGATGATATTATAAATGCTTCAAGGCACTGTTTTTGTGTTTGACAGATATTATATAGAAATGTTTTCATTACATATCGAAAACAATACATGTAACATACTATGTCATATATCTCAAAGTTTTCGATGCAAAAATGCACGCGCGATTCAGAAGCAAAGCTTAGATGATAAAAAGAAAAATCCCCTTTATTTAATTTTATTTCATCACTAACTTTCAACCGTTATATATCGAAATAACAAGGAAGCAACATATGAAAATTTATGTTGAGAGAATTTTGAGATAACTCCCGTCACCATAATGGGAAGCGAGACATGGATTCCATAACTTTATGGTAATGTCTAACTCATGGAGTAACATTTAGGTCACAAGCATCCAAACACATATCATTGTATCAAATGAGCGAATATTACTGCGGCGAACAACTGCGTCGCCTCGTATGAGGCAATTGAGCTCTCGATAATACCAAATAACAATCGCCAGCAAAAATCGTCCCTCGTAACCCCCACAAAAATCCGGCCTCCTCTAGGCTACAAAATACTTTTATCGTAGTCTTAGTTGGTTGCAATACTTTGTGACAAATATTTTATAATTTTTATAAAAATTATACAATATTGAGAAAGTTCAGATTACAGTACTTGAACTTCTCGAACCATACCATGTTTCGTATTACCGTTAAATATTATATTAAAAAAAATATTTACAACTAATGCTGTTACATAAATTTACTTGTTTATTGGTACTTTGTGTGACCAAATAAAAAGTACTATAATAAACACATTGACACAAAATAACTTTTCCATGGCCGCACAATGAGTGTAGTTTTAGGTAAAATATTTTTTAACACTTATTATTAGGTGAGAAAGGTTCCAAACAAAAAAAAAACAAAAAATATATATATTTTAAACTCGCCTTTATTACATTTATTTAAACAGTTATTAAAATAAGTTGTTTCCATGTGTAGGTAAGCTGTTTAGCATTTTACAATTCAAAATTGTTGAATTGCTAATATTTCAAAAATACAAATTTTTAGAATAGACACCTTATTCAGTCAGACTTATTTGCTAAGTCAAATAACATTATAAAAGTAGGGGGGTCACATTTCAAAAAATTGACTTCTAACGATTTTCTCAAGTTGGTATTTGATGTTAGTTTTTGATCACCCTGTATTTATTTATTGTCAAAATATCAACACAGTCCACTAAAGTAGATCTCCTTCTAGAAGGAAATCAACACCAATTTAATAATAGGCAATTACATAGGAGTAATTAATGGTTATATTTAGGCCTGCAAACGCCATTTTTGACATAAAATTTAAAATATGTCAAGAACAGATATACTTACTTGTAAAACATTATCGATCACCGTAGCTCGTCCTGGTACACACTGCATATATATATATATATATATATATATATATATATATATATATATATATATATATATATATATATATATATATATATATATTTAATGCATAATTCTCGATAACTCACTGCGGGATCTTTTATTCTAACTTCGGGTTCGGATTCAACGATGGATGGTTCATGCCAAAAAAGTTACATAGGTCAAAAACGCCGCCCTTTTAATATTAGAATTAAAGAGCACAAAAGGTATTACTTACACAAAAAAAAATTCAGCGTACGCAAGAGATTTTTTCTCTCAAAACCGTAGCTTTGATGAAAACGTCAAATACTGTACACCGAAAATAAGACGTTTGACAATTAAAACGAAACAATTGCTATATTAGAATGATTTTCGTGGCTCTTGCTAGAGGGCGTTATTTGGAACCTTAATCTCTTTTTCAATTTTACTCAGAAATTTTAAATGAAAAGTCATAGTTTTTATATCATATTTGTAAAGTATAATAAATTTGAAAAAAGAAATGTAAAAAAAATATTAATTTGTTTCAGAATTATAGTTAAAAGAATCACAGGCACACAAAAAAGAAAAAGTGGTCTGATCTCAGTACCCCACCATAATATTTTTATGTATTCTGACACGCTGAATTCGAATACGGAGTCTGTTTAATCCCATCACTCACAGTTTTTCTGCAATCACGAAAAATAGCTGAAAAAGCGGAAAATTGCTTACTTTATATTTTACCGTCACGACTGTCGTGATAAACAAAAGAAATGAGACATGGATGCGATGGACGCATATATCAACTCCTCATAAGTTGGCAACTTGGCTATAGGGGATAAGGGGCTACAAGAAGAATTCTAATAACATGGCAGGCACATTAAAGGAAAAATTGGTAATGGTGCAGGGTTTCGGATGCCCAGTATCGGCGGCTGGTCAGGGTTAGCAAGCGGGCCCACAGGCGTCGTCATCAAGCGACCGCAGCTCCTAATCAGTAGGCAACTTGGCTGATAATGAGTATGAAGCTACAAGAAGAACTAATGCACCAGCCAGGCATGAATGCTGTCGCGACAGAAGCATGTTCTGTTACGTTTGCGGAAAATATGAAGTAAGCAAATTACGTAGGAAAATGAGTGATACATGTAAAAATATATATCGTGAATATTATGAAAGTGTAATAACTAATCAAGATGATACATGTGCTCTGGACAACATTTGCTGCTCCTGTTACAACAATTTCAGACGATAGAGTAAAAAAAACAACAAAGTTTTAAAATACATCTCACCGACTATATGGTCAGAATCTCAATCACAAGAGAACTGTTACTTTTCCAATACAATAGTAGAAAGATTCAATGCGAAGACCAAGTCAAAAATATATTATTCGATAGTGCCTTCTGTTGTACAAGCTAAAACTCATTTAGAGTCCAATATTAAAGGTATGGATACCAGCGCTACAATGAATGAAGCTTCAACAAGTGTTGAAGAAACAGATAGAGAAGTGACTGAAGACAGTGAAGAAGAACCTGAAAGTGGTTGGGACCAAGAAGATAAATATGAAGAATATCTGCCAAAAGGGAAGAGAAATAAACCTGTAAGACTATTTGATCAAGAAAGTTTTAGTGATTTCATCAGGAACATGAGTCTACCCAAAAGATGTATCTGAATATGTGTCTGCATGAGTTGAAAAGCCGTGGGATGCTAAAACTAGGAATAAACTTGACGTTCTACAGGAATCGAGAGGAGCCATACCTTCAATACTTCAATAAAGATGAAGCGGGATCTTTGGTGTATTGTACAAACGTTTGCGGTTTGATGAATGAAATGAAACAAGATTCTTATGTTCCTGAAGAATGGAGATTGTTCATAGACTCTTCAAAACGGGGTCTCAAGGCAATAGTGCTGCACAATGGAAATTATTACGCAAGTATTCCAATAGCTCACTGAACATGATTAAGAGAAAGTTATGAAAATGTCAAATATGTAGTACAGAAAATACTATGAGCATGGATGGCAAGTTTGTGGTGATTTGAAGATCATATCGATCATCCTAAGCCAACAATCAGGATATACAAAGTATTCCTGCTTCTTGTGTTTATGGGCCAGCAGAGATCGCGCAAATCATTACGAGAAAAAAGTTTGGCAAGCAAGAGCAGGACTTGAACCAGGACATAATAATGTACTGAAACAGCCTTTAATTGAACCATCAAAAATATTATTTCTGCCTCTTCATATAAAACTTGGATGGGTGAAACAATTTGTCAAGTCCTTAGATAAGGAAGGACAATGTTATCAGTACCTGAAAAGCCAATTTCCTCAGTTGACTAATGCTAAAAGTGAAAGAAGGAATATTTGATAGACCTCAGATCCGTAAAATGTTCAACGACGAATATTTCGTACGTACAACGAACGATGTTGAAAAAACTACTTGGCTTAATTTTCGAGATGTTTCTCGAAACTTTTTGGGAAATAACAAAAGTGATGACTATGCAGCTATCGTAGTCACCATGGTAAACAATTTTAGGCTTTTAGGATGTTTGATGAGTCTCAAACTCCATTTCTTGGATTCTCATATGAGCTATTTTCCTGAAAACTTAGGCGACTACAACGAAGAGCAAGGCGATCGTTTCCACCAAGATATGAAAGAAGTTGAACGAAGGTGGCAAGGAAAATGGGACGTAAATATGATGTCAGACTACTGTTGGCTACTGAAGAGAGATACTAAAGATGATAGTAATTCGAAAAGGGTAGGAAATCCATTACACAGATCTTTTGAAAATAAAAGAGAACATTACAGACGAAAGAAAGAATAAAAAGTGTACTGAAATATAGCCCATAGCTGCTCGATTAGAAAACTCGACTATTACAAAAAAAAAAGATTAAGACTAACTTAAAGAACGATGGACAGAATAGACATGACAATTTTTCGCAAGATTGCAGTTTTAAGTCAAATCCTTTGACAGCTTAGAAATATATATATAGAAGCATTTAATGAATTAAGTGTTACCTTCAGGATGTTAGAAATGTCTTATGCCCCTGCTGAGGTTTACCATATGCTTGCAGTATATTTTGAGTATTTTGAAAATGCTAATATTGCGGCATGTGAATATGCTGTCAGGTATCCTGAACGACGACCCTAAGCTAGAAAAGTGTTTCTGTGGTTCGCAATACGTCTCAGACGAATCCATACTGTACGTTCCATTACTGTGTCCTTCAGGAGATACCCGTTAAGAAATGGAGATATTATAAACGTTCTCGCGTACGCAAGCGGATCCGCATTTGAGTGTCAGAAACATTTCTTGAGACTTAGGTGTAAGTTGCACTACAGTGAACTGAATTTTAAGGGGTTTTAAGATGATTCCCTGCCTTGAAGTTTTACACCAGAATTTTTCAAAGATTAATCTAGGCAGACCGCTGGATTATTGTTATTGGTTCAGAGCTATATGCAACAAAATTCGCCAATTTTTCTCCCAGATTTTATGGATTGATGAAGCAAGTTTTACTTGTTATGGGAGAGTTAATTTGCATAATATGCACTATTGGTCAGAAACAAATCCCCATTGGATGGTTCAAGTGGATCATCAAAACAGATGGATTGTCAGCGTGTGGTGCGAAATCTTATGACAAAGAATTATCGGATCGTTTACCTTTAATGACCATCTAAATGGCGACTCGTACTTAAACTTTTTACGGAATAATCTGCCTATCCTTTTAGAAGACGTGCCTTTTGATATAAGAAGATCTCTGTCGTATCAGCATAATGGATGCTCGATACATTTTTCTGAAAAAGTCCATAATTTTTTAGACGCAAGTTAACCAAACCGTTGGATTGGATGGTAGTTTGTATCTGTGGTCGCTCAGGTTCCCCAATTTAACCATGTTAGATTTTTACTTATGGGGAAGTCTAAAAGAGATTCACCACCAACCACACGGAAGAACACGATGGAGAGAATTGAAAGTGCTGCTAATATGATTTCACAAGCTGACATTAAAACTGCTGTTTCCAGCATTAAAAAAAAATATAGTAGTTGCATTCTCCATAACGGTGGTCATTTTGAACATTTATAAAGTCTATTTCTTGTTTCGTGAATAAGTTTGCTATGGTCTCATTAATAATGTTAAGATGTATATTGTTTTTACTGTTGTTTTGGTCTGTTGGCTTTTAAACATGCTTCAAATCTTGCGTCTGATATGATTTGAACCACTCCTATACCAAAGTAACGTGAAATTTTTAAACAATCAAAATTTTAGTAAGAAATTAAGAAATCTTTCTGCCGTATTTAAGTAGTTTATTATATATGTAATTCTCCTTTCAGGCAGAGAATATGAAAAATATATGTACAAATAGTTTATTTCCTGCAAATATCGCTCTGGTCCTCTCTCCATACGCGTTTCGATCACCTTATGATCTCGTCAGTGGAGCTGTATCAGACCGAGAACAACATTAGCATAAAATAACTGATATACCGACATACCTTGAAATTTATGGTTCATATATCAGTTATTTCCTGCTAATGTTGCTCTCGGTCCGATACAGCTCCACTGACGAGATCATGAGGTGATCGAAATGCGTATGGAGAGAGAACCAGAGCGATATTTGCAGGAAATAAACTGTTTGTACATATATTTTTCATATTCTCTGCCTGAAAGGAGAATTACATATATAACAAACTACTCCTATACCAGGATAAAATGTGAAGGAAGGTACCCAGAAACAAAACAACAAATAAACATTAATTGTGCCCGTAAAATAATAAAATGAGTAAAAAAAAATAATAAAAAGGGAAAAACGCACACTTGTGGGAAGCTTAAAAATATTTTTATTATTTTTCTTGGCAGGCTTGACTACAGATTTTTGAAAGCAATTGCTTTTTCCAGTGAACGTGATATGAATTATTCTTTTGGCTATAATTTCGAAACAAATAAAGATATCGAATTAATTTTTCTATATTCTCTCTTGCAAATTTATTCTACTTTACTAATATGATGTAAAAATATTGTCTCCCAATTTAAAATTTCGTAGTAAAATTGAAAAAAAAAGAGAAGGGTTCCAGATAACGCCTTTTAGCGAAGGATGCAAAAATCATTCTTATCTAAATTTTATCAGTAGATTTTCCCCTCCTCTTCTGCTCTAACTTTACATCTTACAGCAAAAAGTGTTAAACCAAAAAAATGTAGAATTGTAGTAAAATTTTAGTGCAATATTTTATTAACTTATATAGGAAAATTTCCTTTTTTTACATGACCATAGCATTAGGAGTTAGGAACTTAAAAATTATTTTCGGCAATTTTTCTTTTCCACTTTTCTCGACGGGATTTTTTTTTCCAAAGTCCCTGAACTATCACTTCCTGAGATATGATACCAGCCAATCATAATGGAACATGACATTTCACATGAAGTTGCCTCTACCTCTGTCCAAAAATTTAAGCGACTTTTAATATTGAGTATGGGCTTAAAACGTTTGTATAAGCGAGAGCTATTGAAATTTGGGTGGTTTTTTCGAAAACTTTCATTATCCCATGACCCCATAAGCAAAATAATCCAAAAGCCTGATGAGGCGATCTTACCATACGATTTATACGACTTATCTCATCTCAATAATCGCTTTAATTGAGCTGTTTGTCCGTAAAACCCTTATAAACTATTATCCCCATGACCTCTTGATTTTATAACTTGCAAAACCCCATAATCCTATAGTCATATAGCCCCATTAGCTTTTAAACCCCTATAATCGAAACCATCGCACTTTGATTATCTTTCCATACTTCTGTAATCTTGTAGTTCCATAATCCCTTGGCCATAATACACCAAAACTCAATAATCCCATCCTAGAATAAGCCCAGTTACAAATTTGAATACGCATGATGTCTTACTCGCACCATATCATGACTCATGACTCATTCCAAAAACTGCATTACCATATCGTCAGTATCCAAAAACTTCAGGAAACATAACTTTCTTTGATAACATAATTTTGAGGCCACTAACCTTATTCATCTAATATTGTCTTCATTTTGAATGGATTACAAGTTCAGATTAATTAAGTCAAGATATTTATGGATTTTTGGATACCGACAACATGGTAATGCAGTTTTTGGAATAAGTCGTGATATTGTGCAGACAAGACATGATGCGTATTCAAATTTGGGCATATTCCAAAATGAGGTTTTGCTGATTTACGGTCAAGAGCTTATGGGATTACAGGATTACGGATGTATGTAAAGATAATCAAAGTGTGATGGTTTTGATTATAGGGGTTTAGAAACTAATGGGGCTATATGGTTAAGGAGTTATGAAATTTTTAGGGTTATGAGATCAAGGGGTTATGGAATTAATAGTTTTCGAAGGTTCTAGGGCCAAACAGCTCAAATAAAGCCTTTATTGAGATGTGGCCTGTCACATAAATCATATTGTAAGATCATTTCATCAGGCTTTTGGGTTATTTTGTTTATGGAGTCACGAGCTTATGGAGTTTTTCAAAAAGACCACTCAAATTTCAAATATGATATATATATATATATATATATATATATATATATATATACATATATGTTTATGCGGCTTTCACGGATTCCTCCGTGTGAGATGCAATAGCAGTGGATATATCCACATTATGCCGTTGTAGTGCTGAAATCACATTCAGAAAACATACAACTATATGCAACTCCGTGTTTGAAAAAAAAATTAAAAAGTTGCCTTATAATTATTCGTCAGTTCAAAAATAAAAAGGAAATTATGCAGAAATATCATTCAGCTACGGATTTCGGCAAAGCTAAAAAAATTACTCAAGATAGGATTATTTTGTTTTCCAAATAATATATATATATATATATATATATATATATATATAATATGCGCATTGAAATAATCAATAACTTGATATTTGAAGTTCTTAAGCTTAAAGTTGGCTACTTCTTGCCTAACTAGTTTGATTTTAAAAATATAGAAAATTTCACAAAAATTCATTCAAAAAAACTTGATTTCCATATAAAAAATTTATTGGAATGGACTGGTGAATATAAATATTTTTATGAATTGCTAACTCCTAAACCATTTAGTAATAGTTTCATTAACTTTTAGGTTCACGTAGTTGGGCTAGTATGGGCCAATTCAAAATATTATGCCAGAAGCGACAGAATTATTATTTTATTTAAAATGATTGTAAACCTCCTAATTCAGTCAGCAGAAAGTGCTTTAGATCCAAGTAGTATATTTCAAGGAGAACCAGATGAAATGTATGAAAAAATTGATAAAGCCATTGAAATTATGGAGAAATTTCAAAAAGCATTCGAATACGTTAGAGAAAACTTAGATACATATTATCAACTTCAAACCGAAAGCACAGATGAAATACCAATTAAAAAACCTTGGAATTTTCATCGACGCAATGTGTTTCAAAGATTATTAGACTTCATGGAGCGGCTAAATTTAGTCAAAACCATTCTTCAAACTTACCTGGATTTTACAAAGTTGGAGAAAGTTGAGATAGGAGGAATAAAAGGGCGCTATTTAGCAGCTAAATGTTCAGAAGTGTTTGAAGAATTTAATAAAGCTTATACCATGTTTCAAAATATTCAATACGATGTTCTTAACACGAAAGATGATTCGCTTGTGAAAGACTACAAGAAATTTGATGAAATCTGTGCTGACTATGATAAGCGCTTAGCTGCTGTATTTACACAAGGTTTTGATGATTGTTTTAATCTTGAAACCATGTTTAAGTATTTAAATATTGCTGCAAACTTGTTTTCAAGATCATATATTAGTGATGAAGTAACAGTGAAATATCCAATAATTTCTCAAATGTTTAATCAAGAACTCGATACAGTAAAAGAACTTTACGACCAAGCTAAAAAAGAAGGTCCGCCAATTGACAAAAACTATCCTCCAGTTGCAGGAACTATTCTATGGCTACAAAGACTATATCAAAGAGTGGAAAAACCGGGAGAAGAATTTAAATTAATCGAAGATGAAATTCTAACTGACGAGGATACTCAATATGTATTTAAAAAGATGAATGAAATGCTTGAATTACTAACTGCCGAACAAATTCGAGTTTTACAAGAGTGGTGTGTTAAAGTTCCAGGACAAATACTAGCCAGTATGTCTAAATTTCAACTTATTCGAACATCGCGGAATCTTATTCAGCTTAACTTTGATAAAGAATTGAAATCCATTTTAAGAGAGATTAAATATCTTAACAGTCTAAATATTGAGAACTTGCCTGAAGAAGCAGTTAGATTGTTTGAGAGAGGTGAAGATTTATTTTTATCTATTATGAAATTCAATAGAATAGTGGAATGGTATAATTATTTGAAAAAACGAACTTCTGATCAGGAATACAATTTAATTACAGTGGAGATGGAAGGAATAGATGCACTAGTTGATCAAGTAACAGCTAATTATACCTGGGAGACAAACAGTAAGTAATATTAAAATATAGAAAAAACGAACCGCGTTTATCGTACATAAAAGAGATGATGCAATTGCTTTAAAGATACTAGTTCAGGTTAATGGCAAAACTATACTGGTTAAATAAATAATTTGTTTATATATTACAGTTTATTAACTATATACACAGGATGTTCCAAAAGTACCGGGACAGCAGAATATTTTCTCAGCAAACCATTTTAGAAAAAAATGTTTCAGACGAAAGTTGTAGGAAATCAAACGGCGCATCTGATGGTGACTTTGACCTTGACCTGGACCTCGACTTCTAAAATCGTTTGAAGATTAAGTTGAGTTTTTCAAATAGAAACTCTCATTTCCTATTGCAGAAATGGAAAGCCGGGAAAATTTCCTAGCCAACGGTGTAAATAACATAGGGGATCTAATGACATCTAGAGGTCATTTCAACAGCAAAATATTTTCTCAGAAAAGCATTTTAGAAAGAAAGGATATTTAAGGTTGAAATGATCTCTAGATGTCATTAGATCTTCAATGTTATTCATACCGTCGGATAGGAAACTTTCTTCGCTTTCCATTCTGCAATAAAAAATGAGGTTTCTATTTGAAAAACTCAACTTAATCTTCAAATGACTTTAAAATGCTTTGCTGAAAAAATATTCTGTTGTTATGGTACTTTTGAGACAACCTGTAATTTTATCATTACGTACAATGATCACCATAATTTATTATATTCACAGTGTACACAGCCTATGTCGAATCAGAAAAGACATAAATTTGTATTCTTATATCGATTTAACAATAATTTTAAAAAAGTTTATTCACTAAAATCAATACTGATTCATCATCTAAAAAGTCTCTTAATAAATCTATTTAGATAACTGGCGTCATCGGTAGAGCGCTTAAATTGTATTAAGCATATAACTTCGGATCTTTTGAGTGACAACTTGTATGGAGCTTCTTCCTATTTTAGAATTTTGAATATTAGTTTCGGAAAATTTTTCACACTAGTAATGCTAGAAGAACTGAGTAGCCCAAAATACAAATTTATATACATATTTATTGTTAGTCTATTTCAAGACAAATTAAAGGAGCTGTATCTGCACACATTTGAAGAAGGCTCTGATTCTACTGTATGTCACTGAGAAAGTTTCTAAACATTTTATCATTGGATTAGTGTGAAAATGCAGACTCAAATATAAATTTAGATTCAACGCCATATAATATTTAGTGTTGTACAAGGTCTTTGTTGAACTAAAGACAAATGCTCAGAGGCATAATTTTTGAAAAATATTTTAGTAAATTAAATTTTGGTCCAGAAATATTTCTATATATACATATCGACGTGCAGAGATTTTCGACATCCTACAATCAGTAATCTTCACCTTTATCTATGGTTCTCCAGGTCCCTCTCTCCCTCTATCTTTCATTCCTTTCTCAATGCCCTTTCTTCAACCAATTCCCGGTCTCAACTCCTTCTGCCTCTCTTGTATTTGCGATAATCTCCAGAAATCCGTTTGAGGAGCTCGTAAGATTTTTTTCACGTTACCTTTAAGCGCCCATACTTCACTACTGTATGTTATGATACTCATAAATGTCTGTAAAACCAGAATATTTGAGTACAATTTCAAAATTTATCGCAAGAATTATTTTTTTTTTAATATTTGTGAAAGACTAGTATGAAACGTTATAATAAAATAGTTGTATTTGATTTTCAAAATTAATATCCACTGAATTTTTTATTCAACAGAAAATGCAATATTTTATTTTATTAATTACTCATGTTTACAAAAAAAAAGTTAATGTCTGTTAAGATTAAGGTAATTTCAAGGTCAAATCGAGTAAAATTCACTAAATAAATCTGAAAAAGTAGATATATAGGTTTCTGAGGTCACCGAATCTGAACTCATGGTTTGTTTAATCTTTCAAGGTTAGGGAGAGATTATTTCAAGGTCAAATTGTGAAAAATCCACTAAATAAATTTGAAAAAGAAAACTTGTAGGATTTTAGGTCACTGAATCGAAATTAATGGTTTGTTTAATCCCACAAGATCAGTCAGAAGTTATTTTAAGGTTAAATTGAGAAAAACCTAAATAAATCTGTACAAGAAGATATCGAGAATTTTACGGGCGCTGAATCTAAATTCGTGGTTTGTTTAATATCTAAAAGTTAATCAAAGGTCAGTTCAAGGTCAAACTGAAAACATCTACTAAATAAATTTGCAAAAAGAGAAAAACCATTCACAATTGGATAGATATCCGTTACACAGCAGATGGGCAAGCGGATTGAGCTTTTGAGCAGAACCTTAAGCTCCCAAAACCATGTACCTCACGCGCAGCTCCATCGATGTTCGCTACAAGAAGTCATGTGAACGGAGCTGGTTTTCAAGATAAAACTCCAACTTCTAAAATCTCATACCCCACGCGCAGCTAGATTGATATCCGTTACTTAACCACTAGATCAGCGAAGCGAGTTTTTATAAGTGTATAACACAAACCTTAAGTTCTTGTACATACTGTGCTTGAGGTATATGGTTTTCGGAGAGCTTCATATACTCATAAATCCTTGCTTTTCGCCTCTGTCTGTTGCTTAACGGACATTAATCTCGCTGCGCGTGGGATATGTGGTTATGACAGCTTATGTTTTGGCATATTTATAAAAACTTGATCTGGCTCGCCTGTTTGCTGTATTGTGACCATCAATCTATTTGAAAGTGGAATGTGTGGTTTTCGGAGCTTGGATTTTGCATTATAAACTCGATCCGCTAGCCTAATTGCTGTGTAATGGATATCGAGCTAGCTGTGCGTGGGTTCTGTGCCTTTGGGAGCTTGGGTTTTGGGTTACTATTTGATAATAACTAACTTCGCTTACATATCTTCTGTGTAATGGACATCGATCTAACTGTCAGTGGGGTACAACGTTTTGAGAGTTTGAGTTTCGGCTCAAAAACTTTTGCTTATTGTCTGCTGTGTAACGGTTATCAATCTAGCTGCGCGTCTGTTTTCTTCTTTTACAGACCTATTTAGTGGATTTCTCGATCTGACCTTGAAGTGACTTTGAAATGACCTCTGCTTAACCTTGAGATATAAACAAACCACGAATTCAGATTCAGCGCCCTTAAGAGTTTACATATTTTTCTATAGATTTATTTAGTAGATTTTTTTCAATTTGACCATGAAATGACACTGAAATGGTCTCTGGCTGACCTTGAAGGATTAAACAAACCATGAATTTGGATTCAGCTACAACAATACCTACAAATCTTCATTTTCAGATTTTTCTAGTGAATTTTTCTTACCTCGACCTTGAAATCAGTGTTTTTCTCAATTTGATCTTGTAATGACCCTAAAATGACCTCTGGTGAACTTTGGGGGATTAAGCAAACCACGAATTCAGCGACCTCAAAAATGTATATATCTACCTCTTCAGATTTGTTTAGTGAATTTTACTCCATTTGACCTCGAAATGATCTTGAACCTAACGTGATAGAGGTTAGCGGACCTCAGATTTGGATTTAGGGTGTCAAATTACATAAGAATAAAATGGTCTGGTCAAATAAACATCAACTTTTTTTTTACAAACTTGTGTTATTGAGATGACTTAAAATAAGTGCTTCCTAATACTTTCGCGGAAAATAGCAACATTGTATTTAACAATTAAAATATGGAGATAAAAGAAGTAAACATAATTTGACTTTGATGACAGAATACAATAAACTTTTAAATACTCGCCCCTTATTGTAATGCAAATAGGGCTTAAATATGGCCTCGATTTTTTTGTATTTAACTTACAGAGTTCTATTACATGACTTAAAATTTCTCGTCATCTGAGCATTAATTATAAAGATGAATTATAAATGACCCTAAGCTTGTTAACAAACGATTTCCAAATTGGAATCGCTATTAATATATTGAACAATCAGAAAAATATTTTAAATCCCTAAAGTAAATCAACAGTATATTTTAAGCCACGGTCTCAATACCGTTTCAATTAACAAATCCGCTAAAATTTTGAAATAATTTTCTAATAATTTTAGAGGTAATTTTAACCCAATATCCAACGTTGCCTAGTTGAGTCCAAACTATTGAAGAATGTTCGTTTTCTGTCTCCCCTTCCTAACCTTGGCATTAGCCGCGCCAACGTGATCGTGAAAGTCCACACATATATATCGATGTGGCCTAAAGCTTGAGAGATTATGGGTGCATTGTAGGGTATGAATTTGACCTTGACTTTGAACAGGGTTGGCAGGGTAACCTTAAATATTTTTCTATAGGGTATAGTGGAGGTTTCACTGTCTTGCATTACTAGCAATCAATATTAATTAGCAAAACTTTGTATGCATGTAAAAATTGTGATTCAATTTTTATCAGCACCTATAGTATAAAGCGTCATAAAAATGCGACAAAATTTATTGAAGTGTGAGGAGAAAAATAGCTTGGGATTGAAGACTATGCATCAGTATCTACATTAATTAGTTGTTAATTATATTTTTTTCTTTTTTGGGTTTCGGTCGTAGAATAGAAAAAATCCGATTCATAACTGCAATCTTATATTAGGACAACAACGAATGCAACAACTTAAAAATAATTCATATTTGTCAGTACGAAGTGCTGTGTAACTCGTTGAATGTGCTTGAATTATAAAATTGCAACTTATCAGGTTAATAATAATAAGGAACATTCCAAAAATTTAGTGTGTTTGCACACATTAAATCGAAATTTGTAGAACTTATAAATAACATAGAATTACAAAAAAAGGGGGTTAGGATTGTTGTTGGGCAACTTGCAGTCATTTCGAAGTAATTTGCTGCGTAGAATCCGAATTCGTTGAATTGGCCCTTTATGTCAGGAAAATTTAAGGTAATGTATTCGAAGAATAGGTTTTTGACTATTTTTCAGTTTATGTGCAGAATACACAAAATGATTTTGGTCCTTTTCTTCAGTTGTGTGCCAAAAAGGGTTAATGTGAATGTTCATAACGTTGTAGGGATATTTTCAAAAT
This sequence comes from Diaprepes abbreviatus, assembly GCA_034092305.1. Classification (NCBI taxonomy): domain Eukaryota; kingdom Metazoa; phylum Arthropoda; class Insecta; order Coleoptera; family Curculionidae; genus Diaprepes; species Diaprepes abbreviatus. Next base: position 2,812,657 of record JASJET010000091.1, on the reverse strand, counting down.
TCAAAAATTCAGTAAGAAACAAATGAAATCTATCTGCCATATTTAATTTGTTGTTTATATGTTATCTCCTTTGAGGCAGAGAAAAAGGAAAAAAAGGTACAGACACAGTTTATTTCTTGCAGATATAACTCTGGTCTTCTCTCCATATGCGTTTTGACCTCCTCATGGTCTCATTGGTGGAACTTTACCGAACAAACAACAAACAATTGCAATATAAAATATAAATTCCTAGGTATGTGGGCAGGATACTGTAGGGATATATTTTATAACTTAAAAAAGCCGTAATTTCTTATGAAAAAATCGTAAGTGACCGCTCAATAGTTTATTTTGAAAGGTAAAATTAGTATTAAATGATACAAGTAGAAAAGACAAAAAAAAATTGTACATGCATAAAACTGCAAAAGTATCGAAAAATTTTTTTTCCTGAAAATAATCTCAAATATCTCCAAATCCTGACATGATGAGTGAATTCTGATCTAGGATTCAGATTTTGCGCAGCAAATTTCTTCGGAAGTGACCCCCAGTTGCCCAATAACAAAAGCTTTTAGACCTGTGTAATTTATTGTTTGTAGATGCACTAAGCTTTAAAAATTAACATGACTGCTGTTGGTATGTCCGTTCTTCCGTTACAATAAATATTTAATGAAAAAACTTTTAACATAACCAATCAAATAGTTATTGTTGCAAGCGATTTGGATGCGGTTTGCAATTCTTTCACCGAATTAATAAAAACGCATTTAGCTAAGTTTCAAGAGGAAGATTCAGGTATAAAATCAGACAATAACGTTTTTAATAGATATTCATATTTTTTTTTTGTTATAAGATGGGCTCTTGAACGGATTATATAATTAAAGGTTAACATTGACAAGTGGATGTTTGTTTGTGGCTCATTGTACATTAAGTTGCCATACCTTGTTGAAAAAAACGGAGCTGTTACCATATGATAAATCAGAACGAATGTTGCTTTGCATGGGCAAAAACATCAGCATTGTTTCCAATAACAGCAGCGTCTTCACATTGAATTCAACGGTAATTGATTTTTTAATAAAATTACGTGACATTATAAAATTTAAAGAAATGATCAATGTATCACTTAACGTATACGAATTAAAATCTAAATTCCAAGATAATAAACCAAAATACGAAATTACTAGTCAACTGATGCCTAAAACAAGAAAATTGGATACACATGTGAATTTACCCTTATTTACAAAATATTGTTGTGGTAAAGGTGATCGGGAAGAGGTTTTTCATACTACTTCTTCAAAAAGTTATTACTGTTGGATAAAGGATTTTTTCGAGCTAAATTAATTCCCAAGAACATAGATTATATTTTTGTGATGGTTACTTCATCAGAATTATGATTCTAACCATATTTTTACGCAAACGCCTTCGGTGCATTTAAAAATGGTTTAATTTGGAAAGAGCGTATCGGAAAATATTTTAAAATTTGAGGGAATTGAAAAGGAGATGCGCATTCCTTTTATTTTAGATGCAGGCTTTATATCCGTTTTAAAACTGGTTGAAATACTACCAAGAAACATATAAAATACTTGCGTTGTAAAAAGCTTTAAGCAGGAGCCATATTCTTTTGGTTATTTAATAAAATACACTTTTGGTGTCCCAGTTTTGAAACTAGAGATATTTCGAAGGAGCTAGGCAAATCAAATCTTTGTAGATATTATTGAATGTGATTCAAAAACTGTATAAAAACATATTTTAAAGATATTAAGCTTATAAAACCGTTAAAACCCGAAGAAATAAGGGAATTTAATAATGCTAAAATATGTGGTATATGCGTACGCCTTTCTGAGAAAAACGAAATTAAGGTTAGAAATTATTGTCACATAACAGCTACGGAGTGATATAGTGCTTATAAATTATAAAGTATCTACTTTTTTCTGTGTGTGTATGAAATTTGGGATAAGTATACTACGACTTAATAGATCTATTGTGTTCCCCTTTTGCTGCCAAATCATTAGGGATACCTTGCCGACTAGAGAAGGTCCTCCAGTCTTATCTGCCTTAGGAACTTTGGGATGTTGGACGGCTATAAAGTGGGAAATTCCCCTTCTTCTATTTTCTTTGTTCCCAAAAACCTCATTCTAGGGTTTTCTAAAGCATTGCGCTCTGAAAGAATATAAGTAGAGATTTAGTTTTCTTTCTCGCGGAATCTACAGTCTTCTCTTTCTGCCAATCCGAGTTTCTTGAAGTTTCCGTTCAGGTAGCAATGCCCCGTCAGGAATCCTGCTAGAAATTTAAGTTGGTTTTTGCTGAGGCTCATTCTTTGAATCTGTTCTACTCTTAGTTCCCAAGAAGTATCTTAAAATTGATATTTTATCGAGAAGGAAGGCAAAGTACATATCTTTTACAATGTACTTGATTATTATAACGATAAAGTTGCGGTTTATTGAAAGTTCTAATGCTCGACAACCTCTTTGGAAAATTTAGGCAAATATATAAACAATAAAAATTTAATAAATTACGGAAACATTTTTTAAATCAGCAGTAATTTAATTTGATCAGTCAAAAGGTGTTTTTCATTCTAGCTTTATTGATTCAATAGAAAAAAATGAAAAATACATATCTCCCGAGTAAGAATCAATTTTATGATGATTTACAAAACGAATAAATTAGCGATGAAAGCTTTAAGCGTGAAAAGAAATATGGCACTTATTTGAGGCAAAGTTAGAGCTCTTAATTGATATGGCCTTTATAAACTTTTTTAAGAAACATATATGCGGCTGCATAAACCATTACATAGAAAGGAAGCACATAATGCTTACTTAACAGACGCTGATCCTTCTTGATCTGTTACAGATCTTGATGTAGTAAATCTCTATTGCCATAATATGTTACAAGCATTACCATATGATGGTTTTTGATTGTTAACATACCGCGAAATACTCAATTTAAATAGTATAACTCTTGATAACGATATTTTACATGTCTATGTTTTGGAAGCGGATGGGCATTATCCGACTGACTTGCATAATTTACGTTATTATCTTTCCTATCTAGTGAAAAATCTCATTCCACTAATAAAAAACCGAAGTTAATGTCTAATTTAAAAGGTAAAAATGTATTTTTTGAACAATAGAACTTTAAAGCGAGCCATCGCCAATGACCTAATGGTAATAGAAACTCTAAATATAACAGTTTAATCAATCGAAATGGCTAAAAACATATATTGATTCCAATACCAATTTACGTAAGAAAGCCCAAACAAAATGCGAAAAACACTTTCAAATTAAAAAAAAAGCTATGGAAAATCAGAAAGATATAAAATTTCTAACTCATAATCAGTGTAGGCAAAATTGAGGCTAGAATATTAATTGCTAGCTATATTTTAATTCATTCTTGAACACATGAATAAAGTAAAAATTGTATAAGATAAGCCAATTTATATCGAATTTTCCATCAAAGACTGTAATGTACAGGGTGTCCGGAAAATACGTGTACAACGTTTCGCCACAAATTCCTGATGTCAAAGTTTTAAGAAAATATTAATTTTTCCCAAATTTCTTGAAAATAAATTTAATGATTTTTGGTGTTTAGTCAAACACTATAATATAACGTTTTCTAGTAATATAGCGACCGGCTATAAAATAATGTAAATGTTATAAAACTGACATCATTTGTAAACATCGCTTCTGATTTTTAATGTCATTAACGTTATGACAACTTAAATATTTCCGATGGATAACCGCACGTATTTGGAAGCCTTTTTACCTCCTGGTACTCTATTGTTAATAGTAGTGGATATATGAGAGAAGGAAAGAGGAGGAGGAGGGGTAAGAAGAGTAAATCATCAACACTTTTCATCCTCCTCCTCCTCTTTTCTTCTCTCATTATACTTTTCAAATCTCTCATTATACTTATTAAAAAACCTCGTATCATCAACACTTTTCATCCTCCTCCTCTTTTGTTCTCTCATTATACTTTTCAAAAAGCCTCGTATACATCACCTTGAGTTTAATCTTAAAGTTAACAACATGGCTAACCTTTCATCGAATCCGATCATAGTAGGAGATCTAACCTTATGTTTGACCTTGAGGTGGATAACCTTATTTGACCATGAAGTCGATATAAAGTCCTACCACCAATGAATTTTCACTTCAGTAAATTTATAAAATAGATACGTGGAGTAACAAAAGATGATAAATTAAATACCAACAAATAATAAGTAAATAATAAGAAAATAATTTTATATTTAATAGTAAATATTACAAAGTAAATATTAAAAAAATTCATTCAAAAATTTATGGATAATAATATTGAAGAAGAAGATCCAGATCCAGATGAATTAATTGGAGTATTGGATTACAATACACATCTTAACGAAAAAAAATTTCAGAAGAACTTCAGAAATTGTTTGAACTACGATATAAATAATTTCGAACAAATTGAAGCTGACTCTGGTGACTCCGATATTGAAGAAGATAATGAAGAAGACAGTGCTAGTGCTAAATTTTGTTTAGTGAAACATAAGTACACTGATCCCAAAGAAGTTGTGTTCTGTATTACTCAGAGTTATATCGTAGTGTTTGTAGTGACGGAAAATCAAGAAAAAACTCTTTGTCACGCATGCTATCAAATTATACAATATTATCAAAGGGCAGGGGCTCATAGACATGTAAATACTCATAATAAGAGAAAATTAAAACGCTTAAGTGATGATTTACATTGCGATATGTGTTCAAGACAGTTGTATCAAATTATTACCCCCAAAGTTTGTTTAATTTGCAATAGTAGTGTTAAAAATATTGATTTAGATTGGGACGCAAATGTTCCAGTGGTGCCAATATAATGCCTGGTAAAAAACCAATATATAAAAACGGTAGGAAGTCGCGAAGGGTAAAAAAAAAGTTGTTAATGAAATAATTGAAAATAAAACCGAAGAATGTCCTATATGTCTTGAAGATATATTATCTAATAAAATGATGTCACCAGAACCTTGTAATCACAGATTTTGCATCCCTTGTTTAGGAATGTGGATGTTAATTAATAAAACATGTCCAATCTGTCGCAATGAACTATGTGTAATTAAATGTGAAAATGAAGAAACTGTAGTCCTAGAATATTTAGATTAGAATGTATTATTTAATATTTATGTATTGCAAACCACTTCATAAATGTGAAAATGAAGAAATTATAATCCTAGAATATTTATTTTAAAATGTATTATTATTTAATTTTTATTATTTTAAAATTATTATTGTTTGTATTTAATTTATCCATTTATTCTTATCTTATTGGAATAAAGAATTGAACAATTTCGAAAAAAAAAATATTTTATTTATAAGAATAACGAACAAACATAACAACTAAATACAAGAGTTTTGATTATTAATAATAGATTGAAAAAATATTTTAAATTAACCACCCTGTTCAAAAATTCTTAATCCTTTCTTATTTTAGAGAGTTTTAAATCTAAAATTAATAAGTTTATAAATATGAAAGAAAAAATATTATAGGAAATTTAGGTACAGTTATCTTCATACTCCTTTATAATTAGATCAATTAAATAAAATTTACATTACCTTAAATCGTCTCCGTTACTATTCACTATCACTTAAACACTTTAACTTAACCTAAAAATAGTTTCACTTAACACTGTCCCTAAACTTGGTCTATTGTTTGTATCTGTCAACTGAAAAAAAAAATCAATTAGTATTTTGATATTAGGAAGACTAATAATAAATTTAATATAAGCTTAATATAAGCTACTTACTTTGTAGTGGAATCGACTTCGTCACACTGGACTGGTTCCTCCGGATTTATTTGAGGTTCCACTTGAGGATCCTCATTTTCCTCTGGATTTGTCGATGAGGTTATAAATGGTACTTGTACCGGAGGAGGAACGTTGACTCTTCTTCTTATTACAAGTCTATTCCCATCCATAACCTGAATTTCAAAATTTCTATTCCTGAACATATTGATAATAAAATGAAATAATAAAAATTAAAATTTATGCGGACAGCAATGGTGATGAACCAAAAATGAAAAAGTCACCTCGCAAAACAGTCATTTTATGAAAGTAGGTCAAGGTAAAATTTCGATTTTTAAATCGCGGAGAGGGCCCCTCATACCGCCCCTATACTCCTCCTATACCCCCGCCCCCGCCCCGCCCCTCGAAGGGGGAGGGCGGGGGCCTTCGGCCCCCCGCGCGACTTACCAGGGGGCGGGGTGCCTTCGGCCCCCCGCGCGACTTACCAGGGGGCGGGGTGCCTTCGGCCCCCCGCCCCCTGGACCCCCCGCACCAGTCGAGATGCCCCGAAAAAACCTTGTGTTTTTTATAGGCCCGCAAACCTCTCGAGTTTTTATAGTTACAGCACATTTTAGGACGTCTCACTGAGAGTTATAGGGGACCTAAGGTAAGATGCTCCGAAGAGAACTTTGTGTTTTATACGCCCGCAAACCTCTCGAGTTTTTATAGTTACAGCACATTTTAGGACGTCTCACTGAGACTTATAGGGGACGTAGCTCCCTAAGCAGCTCAGCAGAGGGACTCAGCTGGGAGGCTCAGCGGGGGGAAGGGAGGAAGGGGGAAGGAGGCTTTGCGGGGGAAAGGGGCGGGGGAAAACATTTTTGCGGGGGAAGGGGAGGAGAAGGGGGAAGGGGGGCTCCGCGGGGTGTGACGCGCAGAATTGAGGTCATTGACCTTTATTGAGGTCACTATACTTACGAGGACAAACCGTGGTCTGCTTTCATATAAAACGGTCGAGGATCAGTTTATAGCAAGCTTAAGTCGAGTTTACCACGCTTTAAATTTAAAATCTCCAATTTTAGTTTGTTTTAGTTTGTTTTAGTGTGTTTTAGTTTGTTGCTGTCAAGTGTACTCAAATTTTAAAGGTATGTCTTTTCCTTTTGCCTCAACTTCCACTGAACAGTTAGGAGTGGTGAACAAAATTAATATAATTTCAAATATAATAATTCAGCCTGCTTTTTTGAAAAATGAAAATGAAAGTGACAACAAAAATTTAAGTCAGAGAACCCAAAATTTTAACGCGATGATTAATACGATGCAAGAAAAAAATTTAGAAAACAAATTACTCCAAAGTTGTTCAGAAACGAACATAAAATTTTTAGAAAATTTGGAATATTTGCCTGAACTAGAGAATATTTCGGAGACAGATTTTGACTTTCAAAATTCAATTTTATCACAAAATTTAGATTTTAATAATATTTTAACGCCGGAAACCCCAAATTTTTTAACTCAAGATTTAGATGTAACAACGGACACTCCCATTACAAATATTCCCGACATATTAACTCAAGATTTAGATAATATCGACAATTTTAAAAAGCTAATGGGGATTCCCAAAATTAATAAAAATTTAACAAATTATCAGAGTAACAGTGACAGTGACAGTGACACATCACAAAATTTTTTTGGAATGTTGAAAACTAGAAATTTTGAAAGTGAAAACAATTCTGGAGGAATACCGGGTAATTCTTCATTTTCTCCTCTATCTCTGTTCAAAATTTCAACTAATCAAAAAAAAAATAAAATTTCGGAATCGACTAGTAGTGGAAATATGGGGGTTGATGTTTTGGGGGAGGAGGATGGTTCACGGGATAGTTACAAAATTTCAGATTGTAGTGAAGATTTGGGAGCATCGTTTACTAGTGGTGGTGGTTCCCAAGAAATTCTTCCAATAATAAATGAACCATCTAAAAAAAATGAAAATTTTAGTCAAAATTCAAGTCCGTGCGGCCAAAATACATACTGTGAATTTAATTTTCCAAATTCTCCAATAATTTTTGAAAACTCATCACCAGATTTCGATGAAATTTTAAATTCTGTTTCCACACAAACAGAGTTCAAAATTCTGTTTTAACACAAACGGAAGTGTCAATCCCCTTCGAAAACGATTATCCGAAACTAAGCTTTCATTCAAAATCAAATTTCAAAATTAAAAATAAACATTTGTCTTATCAAAGATCATTAGGATTTGTTTTGGATTCTATTTTAAATTGCGATCCTAATAACACAGCTGAGGAGAAAAGGAAGATGTGGGAAAGGGCGATAGAACTTTATAAAGCTACTATTAGCTTTTTCCATCCCATTCCTTAACTCCCCTCCTACTTCTTTTCCACCATTTAAATTCATACCTGACCGTGTTACCTTCAGTGTGTTAAAATCGACTTGGGCTTCACAATAAGAGATTCGTTTTAGAAAATGGATTTTAAATGTGAAGAGTGCTTCAAAATTTTTACTCGAAAAGACAATTTGAATCGCCACAAGAAGATAATTCACTCTAACAAGGGCCCCCAGTTAGAACAGAAGAAGAAAAGCTGTAAGTTTAATTTTAAATAGAAATTTTGTTTCAATTTAATAATTAGTTATTAATTTGATGAATTAGAGGCAAATTTAATAAAGAAGTTATTAAATTTTAGGTGAAAGAAGATATTGTCAATTCTGCAAAATATTTATAAAAAAGTCATTATGGTTCTGTCATTTGAGAACAAATAAACACAAAACCAATTCAATGGTGGTTAGGGATGAAAATGTGTCTGTAATAAAATCGGCATTTAAGGAAAGAATCATTTCATATAAAATATCATCGACTCAATACCAAATCAACATTTATGATTTTTTCTCCGAAATACAACAAAATATAATTGAGGTAATCAGTTATGAAATCTAAAGACACACCTGCATCAAACTCAACATGGAGTTATTTGGTCTTTACTTAAATCCTTCCAATGAAAGTCATGAAGTTAAGTCTTTCAATACCCCATTTCGGATTTTATGTAATAGTTCAGAATTAACGCAAGAACTAGAAGATATTATTAAAATTATTGACAGGAAAGCTGATGAACTGGCAGAAAAAGATTCGGGTAAATTATTTTTTATTAAATATTTAGTAACTAAACGTAAACCAAAAATAAATTTGTTGTTAATTATTCTTCTTTAATTTCAGGATGGATTTTAATAAAAATATTACACGTTGAGCTTAACATCAACAAGTACAACCCCTTAAAAGCTTCTTCATATATACCGCTACCGTCAGAGATCAAGTTGAAAAATGCTGTAGTCAACGTTCAAAACAATGATGAATGTTGTTTCGCCTGGTCTGTGGTTGTAGCTCTTCATTCACCTAACGGACCAATTGAAAAGGTGGAGTCGTATCCACATTTCACCACTATTTTAAACTTTAAAGGTATCAATTTTCCTTTAACTTTAAAAGACATAAGTAAATTTGAAAATTTAAACAATATTTCGGTTAATGTTTATGGATTAGAAAAAATCAAGAATAATTTAAAAACTCAATTCGAAATTATAGGACATTTACATTATAAAAAAAATAAGCGAGAACGTCACCTTAATTTATTATTAATTGGAGATGATAATGGAAATTTCCATTACTGTTATATTTCGGATTTATCTAGATTAATTTCTAAACAATTATCTAAACATCATGGGAAAAAATTTTTATGCGACGGTTGTTTACAATATTTTACTACTGAAGAATTATTAGTCAGGCATAACACATATGATTGTGATTTTGTAAGAATAAATCTACCTTCAACTGAAACCAAAATAGATAGATTTGGAAATATTATTCCCGAAAATATTTTAAAATTTCAGAATATACAAAAACAAATTGAAATTCCATTTGTTATATATGCAGATTTTGAATGCATTCTTAAGCCTTTAAATAATGAAATTAATGATGTAGATCCAAGTTCTCCATATACTGAAAAAAAATGTCAACATAGTCCATATTCGTTTGCTTATTATATAAAGTGTTTATTTGATGATTCAATTTCCAAATTTCAAAATTATATGGGTCCCAATTGTGCACAAATTTTTATAACTTACTTAGAAAGAGACGTTCTTAATATTTACAATAAATATATGAAAAAGTTAATACCAATGAAAAAATTAAATGTGTTGGAACAATTACATTTTGAATATACGAATGATTGTCATATATGTGATAAACCTATAATTTCGGATAAGGTTGCTGATCATTGTCATTTAACAGGTTCCTATAGAGGTCCGTCACACTCTATATGCAACTTAAATTATAAATTATCTAATTCCATTACAGTAGTTTTACACAATTTGCGTAATTATGATTCTCATCTGTTTATAAAAAATTTATGTCCAAATCATGAACAATTATTTGTCATAGCCCAGAATAAAGAGAAATACATTTCATTTCAAAAATCTATTGAAGTAGATCAATATTTAGATAAAAAACTGGTTTCACCAAGTCAAAATTTCTATATCTTAAATTTATTGATTCATTTCAGTTCCTACCATATTCTTTGTCAAATTTAGCTTCCATTCTTAATGATGAACAATGCAAAGAAGTGTTCAAATATTTTAATGAAAAAGAAAAATTTAAGTATATCCGTCAAAAAGGCGTTTTCCCTTATAAATATATTGATAATATCGCCAAATTAAATGAAACGGAGTTACCAGATAAAAAAATTTTTTATAATGACCTCACGGATGAACACATTACTGATGAAGAATATGAGAGGGCTAAAAATGTTTGGAATTTATTTGAATGTAAAACAATCGGTGAATATTCCGATTTATATCTTAAATCTGATGTATTACTTTTGGCAGATGTTTTTCAAAATTTTAGAAAAACGTGTATGGAAACTTACAAACTTGATCCTGCACATTATTATACTTTTCCAGGTTTAAGTTTTGACGCTTGTTTAAGATATACTGGAGTCGAATTGGAGTTAATAACAGACCTAGATATGTTACATTTTTTTAAAGGTAGTGTAAGAGGAGGAATCAGTACCTGTGTATGTAGGAAATCTATAGCAAACAATTTATTTCTTTCAAATTATGATCCATTACAACCATTTAAATATATTATGTATTTTGATGCAACTAATCTTTACGGATATGCGATGTCTCAATATCTTCCCGAAAAAGATTTTGTTTGGTTATCAAATCAACAAATTCAAAATTTAGATATAATGAATATATCTGAGACTAATGACAAGAGTTATGTGCTAGAGGTTGATTTAGAATATCCTGAAAATTTACACAATTTACATAATGAATTTCCATTCTGTCCAGAAAATTATAAGCCTCAAAATTCTAAAACTTTTAAATTAATTCCAAATTTAAAAAATAAAGAAAAATATGTAATTCACTATACTTTATTAAAACAATGTATTCAATATGGAATTAAACTAACTAAAATTCATAGGGTTGTAGAGTTTACACAATCTCAATGGTTAAAAAAATTTATTGATCTAAATACAAATTTAAGAAATCAATCTAAAAATCAATTTCAGAAAAATTCTTATAAATTGGCAAATAATAGCATCTACGGTAAAACAATGGAAAATGTGGATAAAAGGACAGATATACGATTGGTTACACAATGGGCAAAAAATCATAGAAAAGGTGGGGCAGAAAATTTAATTGCTAAACCATCCTTTAAAGATGTAACAATATTTTCAGAGAATTTAGTAGCTGTGCAAATGCGTAAAGTGTTAGTGCAATATGATAAACCTGTCTATGTAGGCCTTAGTATTTTAGATATATCAAAAACGGTGATGTATGACTTTTTTTATGGGTTTTTAAAACCTTTATATAAGAATAATATTAAACTTCTGTACACAGATACAGATTCCTTTATTTTGGAAATTGAGACAAGTAATGTTTATGAAGACATTAGGGTTAATATTGATAAATTCGATACTTCAAATTATGATGTTAATAATATTCATGAAATACCAATAACTAAATCTGTTGTTGGAAAGTTTAAAGATGAATATGCTGGTGAACCAATAGAAAGCTTTTATGGCACAGGGGCCAAAGCTTATTGTGTTAAGTCAGAAAATGGGTGGCTTAAAAAAGCTAAGGGTATAAAGAAAAGTAGCATTAAAAAACAATTAGAATTAACACATTATAAAGATGTTGTAGAACAAAATTCAAAAGCTTTCTGTACAATGTATTTGTTTAGATCTCGACTTCACAATATTTATACAGAATTAGTTAACAAATTAGCTCTCAATTCTAATGATGATAAAAGATTTAAAATTCCCAATAGTTATGATACATTAGCATGGGGTCACCAAGATATTCAATTTTTTCAGTGGTTAATAGACCATGAAAATGAATTATAAAAAATTCTTTTAAGATTAAAAGTTTTACTCTTCAAGGGTAAATTTGAAGTATTTAAGAACATGGTAAATTTTAAAATTATATCAGTATAAAATATATCACCGTCTAGAATAAATATGTGTTTAGAATCTTTTGAAAAAGAAATTGATAACAAATTATATAGAACATATGAAAAAAGACTTTCCTCATTTAAATTCTGGAATGGAAAATTAAATCCTAAAGTGTTAGCCCAATCAGGGTTTTATTATTTAGCTATTCATGATGTTTGTAAATGTTTTTACTGTGGTGCAGAAATATTTGCCTGGAAAATTGATGATTGTCCAATTGAGGAACATTATCGTCACTGGAAGAACTGTGACTTAATCGAGTGTTTGTGGTTAGGTGAAAAAATAAAAAATGTGAACCTGTTGTCCTTAAAGTGAAAGAAAATATGTCAACATCTTTCATTTTTTTATTAGTTTTAATAACTATGTTTGTATCTCTAATTTGTAAACAAATTATTTAATGTCCTTAAAGTGAAAGAAAATATGTAAACATCTTTCATTTTTTAATAGTTTTAATAACCATGTTTGTATCTCTAATTTGTAAACAAATTATTTAATGTCCTTAAAGTGAAAGAAAATATGTCAACATCTTTCATTTTTTAATAGTTTTAATAACCATGTTTGTATCTCTAATTTGTAAACAAATTATTTAATATTTTGAAAAAAAAATGTCTATATATTGTAGAAAATTAATTAAAACTGTTCAGTCTTATTTCTATCTCTTATTGTTTTGTTAATAGACATTTAAAATTGAAAAGTGTTTTAATGGCATCCCTTATCAACTACATTGTTTTACATTCAATTTTAAATAATACTTTATATGTACTTTATCCTCCAAGGGTTTTACATGGAATGGTGTGTTTTGAAAACGAAACCTCTACTATTAAACCTGAAATATGTAATTATATGAAAGCTATGAATATTAATAATTATTCAACTGCTTTCGCATATAATATGAATAATAGTCAATCTAATAGTAATTTTTTCAAAATTTACTTTCATTATCCAAATAATACAATTTTTGACACTAACTGGATTGAAAAAAATAAAAAACCATTTACGATTTCTAGCTGTGTTCATATTAAAAATGATGAGGAAGGTAAAAACTGTTTAATTCTATTTATCTTCAATATAATTTTATCAATAGGTAGTTTTTCACTTTTGTCGTTCTTGACAATTTTGTTTTATCAAGATAGGTCATAAAAATTTAATAAACTTGATTGACCTTGAAATTTATAGAGGAGTGGGGTGGATAAGATATATTCAGACTCAGTATTTTAGTTTTCAGTTAGCATCAAGACATCATGTTTAATAGTAGCAATTTTAATGTATATAAATCCAGTTCTAGTGAAACCAATGATAAAATTAGTCAGTGTAATGAAAAATTATTAAATTCAAAAATCTACTATCTTAACAATTCCTTATCAAAATTTGTTTGTGTTGGAATTGGTATAAATGATTTTACACCAAAAGTTCTAATTGGAGGTCGAAATGGATTTCACATTTACTTGAATGAAGAAGAATGGAAAGAACTTCAAAAAAATCAAGGAGTGTTGGTGAATTATTTTTATTCTTCTCAAGCATATGCATACCCACTAAAAATTGAAAAAATCACAGTGTTTTTTGAAAAAATAAATCATTCTCCTGTTATCAAAATTCAAAAGGATGAACATTATGTGATTCTGGGAAAAGAATCAATAGATAAATTAGTTGAAATCGATGAACTTGTTGACTACAGAATTCATATAATTAAAAAGCAAGAATTTTCCAAATATTTTAATTTGTTTCATCACTATAATTATCAGTCAGGAGATGTGTTGTCTCATATTTATAGTGTTTTGGATCCATGTCAGAATTTAAACAGTGAGAATGTCGGAACTGTTTTAGAAGTGTTATCTCTACATAAACAGGAATTAGAAAACAAGTTAAGAAAATCCGGTGCATTACAATAGAAATATGAAGAAATCAGTGACAATCAGTGAGAACAATAATAAAGTTTATATATTAGTGACATGGGACTTTGCATTTAGACAAGCTCGAAAAAGTGAATATCAGAAATTTTATCTTGACAGACTAAGATTTGAAAAACGAGTTGAACAATGTGAAAGTATTCTTAAAAGTATTTTTGATGTAGATCATAGAAAAAAAATATATATTGAAAGATTTAATGTAAAAATATAAATTTATATTGTTAATCTCAGTTGTAAACATCTTAAAAATTATATTTTTAGTATTTGTTGTAAAAAAGGATTATCGTAAATAAAAAATATGTTATATAAATAGGTCTTTTATTTAAAAATTTAATATACAATATTACTTAAAATTAATTACAATACATCTTTTTTAAGAATCCATGAATTATGTGATTTATCGAATCCTAACCATTTAACAAAAACTTGGTTCCCTTTCTTCCTTAAAATTTTTTCAACCAAAAACACATCTGGATGTTTAACTTTTTGTAACTCTTCTTGGTAGAAACCTCCTTCAATATATTCATTTTTACTATCTTTTAATAAATAGGTGGGTGGATTTGTTAACTGAACCTTTCTAATTTGAAAAATTCCAGTTGACCAATTTGGAGTATATCCTTTTTCAAAAGCTTCTCTTTGTTTGGAAATTCTAACAAAATCATTTTCTTTAAATTTAGTGCGTTTTAAATCAAATGTTTTTTTAAAAGTAAAAGAATTTTGCAGTATAGTTTTCTCATTTTTTTTATTAACCTCAACAGGTCTATATCCGTTAGTTCTATGAATACTATTATTATATTTTTCAATAATAGTGGGTAAAATAGAGTACCATTGGTAATTCCCTCTATTACTAAAATATTTCCACATTATATTTTTTAAAGTTCGATTTACGCGTTCTACAATACTCGCTTTGATATTAGAGTAAGTATTATAATGATTAATTTTGTAATAATTCATAAGATCTTTAAAATCTTTATTGAAAAATTCTTTTCCCAAATCTGTCTGCAAATTTTGCGGTTTACTTGTTTTTTCTAAAATTTTTTTCATAGCTTCAGTTACATCTTTTCCTTTTTTACTTTTAAGTGGTTGAGTCCAAACATACTTTGAGAATGCATTTATCACCACCAAAATATATCTATAACCTTTATTAAATTTGGAATAGGGTTGCATCTCTACCAAATCAGCTTGCCATAAGTCATTAAGGCTTTTAACAATAGTTCGTCTTCTTCTATATCTTCTTCTTGCCGGTTTATGTAATTCATCTACAACTGTTTCTTTAATATTTTTACTCATAGTACTAGAATAAAATTTCTTAATAGCTTCTTTAAATAACTTATTTTATTTGTTTGTTATCTTTTTTTAGCAAATCTTCGATTTTATATTCCAAAATTTTAAAAGATGCATTATTCGAATCTTTGACTTTTTTGATTTCATCTTCGATTTTATATTCCAAATTTTTAAAAGATGCATTATTCGAATCCTTGACTTTTTTGATTTCATCTTCAATGTTGGTAATTCTTACATTAATTTTAGTTTCAAAAACAACAAGTGATTTTATACTTTCGTTTCCCATTTCTCTTACTGTTGCATTTAATTCTTCTCTAGCATATGTCATTGTGTCATTAAACTCTTTTCTAGAAACTTCGGCTGCTCTTTGAACTAATTCGTTTAATGATTTTATTTCTTTTACTAATTTATTTTCTAGATTTTTTATATCTTTTCCTAATTGAAATTCTACATTTGTTAAATTTAATTTTATTTCTACCAATTTTTTTTCTATTTTCTTTATATCTAAAATCGCTTTTTCAATTTCAATTCTTACATCGTTCAAAGATTTTTCATAATCATTTAACTTTGTTGAAATTTCTTCAATTTTTGAACTGTGTTGTGCAAGTCCTTTTTTTAAATCATGGATAGAGGTGTTAATCATAGCTTGTATTAGTTCTGCTAAAGATTCTAATTCTTTTTCTAATCTTTTATTCAACATCTTTTGAAAATATTCATCGTCAACAGTGGTTTTTAATTGTGTTTTTAGATTGTTTAATTGTGAGATTATCTCCATGATTTGTTCACTATTTTTTAAAATTTCATTTTTAAATTTATTTTCAATTTTTTCATCTACATTTTGTAAATCTGTGTTTAATTTCTTTTCCAAATTTTTCAAGTTTAATAGAATTATTTCAGCATTATTTTCAATTGAATTAATTTTCTGATTTATTTCATTAATATTATCGCTATCTTTTTTATGGATTATAAAGTGTGTATTCATAGCTCTCTCTATTTGTTGTGTGTTTTTATTCATACCATCATGAATGTTTTGAAAATTACCTATTTCTTCAGAAACCCTATTATTAAGTTTGTTCGTAAATTCTTGGAACTTTGATACCATATCTTTTATAATAATTTGTTTAACATTTTCTATTGCAGAAGTATCATTTATTTTTGATTTAACCAATGTTATTTCATTTTTTATGTTATTTTCAAAACTCTTTACTTCATCATATTTCTGTTTTATTGTTTTAAAATCATCTTCACACTTCGATGTTTTTTGAGAAAAACTTTTTAATAGTTCATCATTGTCTTTGACAATATTTTTTATATTTAATATCCTGTTATCATAGTTTGACACAACATTTTCTTCAAATAACTTAATTTTTTTTGAAATAGATTCCACATTTTCATCATTTTCACTAACTCTCTTTTTTAAATTTACAATATCATTTTTTAACACAGGTTCAAATTTTTGAACAATTTTATTTTCTATATATTTATCATCACTTTTAAAATTTTTTAATATTTCATTTTCAACATTGGCTAGTATTTTATTTTCTATTGTAGGTATATCTACTGTATACTTTTTAGAAATATGACGTCCAAATTTATCAATGGTCATTTTAACAATGTTATGTAACAATATTTACTACATTCTTTTATACAATTATATTGGCTTCTTTCAATTCTTCAATAATAGAAATAATTTCGTTGTTATGTCCTGTATTCCCAGCCATCATAGATGCTACCAACAGTCGAAGTCTATCAACAAGTTCATTTACGTTATCCCAATATACGTAATCGGTATAAGGTTTATTAACTTTTAAAGTTATACCGGATCCTGTTCTTTTCGAAGATATTCGAGTTTCTCTGTATGGAGCTTTTCGTCTGTCAAAAAATCCTTGAACTATATTATGCGTTTCGGGATTTATGGTTTTAGTTTTTGTAATTCCTTTATTTTGCAAATAAGGCCCTATTATAGAAATATATTTTTGTGATCCATTTCCCTGTACCTGCTCATTTGGATCATAATTTCTACGGTATGCATTGGTTCTCTTTAAAATATCCATATAATTTTCCAAATCTTGTTTTTTATAACCTACTGGTTCCTTTTTAAATAATAATTCATATAAACCTGGTGTACCTGTATAAGTTATACCTTCAACTTTTATGTTTTTACCGATAATTTCTATAGGTCTTTGTGTTAAACCCAAAAAGAATTTCTCAGTTTCAAAATCATGTACTATTCCATAGAGGTGATCAAACTTATGTTCCACATCTTTTACCCCTCCGTCAATATATGGACGAGGTAATTCATGAAATCCTGATAAATATTCTTGATATAAAGGTGTACTTACAAATGTTTGAATTGTTTGGCGTGTTTGTTCTAATATATCCGAAAGATTTTCTACCGTAGATTGTGAAATTGAAGAAGGGGTGGTTTCTGCTATGACACTTGTTTGTTGTAAAGATGGCATCTGACTATGTGAAGCTATACTGGTTTCCCAATCAATAATTGTTGGTATTTCTGTAGGAAGAATTGGAGTTTTCCCTGTCTTTCTTTTTTCTGGTGTTGATGTTCCATACTGTAGTTGTTTTCTTGGTGTTAGTGTTGGAAACAATCTTTTTTCTGGTGTTTCATAATTTTTTTTAATGGGTGTTTGTAGCTCTTCCTATACCTCAGCCGATTCAATTTTACCAATTGTTGAAATTAATTGTTGTAGGGGTTGAGTTATTGGTTTATAGGTTTCCTCCAATTTGGATTGTGCTTCAAATTCAGCATGTTTTAAACTTTGATATTTTTTTTTAACAGCTTTCCTTGACTTAACAAGCTCTCTTGCTAAGCGTTTATTTATGATTAGTTAAATTTTTCACAAAACTTTTATTTTTATAAGAAAATATATGAATCAAATCCTTTTTCGATATCGACCGGATTTTAAATTCGAATCCTTGTCTATTACCAAAAATCCAAATTTATCTTTCCAACACATCAAACATAACTCATTAAATTGATTAAATGACATATCAACATTAACATGATCATTATAAATATGTTTTAAGTTCGTTTTGTCTTGTTGAAATATAACAATCAAATTCGCATTGTCAAGAATTAATTGCTTTGGAATCGAAGAATACGTTTGACACAAATAAAAACAATCAGTATTTTTATGTCTTCCGAAACAAAAATAATCTTTTACAACATTCTGATTGCAACACACTATATCATCAAATATTATTATGGAATTTGGTTTTATTTCTTGTGGAGAAACAATATTTTCTTCATTTTCGGATTCATAATATCCAATTTCTCTCAATGGTTTAAAAAGTAATCTCAAATATTCATATTTTGGTTGATATAGAGACTTTGAATAAATATATAAATTTTCAAACCGTAAACCATTGGGATCTTCAATTAAACTTATAATGATATTAGTTTTACCACACCCTGATGGACCAATAATTAACCCCCTTTTACTAGAGCCTTCAAACAATTTTCCATGTTTTCTAAAATTATTTCTTGAAGTCTCATGGTCTTTAATAATAATTGAATAAGGTTGTTTGACAATTTTCATATATAAGAGGATGTATAAAGGGTAAGTTCTAATTTAAAACTAGTCAGTTTGTTCCAAGATTTCAATTATATAATGCCAATCTCATATAAGCAACAATCTATTTATAAAAGAAGAGTCAGAAAAAGAGGTAGTGGTTTAATTAATACTCTAATAAATAAGTTACCTTTTGAATTACATCTACCTGGGTATAATTTTTGTGGACCTGGAACCAAACTAGAAAAGAGACTAGCTAGAGGCGATAAAGGCATAAACTTATTGGATGAAGCTTGTAAAGAGCATGATATTGCCTATGCACAATCAAATGATATAAAAAGCCGACACGCTGCTGATAAATTATTAGGTGACAAAGCTGCCGAAAGGTTCAGAGCAAAAGACGCCACTTTTGGAGAAAAAACTGCTGCACTTGGAATAAGAGGTGCAATGAAAATTAAAAGAAAATTTGGTATGGGATTAAAAAAAAGAAGGAAAAACAGAAGTCGAAAAACTCGGCTAGGACGAGGAATAACTTTATCTCAAGCTATTTCAAAAGCAAGACAAGCACTAAACGGAAAACAATTTAAAAGTTTGACTGATATTATTCAAACCGCACTTAGATCTATCGGAGATAGTAGAATATTATCACCAAAAAATAGAATCATACCAATTCCAAAAACTGGTGGATTTCTACCTCTTATTCCTTTATTTGCTGGTTTGTCCGCTTTAGGTGCTCTTGAAGGAGGAGCAGCAGGTATTGCGAAAGCTGTCAACGATGCAAAAGCTGCTAAAGAAAAATTAGAAGAGTCCAAAAGACATAATAAAATGATGGAATCTATAGCAGTAGGAAGTGGTCTTTATTTAAAACCATATAAAACTGGATGTGGATTATATCTGAAACCTTATTCAAAAAACTGTTAAAACAAATACCTCGAAAACCACTTACAAATTATGATTTAAGTAAATATATTAATCTACTTAAAATTCCCAACTTTCGAGGTATATTCATGAGAGATAAATTACCAAAAAAAATTAATAAAAATGAAAGTGATATTGTTAATCTCGATAAGAATAGTGGTGATGGAACTCATTGGACTGCATACATAAAAAAAGGGAAAAATATTTTATATTTTGATAGTTATGGCAATTTGCGACCATCTACCGAATTAACAAAATATTTTTTCAGCGATAAAAAGAAAAATATTGTGAAATATAACTACGATCATTATCAATCAATTAACAAAACCAATTGTGGTGAGCTCTGTCTTAAATTTCTTTATAATAATGGTTGAAAAACAATATTAATTCATTTTGTTAAAATTTTTTAAAGAGATATGTCGTACAGTTTTGTCATTAGTGGTAATTCCCCCACGCTTTCTGTTAATATTCATCCTCCAATATATTTAGATGAAAATTTTGAATATTCCATTGGACTTGTAAATTTTGAAACTTTTAATGCTATTCCAAATATTGATGAGACTAATAATCTTTTCATTTATGACTCAAATAAAGAAATAAGAATACCACCAGGTAGTTATGAAATAGATGATGTAAATAATTTTATTCAAAAATTTTTGGACAATCGTACTTTTCTTCATATTTATGCCAATAATAATACTTTACGAACACATATTAAAACAGATATTCCTATCTCGTTTCGTGATGGAACTATAGGAAAAATATTAGGTTTTAAAAATAAGGAATTAGAAGGTCTTAAGGAGCACATTTCAGATTTTCCAGCGGAAATTATTAAAGTAAACGCCATAAATATCGATTGTAATATTGCCGAAGGATCATATTTAAATGGAAAACCTGTTCATATAATACATCAATTTTTTCCTAGTGTAGCTCCTGGTTTTAAAATAATAGAATCACCACAAAATGTCCTTTACTTTCCTGTTACTGTAAAGGTAATAGACAATATAAACATTAAAATAGTAGATCAAGATGGTGATCTCATCAATTTCAGAGGAGAAACGGTAACAGTAAGACTACATCTTAAAAAAATAGATGAATAATGGTTATTTTATATAATAAAAAAGTCTCAAATTATAATTTTTCAAAAAAATTTTACTCTAAAATCATTAATAAGAAAGATACTAAACGACATTTAACTAGTAATAAATTAAACTCTCAAAGGTTAACACCTTCTAATAAAAAATTTCTGATAAGTTTAGGTTTCAAACTAAAATAAAATGGAATATTTAAATGTAAAAGAAAATATTCTTGTAGATGAATCAATATTAACCTGGGAAATACTATCATTTGAACCTTTCAATCCTACAAAACTTGGATTAAATGATGAAATTAGAATTGCTCTACAACAAACAGGAAAATATCCTTTACCTCGCAAAAGTGAATTATATTTAGAATTTCAAGTTACCAAAGAAGATGATACTCCATTGGCTAATACGGTATTAATCAACAATGCTCCAGCATTCTTGTTTAAAGAATTACGTTATATTTTAAATGGTGTTACAATTGATTTAGTTCGAGATGTAGGAATTACTGCAACTCTTAAAGGATACATATCATTTAATCAAAACGAAAGTACTAAATTGGAAAATGCTGGATGGTATCCAAAAACGAAACCTAAAGAAAAAATTATGACTGATGAAAAAGGAAACGTTTCCCTATGCGTCCCATTAAAAATGTACTTGGGATTTTTTGAAGATTATAACAAAATAATTTTAAATTCACAACAAGAACTAATACTAATAAGAAGCAATGATGACACTAATGCTTTAGTAACCACAAGTGATGATGAAAAACCGAAAATTAAAATAACCAAACTTTGTTGGCGAGTTCCACATCTTACTGTAGCCATTCCCCAAGAATTGGCACTAACGAAAATTATTGATAAAAACAATGATATTCTTCTTACTTTCCGAAGTTGGGAATTAATTGAATATCCAGAGTTATTAGAAAATACAAGACATAATTGGCCTGTCAAAACCTCCACAAAAATTGAAACACCAAGACATGTACTAATTTCTTTTCAAAAGGATAGACGTGGTAATTTAAAATCAGATATGAGTAAATTTGATCATTGTGACCTAAGGAATATAAAAGTGTTTTTAAATTCAGAAAGATATCCTTACCAGGATCTTCAGCTTGATTTTAAAAATAATAAGTTTGCTACCCTGTATGAAATGTTTTCTGAATTTCGTCAAGTATATTATAACTTTCCAATAGAACCAATATTTAATCCCAAAGAATTTAAAGATAATGCACCTATTACTTACATTAATTGCTCTCATCAGAGAGATTTATTACAATCCGGCCCAGTAACCATGAGAATTGAATTTGAGACAAAAGAAAAAATATCGGGAAAAACAGCTGCGTATTGTGTTATAATACATGATAAAGTATTTAGCTATAATCCATTAACAAAAATTGTTAAACAACTTTAACTTCTCCCACCACATCAAATATCATTATTAAAATGAAAATATATCGAATAAGATCAGTTGTTTCTATACCATAGTTTGTTGCAAATCAAATGGAATGTACAAAATACAAAAAGAAAAAATAGAACTATTTTTTAAAAAAATTAAACATCTAAAAAATCTTATTGAAGACTATTCGAAAAAACAATTTGTAATAAAAAAATTTAGTACTTTAAAAATTTGCTAAATAAAAATGAGAATAGTTATGGATGTTCAAGGATTTAAGGATGAACACAACAAGTTTATTCCTAAAGAACTTGCAATGTTTGATGGACATAAAATGAGTCATTATATTTTTAAACCACCGTATCCACTACAAATGCTTCCACCAGAAACATACAAGCAAGCAGAATGGTTAATGAAATTTCATCACTGCATCAATTGGAATACAGGATATATTCCTCTTCATAATTTTTCATCTATAGTAAAAAACTTAACAGAAAAAGGAGAATTCATTTATATTAAAGGAGAAGAGAAAGCTAATTTTATTAGAAAATATTGTACTAAGCCAATAATTGAATTGGACGAAAAACCTGTTTTAATTAAATCATCTCCTAAATGTTTTTATCATTCTCAATCACCTTCAATGTGTGCCCTTTCTAATGTATTCTTTATGTATAAAAATTTTTTTATGAATGAATAAATTAACAATGAATGTAATAATATTTTTTTTATTTATCCACATCCCCACATTACTAACAGAAAATTATATTTTCCTATCTTTACATAATCAAATATTTAAACATAACAGCCGTTACACAATAATAAAACAACTATAAAAATTTAAATATTTTATTTCACACTAACTTTAATTAACCAATAAATCAATACATAAATTTATTTCTTTATTGAGTCCAATTTTTTTAAGTTCATCAAAGAATTTTAACACATTTTTAGTCTTCAAAAATTCACTACACAATTCTGCTGCTTTTTTACAACAATTTGCATGATCAACATATTTTATATATAACAATAAATCTTGACCCTCACTTTCTTCTTCAACTAAACAAGATAAATATCTGGAGCATGCTTCGTTCATAATGAACCCTTCATAAAGGTCCCTCACAAAATTTTCAATTTTAGGCATCATCTTCACCACGCGATTTGATTAGTTCTTGTAATACAACAGGATCTCTAATATATTGGTTTAAATGACGAACTTCATGATGAAACCAACTTAACTTCACTAATTCACGTATAAACTGTACAATATCTTTGTTTTGAAAATAACGTTCGCACAATTTCACAGCCTCTATATGGTTTTTGGATATATCCAAATAATATTGAAACCAAGATGGACCACTATCAACTGCATAATGTTCGAACTCAAAAGCAGAACTTTTACATTTTTTATAAAATTTTTGAATTAATAAATTTAATTCACTTTCGTTAGAAACAGAAGACATATTTCATTTTAGTATGTTTTAAGCTGGTAAAGTGTTGCTTTTATAATCAAAATTTAAAGAAGGGATACAAGGTCATGTTAACATGTATACGAAGTAACTCGAATGTATACGAAGTAACTCGAATGTATACGAGATAATTCGAATGAGAAAACAAAAGAGGAGGAGGATGAAAAGTGTTGATGATACGAAGTTTTTTAATAAGTATAATGAGAGATTTGAAAAGTATAATGAGAGAAGAAAAGAGGAGGAGGATGAAAAGTATTGATGATTTACTCTTACTCCTCCTCCTCCTCTTTCCTTCTCTCATATATCCACTACTGCGAAATCTTTTCCGACAGAAAAAGACAAACAAATTTACAAATTTAGATTGACTTTCTCGTACACAAACTTACACAAAAATCGCAATTACCAAGTTGCAAGAAAAAGTTCTAATTTTTTTCAATAAATTATACTCCCCAATCTTATTGCACAAGACCCGTAGAGCACTTCAGCTCACTTCCAATACGCATCTTGTTTTAAATAAACACCCCAATTTAGACCATTGACCTTGACGACCCTGTCATGCAAAACGATAGACTCAGTAGACGCGTCAACCTCGATTTCGAAAGCGAATCACCATACGACATTACGCCTACGATTCTACCGGCGAATTTCCTGAATAACTCTTCATCACAACGCCAATTCCCTGGTTTACGGCCTTTGGGCCACAGAAACCAACCGCTAGCGTATACAGAGGGACAACAAATTCAACTAACTTACTCGCGAATTGAATTTATTCATAAAATACTCTTATCATCAGCTTTCACATGACTAATGAAGAGCACTGTCGTATGGCACGATTCCAAAAAAAAAATCTAAAAAAGGGAAACCAGGTTAAAGAAAAGGAGAATGCATTCCAGTGGCATAGCCTTGAAGACAACGTCTTTTTCGACGGTGAATTGGATCTTCCTTCCAAGAATATTTAAAGATCATTTATGTGTATGATGTTTTATTGTAGTTGTTAATGATGATGAAGATTGAAATAAAAAACTTTGTTTTATTGTATATTGTTTATTTATTTTACATTTTAAACTAAAATTATGCTCTTAAAATATCTGCTTAAACAATATCTGATTTATCTATCCAAGAGTTAAACTGGTTCGGAAATTCTAGCCATTTTACGAACAATTGATCGATGTGATTTTTCTTCCGTTGTCTAAGGATCTTTTCTAATAGATGATCTGCCGGCTTCATTCCAATGGTGTGACGTTTCGAATGGTTATGGGCTTTTGTAACTGAGGATAATATATGTATCCATTTGTAAGATTCTCTTGCTGAGAATTGTCTATATAAGTTATTTTTAAGAGTTCTTATGACTCGCTCATCAATTGCAGCTTTCTTTGTGCTGTAAGTGGAATAATGATTTATATTATATTTTTTCATCAATGCTTGAAAGTTACTATTATAGAACTTTCCTAGATCATCTTGCAAATTAGTTGGTGCCTTTTCAACTGTAGTTTTTCGGAAAGATTGTTTCTTCTAATAGTACCACATAATTTTGTGCTCATTATCAGAGGTTTACTATTTCGTAAATATTTGTCCCATTTGGTCTCAAGTATACCATCAATTTTTTACAATTTTTGTAGACAACACTCGTTGATTCCAAAATACCCTTGTACGTTGTAAGTACATTATCGCTTAATTCTTGTTCCTTTCCTAGACTTTCGGGCATTTTAAGAAATACCAAGTCATAAAGTGTTGGTGATCTATCATATTCTGCAATATTTTTCCCCTTTTTGTGTAAGATAATATTTCCTTTGCGAAAATTCACCCCTAAATTACCAATAAAATTTTTGGTACGATCTGTTTTTGAACCAAAACCTACACCATATACTGTATTATATAGAGATGGTTTTTAACGTAATACTTTTAGGTGTGTATTTAAACCATGGGAAACTGTGGAGTCAGTTGATGCGCGAGATGTATTAGTTGATATCGAGGGTGTTTCAAACACCGATTGGCCAATATTCTGTTTTGAAATGCGCCGCTGCTACTGCTGCTGCTATATAGGTGTAGAGGTTTGAAAGGAATGTTCAGGTTGAGGAAAACCAGATATCTGAGTCGACAGAACTGATATATTGTGATTTTGTAGATGAATAATGTTGTTGTTGTTTTTGTTTACGTTGCTTGAGCACGTCAGATATAGTTGTCCGGGTCTTAGTAATGGATTCATAAAATTTTTCCAATTCTACAGCATTTAATTCTTTACTTGCTCTAATTTGCTTAAACTTTTTCTAACGGCATTGGCAGCTTCCACTAGTTTACGTTTTAAGTTGTTCGCGTTACTCATTATGTTAACAAAGGACGTTTCAACTATCAAATTAGTGTTTTTTCTTATTATTACAGTGATATATAGCTATCAAAACCTTTGCACTATCTTCCCGATTTCACATCACTGTCTTTATTAATTACTAACAATCCATACTTATTATCCAAACATTTTGAGCACAATTCTTGAAATTGAGTAAAAGTTAGTTCCGGTGAAACGTGGTCGGAAAATATGTGTTTCATATTCAATCATCTTGTTTAAACATAATAAAATTGGCATTGTTTCGCAGAAGTTGTTTAGGCATTCGCGAATATGTTTTGCGCAAGGTAAATGGAGTGGATATTTTTATGACGTCCCTTGTAAAAGTACAATCTTATAATATCTTGTTTTTCACATATAACATCATCAAAGATAAATATAGAGTTAGGCTTTACATCGGAAGGTTCCACAATATTATTGGAATCACTAAAAGCATAGAAGCCTAAACCTTTGATGGGTGCTAAAATTTTCCTTTAATACTCATATTTCGCTTGATACCTAGATTTCGAGTAAATATAGACATTTTCGAAACGTGTAAGCAGCGAAATCAAGATATTAGTTTTTCCACAACTAGACGGACCAATCAACAGACCACGAATAGACAAAGGAAGTAGAGGACCGTGTCTCTTCATTTTTTTCTTTTCAAATCCAAGTCCAACTTTTTCGTCGAAATTGTCAATAGGAAGTTTTTGTTTAAGATCGATAACGCGCATCTAGGAAAATTTGATATTGTATAGGAAAATTTTCACAAAAACTGCCATTCAGATGCCGAGCGTCAAACGAAGTGGACGGTCTCACGTTTCCAATAAAACTTGACACGGTATTGTGAATTCGCTAATAAATAAATTACCATTCGTGGTACACATTCCCGGTTATCAATTTTGCGGACTCGGAACAAAAGTAAATAAAACGTGTAACAAGAGGTGATCTGGGCATTAATCCTTTGGATGCCGCATGCAAAAAACACAATTTAGCCTGTTTACATAACAAATACAACATAAGTGCGAGACATCAAGCAGATTTCGAGCTCGAACAAAGTGCCTGGAATCGAATAAAATCGAAAGATTCCAGTTTAAGTGAGAAACAGCAGCTTGGTTAGTTACAAACATTATGAAGGCAAAACAGCGTTTTGGTATGGGTGTACCATCATCATCATTACCAACAAAAAATATCTAGTAAAGGCACACGTCGTACAAAATGGAAAGGTGTCAATAAAAGTCGACATGTTCGGAAAGTCAGTTTCGGAACAGCTATTCGACAAGCAGTTCGAAAGGAATTATTAAAATGCGGAAGAAAAAATGTGTTGGGGAAAATCTCATAACTGCGTCTAAAATAGCTCTGTCGGCAGCACGTAGATCGGTAAAAGCGGCAGGTGGCAAAAGAAAGATTCGTACACCGAGAATAATACCGATTCCTAAAACTGGAGGAATATTAACATTAAAATTT
The DNA here is from genome assembly GCA_034092305.1 of Diaprepes abbreviatus. Taxonomy (NCBI): domain Eukaryota; kingdom Metazoa; phylum Arthropoda; class Insecta; order Coleoptera; family Curculionidae; genus Diaprepes; species Diaprepes abbreviatus. The sequence continues at coordinate 2,785,066 of JASJET010000091.1, read as the reverse complement.
TTGCTGGGTTATCAGCTTTGGGTTCATTAGCCGGTGGGGCAGCGGGAATTGTGAGTACCGTAGAAGCTGTCAAAAGGGCCGTGAAGATAAAACCAGTGCCGGCCTGTATTTGAAATCGAAAGAAAATGATTTGTTTCTAAAGCCATATCGTAAAGATATAGGATTATTTTTAAATTGTAGATCAAAAAACTAATTGAATCCTTACCTCTAATACCACTATCTAACATATATATTGAAAAATATGCCAAGAAGAAGAGAATAGGACACTTTCGAAGTGTTTATATGAGGGATTCATTACCTATACAAGCTCCTCGACGTTACGAAGCATCAATATTGAATTTGGATAGTAAGTCTGGTGCAGGGACTCATAGGGTAGCTTATAGAAAAAACAATTCTAAAGTAACATATTATGACAGCTTCGGCGATTTACCCCCATCGATCGAATTGGTGTAATATCTAAAAACGGAACAGTCTGTGGACATTTGTGCTTAAAGGTTCTTGAAGCGTTACCACCGTTAGCACCGCAAATGGATCGCAATAAATATGTTGCGATCACTGAAAGCATTTCATCTAACTAGTGGATTAAGGAAAATGATCATGAAACAGCTGGAAAACATATCCAAGGAAGTAATGATTGTATTAGCCCCAAATGGAATTCTATTCGTTTGGGATAAGTTGCCCGAGTACCTCAAAAACGATATCGACATATTAAAATATCAGTGCGATTGCAAACATAATATCAGCAGCAATATAAACGAGGATACGGCTGATGACGGTCTTATGTCTAGAAACATATTTTGTTTTTATTGCAAAATCAACGATGTGCGCATAAGAGCAGAAAATAGCATAAAACATCACTATCTAATGCAGTGAGAAGAGGTATGAAGATGAATCTTTTTAAATGTTGCCGTTAAGAATAAAACCGAGATGTGGGATGTTTTAATGGTCAGTTATATTTTATGCGTTCACACCAACAGGACACTGGATTGTCTTAAGTGCCGATTTTGATCCACCCATCGAATTACATAAGAAAAACAAATATGGTCTTAGATTGCTGGGATTTTACACATACAATTCAATTTTGAATGTGGAAGCAACCATAAGTTTGCTTACATGAAGGAGGGTTACACCACTGAGCCAGTACGATTGCAGATTCCACCTAGGGCCTATGAAATGGATGAAATAGGTAAAGCTATGTCAGACGCTTTGAAGAATTCAACTGAAGAAAAGAATGATAGAATCTTTTCATTGGTCGCTAATAATAATACGCTGAAATTTGAATTGAAATACCAATATACTATAGATTTCCGAGGAGAGGCGAATATCAGAAAAATGTTCAGATTTAATTAAACAGTGTTAAAAAGAGACAAAAAGCACGAGTCAACCAAAATGGTGGAAATAATGAAAGTACGCATCATATGCGTATATTGTAATATAATTTCCGGAGCATATATGAATTCTGTGGAAGGTCACACCTTATTCGAATTCGATATCGATGTGGAGCCCAGTTACAAAATTAGTAAAGAACCACAGAAAAATATTTATATGCAGTTAATGCCGGAAATACGTCAGTTTATCAACAACATTATTCTTCGCATTTTGGACGATAGCGGTGATCTAATCAATTTTCAAGTCTAGAAATTATCGTGAAATTGGAATTAAAGAAGCTTTTATAGAAATGGGTTTTTGCTTCAATCGTCAATTGTGTATGCTGTCGACTAAGATTGGGGAACCGCCGAAACAAAATAAAAGTAAAAGGAGAGTTAACGCCAAGTTTAATCGTCGTCCAAACATTAGATCGCAAACATCTCAACAGTTATCTGCCGAAGATTATAACTTTTTAAAATCAATTGGTCTTAAAGTGCGAAAATGATTTCCACCACCAGCGATAAAATAGAGGTTTTCCCCGAACCCATCTTGGACAATTCCATTATTAGTCTAGAAAAGCATACGTATAAACCATACGTTCAACAATTCCGATGACGTCTATAATCCTATTAATTTTGGATTTTGAAATTGATGTCCTACGATGGGACGATCTAGAGGAGCCCATGTGATCACGAACCTGGTTTTGTAGAGTTGGACGACTTGGGTAACTAGGTGCTTCAGTGCCTCGAAGGCGACAGTCCGCAGCCAAAGCCGAACTTTACGGAGGACGCGGTGTTGGAAATTCTAGTTTCGCCGACGCCAGGGGATCCCCAGGGTCTTTGCGACTCTTCGAGTTGATGGTCTGTCGATGAGGATGTGACACCATAGGCCCCATACCCTCCCCAGCTTTTTAAGGACCCCAAACAACAGTTCTTTTCAGGATCACAAAATATTTTGATCGTAGTTTTAGTTCATATTGGTATTTTCTTACTGATATTGTATTTATAGAACAAACAATATTGGATACAAAGTGTTAAATGTTTAGGTGCTGGTGGAACCCAGCAAACTCATTTGTTCGTATTCGAGACCACAAACAACTTTGGTCCCAATACGTAATACGACATTTTTCGTTATCCCCACCAGAAATTTTTCTCTCTATATATATATGGCCACCAATACTGATTACAATCATTTCAAATCAAGATGTCGAACAAACAACAACCAGTCCAATGTCTGGAGGTGAATTCGACAACATATATTAGTGTAGAATGGGAACTTGATGACCCACGGTGGAATGCCCTATAGGATTTTATTATTCAGTGGGCTGATAATAGCAACCCTGCCAATGATGAACCTTGCGACTCTACAGCCCCATAAAGAGTCGCATTTTTCTCCACACAACAAAACGGTCCTTTTCAGGACTACAAATTACTTAGATCGTAGTTTTAGTTGGTTATAATATTTTGTGATCAATATTTTATGTTTTTTTTTAAACATACAATATTGAGACGCAAAGTATTAGAAGTTCTGGCGACAGAACCTGAACTTCTTAAACCGAACCGTGTTTTAGCATAGTTATAAATATAATTAAAAAATATTTACAACTTTTGCTATTACGTAGTTTTGGTGGATTATTGACAGTTTTCTGACACCTAATATTTTGCCGAAAAGGTCCTATATGAACTAAAATACCAAAAAATATATTTTCAAGCAATTTTTATTCTATATGTAAAAACAAATATTTGAAAAAATTTTTTGTCAAAATATAAAAATCTGTTTTATGAAACACTTTTTTTTATTAAACTACAATATACAAACTTAATACTATTAATTAAAACCTACTTAACATCTACTACAAAACTTATCAAAGTCCGCTAATTGTCTTCTGTATCGTTCACCCGCACTTTTTCTAACTGCTAATGGATTCTGTAATTCTAATAATTGTTTTTCAAGTTCTATTATCGCACACGTCATTTTCACTCACTTTACTGATCAAGTCTATTTTTATTCTAAACATGTCCGATAATTTGCTCTTTTGCGAGCTGGTAAAGTCTTTAACCCACTCCGGTTGAGATGTACCATAACATTTTTGAAGAAGCCGTTTCGTTTAGTGATGAAGGAAATGAAGCATCGGAAGCTTCTTTACCTACATAACATTGCTCAATGGTTTGAGACATCCAAATATCGGAGACAGTCGCGCGTGATAGTGTTGACAGAAAATCGGGTAATGATGCGGGCGTCTTTGGTTTTTTGAATGTAAATTTATTTTTCGGCGGAACCCCTTGAAGGAAACCATGCGGCCACATGAAGTTATGTTAGAAACAACCTTGCTCAGTGTGTGCAAGATATATATATATATATATATATATATATATATATATATATATATATATTTCTACTAAACACATGTTTCTCCAGTACCTTTCTCCTTTATTTTTTATATTATTACATCCTATTTTAATTGTTAAACAGCTCTATTAAAAAATAATTCAGTACTTAATCAAAGTTTTTAATTATAAAAAAATATAGCAAGAACTATCCTAACATTATTTTAATAAACTTAATTAAATCTAATGGTATACACACGCTGTCAATAAAACAATGTTATTATTTGTATTTTTTTCACAATATAACTTTTCCAGTTTATTACTAAAACATAAACTTTTACAAAAACCATTCTATTACTTTTAACAACGTTTGCAATGTTTCCTGTGAATCTGTTTTGTAAAAGTTTATGTAAGTATGGTCCCAAGGTAATGTTTTGTAGATGATGGAATTACATAACGTTTATCATCGTAGTGAGATGATGGAATTACATAACGTTTATCATCGTAGTGTGTAAAGGCAACTTTATTCATTATTAGGGTATAAACGTCATGTAATTGACTTTGAAAGGTTTTCATCTTTTGATTATTAACTTACCATTTTCAACAATTTTTCGATAATCGTTCAGATAAAGTTTCTTCTCAACAACTGACTTTTTGATCCCTTTGGCCTTTTTTTATTCATCATTTAATGATTTTACATAATACGCTTTGGCTCCAGTTCCATAAAAATGAATTATTGGATCATTGCGAAATTTATCTGTCATCCGATCCAAAAATGATTCACGTTTTATTATATTAAATTTATTATTTACGGGGTAATTGGATGTGTCGAATTTATCGAGATTTTCGGTTATTATACGAAATCGTCTGTAAACACTTTTAATATGAGTGAATCCGTATCAGTGTAAACTAAAAAAGCATTAAAACCGATTTTTTTTTGATGAAATCATAAATGACTTTTTTTGAGATGTCTGATATAGAAAATCATATATATATATATATGTTTATGTGGCTTTCACGGATATATATATATATATATATATATATATATATATATATATATATATATATATATATATATATATATATATATATATATATATATGCTGTTGTAGTGCTGAAATCACATTCAGCAAACGTACAACTATATGCAACTCCGTATGTAAGTGAAGTAAAATGCGAAACAGTGAATGCAAACTTCGCTCCATCATATCCCTTTTGTGTTAGAGGTTGCACAGTTAGAACAAATTGCAATAAAACACAATTCATCCTATTCCACCACCATCGAGATGGTGGCCTACCTGTACCACCATACCGAGAAGAAAGTCAAAGCTTACCCTCCCCGCCACAGTGATGCGGCAGAGATACATGTTTCGTCTCTCACTAGACTCATCAGGGTACCGACATGTACCTGGCTGTGCAAAGGACAGATCGGAAGGAAGCATGCAAACACTGAACGAGGCTTCGCCGACCTCTCGTCGGATGGCTTATATATGTTTATACGGCTTTCACGGATTCCTCCGTGTGAGATGCATTAGCAGTGGTTATGGAGGAATCCGTGAAAGCCGTATAAACATATATAAGCCATCCGACGAAAGGTCGGCGAAGCCGCGTTCAGTGTTTGCATGCTTCCTTCCGATCTGTCCTTTGCACAGCCAGGTACATGTCGGTACCCTGATGAGTCTAGTGAGAGATGAAACATGTATCTCTACCGTATCACTGTGGCGGGGAGGGTAAGCTTTGACTTTCTTCTCGGTATGGTGGTACAGGTAGGCCACCATCTCGATGGTGGTGGAATAGGATGAATTGTGTTTCATTGCAATTTGTTCTAACTGTGCAACCTCTAACACATGGCTCAACTATTGAAATTGGGTCGAGAAATTAATGCTCGCCCTTTACTATTTTCTCATTGTGTTACTAATTTGATATATCTACGATTTTCCATAGTTTCGATCGTTTTACCAAAAATACTATTTTCAATTAGTTTAAACAAATCTTTACCAAATTTGGTTTTCGCTGCATTTCATAGTACAGTATTAAAATCTATATATTTTTAAACCACTTTTACTAGTTAAATTTTAAAGTTTGATAGGTTCGCATTACCATACGACTGTGAACAATGTATTTTTTTGTCATTCAAGTAGGAAATTAATTTGGGTAAATTTGCTTTCTCGGTTGGCGGAATGATGTTTTCAACCAAGAATGGAAGATCAGAATGTGTATCATGTAATTCTTCTGGATAATGCACATCCACTTCCAAAACATACCCATATAAACTATCATCGTCAATATTCATTATAATTAAATCTAATATTTCGCGCTCTATTAACCATCGAAAACCGCCATATGGTAATGTTTGTCACATACTGTGACCATATAGCATGGAGATGTGTTATAAATGAAGATGGTTTTATCTGGTAAATAATTATTATTAGCAATGTGTTTCCTTTCTGCACAGTGACTTATATCGCCGCGAATGCCCTTTTGTGTATGTGTGTGTGTGTGAATCATATCAATATCTATCAAAAGTTCTAACTTTACCTTGATCATGCGTAACAATCAAAAGATAAACTTGGAAGAGTGTTATACTGCATCGGATCCAATTTATAAAATGTCAAACATGTATTGAGAAACTGTTCAAAAATATCTGTTTGTAATAATACGTCTGATGTTAAATACAAATCCGAATATTCCCCTAATTCTTCCAGTTAATTAGGCACCAAACTTCCTTGGTTTTTTCATATAAATCATCGCTGATATGTTCTTCCCGTAAATGATAATAAAACTCGTCTTTTGTTGGAAGATTTGTGTTATCTATTTGTTCCGGTGAGTCGATAGAACTATTTTTTTCGCATTACATTAAATTTGTCATCATTGTGAAAATATTTACGTATTTTCGTAAAGTTATCAGTATTTAATCCGTAATATTTCTTTTTTATTTCACCTGTTTTTATCGACATAATCGCGCATATTTATACTCTTTGTAAATGATATATATTTTTCCTGACTTTGAGCTATGACACTAATATTATGCCCATATCTACATAAATCTTTTGTAAACATATGGCTGTCATAACCGCTTAAATTATGAAATATTATAGGGACAAAGTTGGATAATTTGTAATTTAAATTACAAATAGAATGTGCGGAGCCAAATCTTTTTTTACCTGTTATATGACAATTATCTTTTACTTTAATATCATTACTTTCAAAAGGATGCTCGCATATAAAACAAATCGTGGCTTTTTTAAACTCTTCCAGTTCATGATGTGTTAAGCGATTCAAAGATTCAATTTTTTTTTTAAATATGTGTTATAAAGATACCTTAAATCGGCTTCAATACGGTCTACAAATACTTTCGCCGCATCATCCCCACGATATAATTCAAACTTGGAAACAGAATCACCAAAAAAGCATTTTATTATATACACAAAAAAGTAAAGCTCATATTTCAAACTTTTTAATATGTAAGAGTTTCCTTAGGATTTGGTTCTACTGTATCTTCGGGTTTTAAAACTGATTCAAAATTCGCATAAACGACAAATGGTACTCGCATTTGTTTTTCTATACTTTCAAATTTTAAAATATTTTCCGATACACTCTTTCCGAATTTATCTATTTTCGTATCTATTGAGGGTGTCATCGAAAAGATAAGCTTGCAATCATTTTTTGATGCATTATTAAAGCTGCTGGCGAATCAAAATATATTGGACAACTATAACAAAAATATATTTTATGATGATGGCTAGTCATTTGACTTGAAACCAAACGGGAGAAATCGCTAATCCAGCAGTAATGGCTTTTTGTGCAGCTTGTGTCACAAGTATGTTCACTATTGCCATCTTTAATTTTACACTTTTTCGTTACCAATAAGAAATTCACATGTTTTGGTAGCTTTTTGGATCGACAACCTCATATTTTAGATCGCTGTTTTCAAACCTACACTCTAAGCCGTAAACATTGATAGAAATATTATTTAACTCTTCAAATTTGGTAATGTCGCGGAATTTAACTGGAAAATCCATACCTGTTACATTTAAAATTGTAGAAAAATATGGGTAGGATGTAATTTGGTTAGGTTTCGTTGCTGCATAACGCTGACGTCCCAGGTAAAATAGTAGTCATCCTGGTTTATGATGTTAATAACCGCCTTTTTCGACTCGATAAATTTCGATAGCTTTACATATGATGAACCGTCTAGAGGTGAATATTTGTTGGTGTTTACTTCAACATATAAAATTTTCTCCAGAGCCCATCCTACAAACAAAAACAAATTATTAAAGATCTTACAAAATGGATGTTCTCTTTTTTAAATAAATTTATTCCATATGCTTCTTTTTACATTTTTTCATATACCTGAATCTTTCTCCTGAAATCCACATGCTTGAACTTTCATGACCTCCACAATGAATTGATACATTTCATCTACATCGCTTCCTACAGTGAATATTTCATTGCCCATATTAAATGATTTTTCGCTAACTGTCTCCTACGTTCGTAGATAATACCAACCTACAGCAACCATGCTGATTTTTTATATATGATGTACCATCAATATTTCACCTATTAGGTTTAACACTTTCCATTTCAGTTCTTCAAAATATGTTGAGTAGTCCATATGATCGTTGTCACTACTTATGCGGTATGATACGAGTCTGTTTTTAAAAGCACTCTGTATAAGCTCCACACCACGGGGCAACGGCACACAACATTTATTTTATGTTCTAATGTTCTTTGATGGACTCACATTCGATTGGAGCAGTTGTATTACACGTGGCACAATTCTGTATTGTTGACGTTGACGCATCATCACCACCTCTTTGATGTTTTCCCCCAAATTCATCTTCAGACCTTGCCACACAAGATTGTTCTTTATGTCGTAATAACAAATAAGTACGAGTAAATGATTTACCGTACTTACCACACATCTTATACATATTTGGCATCCTTATTATAAACTTTTCACACTCTGCTCACTATGGCAATACAAAACAACGCTCCGCCGTCTGGAATTTATAGGCGATTAAATTGTAAGGTCATAAATACCACAAGGTCACACTATAACATTAACACATACCAAGGTCAAGGCCAAGGACGAATTCATGGTAAAAGTTAAGGTCACACGCAACAATGCACAAATGACCACTTCAAGGTTACACACACAAAGATACCTTGATCAAAGTCAACGTCACGCCATAAAATTCCCAAATTACCTCTCTCCCAAGGTCAAGATCAAGGACAGATTGCGCGCGCGCTTTCCAGGTCAAGAACAAGGGCATGCCGGCTCCGTCAAAACCAAGGTCAAAGAGTGGGGGTGGTGCACTTTTACCATTTACACACTACTTATGTACATTTTCTAGCTCCATTTTTTGATATAAAAGTTATTAATTTAACATGAGTTAACTTATTGATTCCAGAAAACACTTTTTTAAAAACAACTTTATTTGTTTTATTTTTACAACTTATTATTTTAATGATATACTTTCGTCTGTTTTAAAATAGCCACTTTCGCTATTGTAATAAATAATATTTAAGGAAGCTTTTACTAGCTCTGACAAACTTTGACTGAGGTTAGACTCTGACTGAAAGTAAAACACTATTACAAGTGATATTAAAAGAAATTATGCACAATCAGTGAAATGCATAGTTCGCACTTTTATATATTGTCTTATGGAAATAGAGTGACATAACTCCTCCCCTCGAAGAATCAACTCCACGGTCATCGGGGTAGTTGAACATTTTGTAACTTCTGAGCTGAGCTGATTTCTTTTGTATTTCTCGTTGATCGTTTATATTTTAAAACCAATAGTTTTTTATAACAATAAAAAGCAATACTTAAAACTAATAATGCATAAATGAGAATTGTCCATGCACTGAGAAAACTCGATACGTTGCTGAAGGATAAGTGGGGGTAATTTTCTTGGATTTTATTTTCAAGATCGAAAAGTTCATCTAGTTCGCCTTTTTGTAAATGAAAACTAAGGATGAGGGTTGGCAACAGGCTGATTTCTTCCTTGAAATTGGGAAATGGAACTGGCTGGCTATTACCTAATATTAATTTATTATTGAATATTGATTTTTGGTCAACAATTACTTGGCAATTTATTAGTATTAGGACCATATACGTGCCGAATAATTTTTGGCTTTCTTCTTGATAATTTAGCGATTTCTTCTTTTGGCAGGATTAGAATCCAATGGTCAATAATATCCAATTGTTTAATTATTGGCTTAGCGATTTTTACTTCTATTTGCTGACATCTCTGAAAGTCTAAAAGTTGAACTGTACAGGGGCTATTTTTGTCGATTTCTTGAAATTCCATTTTTTTACAGATGTAGTTTTGAGCTTGGAAAACTTCGCATCCGTGACTTTGGTATACGTAGTGCAATTTTTTTTTAAAGAAATTTATTTCGCAGTATGATAACCTTGAACAGACTCTTTCTCCAAATTGGAATATAATAGAGGTGAAAATAATCGAATAAATTGGGATATGTAATTGGCATATGCAATAAATACGTAATTTTATTATTTAGAATATAACAGTCCAATTTTATTATTTTTTCAAAAATTAAAGTATTTTCCAAAGTGACTTGTAAGGGCATTTATTTTACTCCAACTTGTTTTTGTACTTTTAAGAGTTCAAAATTAAAATCTTCCATTTTTATTATACTCGGATATAAAGTCAGAAATTTTGCGAATGCAATTGAATTTTCTATATTTTGTAAAGTGGAATCAATAATTTCGTATACATTAATTATTTGATTTAAGGTATCTTTGATTAGGTTTGCATTCTCCCTGTAAGTATTATTAAATTTATTTGATTTAATTTGGATTCCAACAATTTTTCATTATGATTAATTTGCTAATAGTAGTATTGAATTTCTTAATAATACTTAAAGATATTGAGTTCTCTTTCAAAATACTTGGGCTTAATTTATTTTGATTGTTTTACAGTTCCGTAATAAGTTTTTCATATCTTTCTCCATCCCAGGACTCTAGATTTCCTGTAACAGCCTTGAAAACTGATCTTAATAAATAAATTAAACCTAGTTTTATTCTATTTGAATGAGGTATGATTTCAATTATTTTTGTTTCATCCCTATCTTGTGTTAATTTTAAAATCTTAAAATAATTTCTCCATCCCAGGAGTCTAGATTTCCTGTAACAGCCTTGAAAACTGATCCTAATAAATAAATTAAACCTAGTTTTATTCTATTTGGATGAGGTATGATTTCAATTATTTTTGTTTCATCCCTATCTTGTGTTAATTTTAAAATCTTCAAATAATTTGAAGTGTCGAATATGTATTCGGGATTGCAACTTATTGTTCCCGATAAATTTTTAGACTTTATGTAGAGTTTATTGATTTCTAAAATTATTGGATTAAGGTCATAATAATGTATTAAAGTGTATGTAAATTCTTGTACTTTTGCAGTTCCTAATTTAAATGGAATTATACCGGGATTGTCGTTTAGTTTTCTCACGGTAAATTTTTCTTCATATCCGAATGTTAAGTAAAGAATTCTGAAAAATAAAAAGATCATGTTTTATTTAAAACTATATCGTTTTCTCAGCGGACATTTTAGATCACTTAAATGTACATTCTAGTGTGAATTTGTCTTTGCTGTTTTGCGTGCTTTATTCACTGAAACTAACTTGGTTGGTTATGTTAATTTAACCGCGTTTTTTTTTCTAATATGCTTTTTAACGTATATATTTTGTTCTGGTGTAAAAAACTCAGGGTCTTCTCTGGTTTCGTTAATTTTACCAATAATATTACTTTCTTGATTTATAAGTTTTTCATTGATTTGAGAATACAGAATTTTCGTTTTTTCTCTATGATCGTTGAGTAATAGCTGTTCAATGTTTATGTCGATTGGATTATCGTCTGTAATGTGTCCATTGATTACGTCAATAGGTTTGAATTTCGTAGATGAATCAATGGAATTGTTATTGAGCAACCGGATATGCTCTGAAAAGGTAGATCAATCCGTTCGATTGTGGATGATTGGGGGAACAGAAATGAATTTTTACTTTATGTAATTGTAAAAATTTAGTAACTATGTTTTTTAAGTTTTTAAATTCCGTCCCGTTGTCAACTATTATTTGTTTTGGGATTTTATGATGCGAAAAATAAAACACAAGGTTATCTACTATTTCAGTAGAAGCAAGAGATTTTAACGGAGCAGCCTGAGCGTATTTGGAAAAACTATCGATAATAATCAAAAATTTTGTTTGTTCTAAGGTGTATGTATCAAGATGGATTATTTCGAATGGTTTTGATGCAGTAGGTCGATAGTCGAATAATGTTGTTCCGAATCGTTTAATGTGCGTGATACGTAAGCAACTGGTAGGTCTTGACCTATAGGGCCTTGACTAAAGCTACATTTGATGCGTCGCACGTTAAATTAAATAGTTTCGAAAAGTTAGGGTATTGCAATATCGGTTCGTTTAACAACAAATTTTTACTATAGATAAAACGATTTACGAATTCTTCATTATGTTTAATTTTCGCGCCTTTCTTGAGACATTTTGTTAGAGGTTTTGTAATTTTTCGCGAAGTTATTAATAAAACGTTGGTAGTAACCGAGTAGACCTAAGAATCCTTTAATTTGCTTTGATGTGGAAGGTATCGGATATTTTTTGGTAGCTAAAATTTTATCTCGATTAAGTTAAACACCTTCAGACGTTACAATATGACCTAAGTACGAAACTTCCTTCCTTAAAAATTCCGATTTGTCTAATTGAATTTTGAAATTTGACTCTCTTAGTCGGGTAAAAACTTTTGTTAATTTAACGATGTGTTCTTGAAGAGAACTTGAATAAACAATTATATCGTCAAGATACACGGCACATTTTTCGTTGGTAATTCCACGTAATATATTATCTATAACTCTTTGAAATGTTGCGGGGGCATTTTTGAGTCCGAATGGCATACGTAAAAATTTGAAGTGCCCATTTTCTATATTAAAAGCGGTTTTAGGAATATCTGCTTCATTCATCTCTATTTGATGGAAGCCATTTGCCAAATCAAGAGTAGTAAAGTATTGACATTTTCCTAACTTATCCAAAAGGTCTGTTATGTTAGGAAGAGGATACTTATCATCTAGGCTTTTTTCATTAAGACAGCGGAAGTCCAAAACCACCCTCCATTTTTGCTTACCCGAAGCATCTGATTTTTTAGGGATGACTCAAATTGGCGAAGATCAAGGCGAACTACTTGGTCTTATAATATTTTGGCTTAACATTTTGTAAATTTGGTTTTCTACATCTTTTTTTATGGATGAGGGGGTAGCGATACGATTTTGTATAGATTGGCACTTCATCGGTGGTTCTAATATGATGTTTAATTTTACTAGCGAAAGTAAGAGGGGTGCCCTCTTGATAAAATATATCAGAGCATTTTTGCCATAAATTTAAAATAGCATTTCTTTCTTCGGCCTTTAGATGATCTGTACGTATCTGTGAAAAATCTAACTTTGTTTTAGAGGTTTCATCAAAATTGTTAAAATCTATTTTTTCTAAATCCTTTCAGCAAAATTTTTCAACTTCTATACAGTTGTTTTTATTTTTATAATCTGTTCACAATGTGGGGCAATGGTGACGCAATTTAATTCTGTTTAGGTTTTATGGAAACCTAATTTTATTTGTGTAAAATTGGTGATTAATAAATTTTTGTCAAAATTTAAGTCGGCTTGAAGTAATTTTAAGTTATCGAGACCACTTAATCCGTCAAATACATTATGAAATTTAAACAAGTTAAATTTTAAACGGTTGATACAATAAATGGGTTATTTTTAATGCAATTTTGATAACATTTGAAAGCTAGATTTGGATTTATAAAAGATTTGGTCGAACCTGAATCAATTAAGAATTTTATATTATACTCTGGACACGTAATGGAAGATGGTTAACTACAATTGGTATTTAGGGATATTATTTCTTCTGTCAAATCTGGGGGTTCTCCTGCGAAGACTCTTGAAAATTTTGATAATTATTCGCGGCTTGTGACGTCGTACTATTAGCGTCATCTTCCACGTAATAGGAATTGTCTCGCGAGTCCTCATCGTATTCATAATTATTGTCATAGTATGGTAGGTAAGGCTCGCTTGTTTCGTAGTTTTGATATTGTTGCTCTGTGTCATAAGGGTTCGTTTCTGCGTTGCACAGTTCTTCCGTGATATATTTTAATTGTGGTTGGTACGAAGTACCTTGCCTTTATATATTGTTTTTGTTTGGTTTAAAAGTTTGTCTATTAGACACTGTCATAAGTGTTGGCTTAGGTAATGGTTTATTAGGATCTGGTTTGAAAACGTTTGTTTTTCGGAATACTTGCGAGTTTGTAAAGAATTTTTGTGGTTGCATATTAGTAGTGAACATAACCCGATCCTATTCTCCCCCCCCCCACTCCTCGACCTTGACCTTGACCTTGTCTTACACCTTTTTGGCCCCGCCCACATGTCCTTGTCGTTGACCTTGAAAGTGCACGTGTGATTTGTCCTTGGCTTTGACCTTGTGTTCAAGGTTGTGTGTGTGACCTTGACCTTGACCTTGGTCGAGACGACCTTGACTTTGTTAGAGGTCATCTTGGGTGTGTGACCTTGAAGATATGTTACGTGGTTTGGGGTGACCTTGAATGGTTTTATATAGGGTATGGGGCAGTTTCATTCATCAGTTGGCTCTGACTTGTATAGATAGTACATGTGTTAATATTTGACAAATCATGGCATATGTTTGTGAAAATTGCGGTTCTAAGTTTACTAATAGTTATAATATGAGACGTCATAAAAGAGAATCGTGTGCGGCGAGATTTAATGAAGTGCCTGGAGGAAAACGGCTCCGAATTGATGAGTATACATCGACGATTCCGGTAATTAATTGCGCTACATGTAATGTAGATGTTCCAATAAATCATATGTCAGCGCATAAACGAACACAACAACATAAAAATAATTCATGTTTGCCGATATGTCATGGTGTGCAACTCGTTGAATGTGCCTTCAAAAGGAGAATTGCAACCTATCGGGTTAGCAGTGATATGGAGCATTCCGATTACGTAATGTTCTTTGCAGACATTAAATCCAAGGTGGTGGAACTTGTTAATAATTTATTACGTGTGCATCATGCTTTAAAAGTTAACATGACAACTGTTGGCGAGTACATGCTTCCATCACAAGAAATATTCAGTGAAAAATCCTTCAACACTGCTAATCAAATAATTAGTGTAGAAAGTGATTTGGATGCCGTTTACCATTCTTTCACCGAATTAATAAAAACGCAGGCGACAGAGTTCCAGGAGAAAGATTCAGGTATGGAAAAATCAAAACCCGATATATTAAACTGATTTTTATATATTATTTTTCTTGTTATAGGATAGGCTCTTGTGCGAATTTTATACTTGGAAGTTAGTATCAAAAGAAAGGAGCTGTCGTCAATGTGATTAACCAGGACGAATTTTGCTTTGCGTGGGCTGTAACATCAGCATTGTTTCCTCCAACAGCAGCGCCTTCACAGAAGACATCCTACCCCCATTTTTCTAGAGTGCTCAATTTAACAGTTATGGATTTTCCAGTAAAATTACGTGACATTAAAAAATTTGAGGAAATGAACAACATATCAATTAACGTATACGGTCTGGAATCTAAATATGAAAATAATGAACTAATACATGAAGTTATTGGTCCGCTGAGGTATGCGTCAAAAAAGTTGGATAGACATGTAAATTTATTATTAATTACAAAAGACTGTAATAGTAAAGATGGCGGTGAACATTTTTGTGATACGACTTGTTCAAAGAGTCATTATTGTTGGATTCGGGATTTATCACGTTTAGTTTCAAGTCAAATTAGTTGTCAACAATATAAAATATATTTCTGTGATGGTTGCCTCATTTATTTTAGTACACCGTCAGCTTTAACTTTACATCAAAGCTACGATTGTAACCACATTTTCACGCAAACACCCTTAGTAGATTTAAATATCGATAAATTTGGAAAGAGTGTGCCGGAAAATATTTTAAAATTCCAGGGTATAGAAAAGCAAATGCTCGTTCCATTCGTGGTTTATGCAGATTTCGAATCTGTTTTAAAACCCGTTGAAACGGTAAAACCAAACCCACAAAATTCTTACACTGTAAAAAGTTTTAAACATGAACCATATTCTTTTGCTTATTTAATTAAATGCTCTTTTGACGACTCACTTTCGAAATTGGAGCTATTTCGTGGGAATAATGCAGCCCAAGTCTTTGTGGATCGTATCGAGTGTGATTTAAGGGCTCTATATAACACATATTTAAAAGACATTAAGCCTATGAAACCGTTAACGCCTGAAGAAAAAAGGGAGTTTAATGATGCTAAAATATGTGGTATATGTGAAGGCCCTTTTAAAGAGGGTGAGATTAAAGTACGAGACCACTGTCACATAACTGGTGCAAAAAGATTTGGTGCTGCACATTCCGTTTGTAATTTAAATTATAAATTACCCTCTTTTATCGCTATCATATTTCATAACTTAAGCGGCTACGACAGCCATTTATTTATAAAAGAGTTATGTAAATATGGGGATAAAATTGGTGTTTTGGCTCAAAGTAAGGAAAAGTACATATCATTTACCAAAAGCATTTATGTGCACGATTATTTTGATAGTAAATGTGGAAAAGTCAAGAGGAAATATTTAAAGTTGCGATTTATTGATAGTTTTAAATTTCTGTCAACGTCTTTGGAAAATTTAGGCAGCGGTTTAAACGACGACGATTTTATTGAAACGCGGAAACATTTTTCAAATATCAACCAATTTAATTTGATGCGTCAAAAGAGTGTTTTTCCCTATAGTTTTATTGACTCTATAGAAAAAATGGAAAATACATGTCTTCCAAGTAAAAATCAATTTTATGATAATTTACGGGAAGAACATATTAGCGATGAAAACTATAGAAGAGCAAAAGAAGTATGGCGCTTGTTTGGGTGTAAAACTTTGGGGGACTATTTGGACGTGTATTTAAAATCAGATGTGTTGCTATTGTGTGATGTTTTTGAGCAATTTCGGAATAATTGTTTAAAATTCGATAAGCTTGATCCAGCACATTACTATAACCTTCCAAGTTTATCATTTGATTGTATGCTGCGTATGACTAAGGTAGAGTTAGAGCTCTTAACTGATATAGACATGATACATTTTTTTAAGAAAGGTATACGCGGCGGCATAAGCCAGTGTACAGAAAGGAAGCACATCGCTAATAATATTTTTTTACCAGACTATTACCCAACAAAACCTTCTTCATTTATAACATACCTTGATGCTACAAATCTATATGGTCATAGTATGTCACAAGCATTACCATATGGTGATTTTCGATGATTAAGCGAGCGTGAAATTCTGGATTTAAATATTATGGCTGTTGGTGATGATAGTTTACATGGCTACGTTTTGGAAGTGGATGTGCATTATCCGACTGAGTTGCATGATGCACATTCTGATCTTCTATTTCTAGTAGAAAATATCATACCGCCAACAGAAAACGCCAAATTGCCGAAATTAATTCCTAATTTACAAGATAAAAAAAAATACATTGTACACTATAGAACTTTAAAACAAGCCATAGCCAACGGCTTATTGATAATGCAAACCCATCGAGTATTACAGTTTAAGCAATCAAAATGGCTAAAATCGTATATTGATTTTAATACCAATTTACGTAACAACGCCACCACAAAATTTGCGAAGAACACTTTTAAATTAAAAAATAACGCGATATTTGGTAAAACTATGGAAAATGTGGAAAATCGCAAGGATATAAAATTAGTAACACATTGGGATAACAGTGTAGGCAGAAATAGAGCTAGAGCACTAATATCCCGCCCCAATTTCAATAGTAGCTCGATATTTACCGAGAACCTTGTTGCTATACATATGAATAAAGTTAAAATATTGTACAATAAACCAATTTATATCGGATTTTCCATATTAGATATATCAAAAACTGTAATATACGATTTTTATTATAATTTTATTAAATCCAAGTTTGGCGATGATGTTTCGTTACTTAACACCGATACTGACTCGCTTAAATTAAAAGTGCATACGGAAAACTTTTATCAAACTATATCAGAAAACCCCGAAAAATTTGATACATCAAATTACCCCGAAATTAATAATTTCAACATAATTAAAAGTAATTCTGTAGTTGGTAGAATGAAAGATGAGTTTCCTGGTGATCCGATAATAAGTTTTAATGGTACCGGCGCGAAGGCTTATTATGTAAAGTCCATTAATAATGAATTAAAAAAAGCCAAAGGTATCAAAAAATGTGTTATCGAGAAAGACCTTCATCAGGAAGACTACCAAAGAATTGTTGAACGGGGTGGTTTGATATTAAGAAAGATGAAGACATTTAGAAGTGAATTACATAACATTTATACCAACATAATAAATAAAGTAGCATTGTCACATAGCGATGATAAACGTTATGTAATTCCCAATTCAACCAAAACTCTACCTTGGGGGCATGCAGACATAGATTTTTACAAAACAGACCCGGAAGAAAACTTAGCAAATTTAGTCACCGTGTTGGAATCATTTCTAAGTCAGGACAGCACGTAATCTGGAAAATCCATATTTCATTATTTGTATTGTTTTTATTATTTCTATTGAACATACAACATTAATATGTAACGATAGTATTGTAATTTTTTTTTTAAATAAAAAACATGTATTCATTACTTGATTGCTTTTTATTGAACCTTTATTTTAAAATTATAAATATAATGAAGTGTCGACAAATAACAAACTGTAAAAGTTATTGTTGAAAAATTTGTCTAACAGTAAATTAAACGCACAGGTCTACGAGCAAATGTTTAATGTGTAACAGTTTTGCTGACAAGATCTTTTCAATTTTCAACATTCTAGAGTCAAGTTCATCACGCAGTTCGTCTTGCCTAAGTTCATATATTGCAATAACAGTATCATCAATGTATCCTCTAAGTTCAATTAATTTCTTGCGTACGTAACCTTCAAGTTGGTTTTTGAATATATCTTTAATAACAATTGTTGAGTCATGTAAAGCTTTCTGCGTATCTTGCACACACTGAGCAAGGTTATTATCAACATAATTTCGTGTGGTCGCATCGTCTCCTTCAAGAGGTTCTGCTAAAAAGCACAATCTTTTGCTTCCCATGTCGTAATCTCCATTAGGTGTAAGTTTAAAACCTATTCCTGAAGGATCTCGCATAAAGTTAAAAACCTTAAATTTTCTTTTGCGACCGAACTTATCAATAGTGTTTACTTCTGACATTGTTATGTGAGACTGATTTGAAACCATTAGATTTTACCCTAATATATGGTTCTATTTCATTAATAAACGGACTCTGCAGAAAAATATGGATTGCAAAACGTATTTTAGGTGATGTTTAATAAATACACATACAGATTCATTTTACTATTGTTTTATTGGAAAAAAAAATTAAAATATAACAAAAGATTGACTTTACTTTTTATTATTAAAAAATAAAAAATTATAACAAACAAAAAAAATAAAAAATAAAGAAATAAAATACATGTTAATTTCTTCTGTACAGGTAAGCTTCTTCTATGATCCAATTTCTTCTCTGGATGGCACGTTCATTAATGTCCTTGAACTGGTAGTAAACTAGTCCACAAAAGCCGCATTGTACAAATTTAACCCTGAAAAGGTCAATGTAGTTGAAGTCGTACGTAAAATCATTCCGCCAGCAGATACTTAGTCTTTTACAATGATGACAAGTTAAATAAAAATCTTTTGGTATATGATTGTATGTTTTGGCTGCTTCACTAGGTTGTTCATCAGTTGGCAACATGATGTTTGAATATGTTGTACTTTTCAATCGTTGTACTCTATTTATGTATTACTTTTTAAAATAACCTTGACAGGACCAAAAAAAAATCCTTGAAAACTACAACCTCGAAAACGACCCTGACATTGACGGGTACTTTGACCTTGGCCTTGACCTTGCATCTGACAAGTTTAGTACTATATTTATATGTTTCTTTAAAATAACCTTGACAGGGACAAAAAAAATCCATGAAAATTACAACCTTGAAAACGACCCTGGTATTGCCGGTTACGTCGGCCTTGGTCTTGGCCTTGCATCCGACAAGTTTAAATATACTTAATGCATCGAACAAAAGGAATAAAGGTGGTGTAGTTGGGGAAATGGGCATAAAAGCAGACTTGCTGGCTCGAGCTCTTCACAGTTCGTCAGAACACCAAACAGTGCAGTAGTAAGACGAAGTTATAGTGTGAGTTGTAGTATCGAAGATGTCATCGAGTGTAAGGTCTCTTTTGGATGCTCTTGACGTGAGCTGCGGTTCGCAACAAGGCATGTTGGAAAACATCAGTGGCTTGGAAGTGTTAAGTCCGGGGGTATTCGAAAATTGGAACGGCAGGGAGCAAGAAGATGCCGAAGACAGAGCCCTGAATGATGGTCGCGACGAAGAGTTGGTGCAGTCGGCTGCGCAATTCCTCGAATGTTGGACGGAGGAGAAGGAGCCGAAAATCAACATAATAAGTGATGTGGTTGTGCGAAAATCATCGCGGCCTAACAGGGAATCTTCTCCGAAAGCTTCCAAATTAAAGAAGCTTTTGACTATGCGGAAGTCGGAAATCGCCGATAAAAAAACCTTTTATTCGGCGATTAAAGGTGTGGGGTAAGGAAAGAAGAAGTTTAACTTTAAGCATCCCTCCACTCCTATTCCATTACCCGACTTCCTGAAAACAGCACCACAAGAGCCGTTGTCCGTAGAAGTGAAAGTGATCGAAGGCCCCGATGGACCGACACCACCAACGCCACCAACACCGGCCAACGTAGAGCAGGAAGTAGTGTCGGAGGTAAAGTCTTCCCCAGCGCCACTGTCGCCGATATTGGGGTGCCGGAAACCTATAAAGAAGCGGTTTAAGCGGTGTTTTGAAGGCGATGAAGTTTCCGCTGCTTCGGCGTCGTCGTCATCGTCGTCTTCCCCAAACGAAACCGCTTCTTCTTCTTTAATATGTTCCGAGACATCGCAACCGGAGTGTGTTGAAGACTTCACCAACTCGCAGAAGAGCAAACTATCAAACATTTATCGAATGAAAAAAAAAACTTGACATTTTAGAACTGGAAAGACAATTAGAGTTAAAAAAGATGGAATGTGTGCGGTATAAAAGACAATTAGAGGACTTTAATAAATTATGTAGTAGGTGTTAGGTAGTTGTAGGTATTAGCTTTTAATTTATAGTATTAAGTTTGTAAATATATATATATATATATATATATATATATATATATATATATATATATATATATATATATATATATAAGTAGTGGGAATAGGGGGCTTGTACTTCACCCCCCCACCACTTTTTTGATTGGTCAGCCAAGAATGACCTTGTTTCTGATTGGCTGCCCAAGTTCGCCCCCTATTCCGATTGGTTTCATAAACTCCGCCTCTTTTTGCTCCACCTCCTACCTCCTTCCTAACCACCACAGTAGTTGGAGGGGAGCTGGTATTTTAAAGGACTGAATCTGAGCGAGCTACATTCATTCACAGTTAGTCTTAAGCTTACATAGAAGATTCACCACTAATAACGAAAAGTGTTAAATTAAAAATAAGTGGTAGTTATGAACAGTGATTTGCAAAATGAAATAATCAAATTAGGTAAACAGTTTACTAAAATTCAAAATTCCGAATTAAAGAATGCAATGCTAAGAAAAACGCACCCCGAGTGGGCACAGGTATATTATGAGACTGCCTTCCAATACCAATTAGCTGCAGAAGCCTGTTTAAATTATAGAAAAACACAAAATTTACTGAAGTTCGTTCATGAAATAAAGGAAATAGGATTCAGTTACTTTTTAAGGATATTGAAGGATTATATAAAAGATCCTGATATATTAAAAGAAATCGTGGAAGAGGAAGAGAGAGATAAAGAGATATTGAGAAACAGGGAGGTTTTAGTGTAGGATTTATTATGGAATCATTAATAAGAGAAATGTATGAAGAGTTTTTGATATCCGCAGCCTGTTCCGAGTTTTATGCATATGAAGGTCAAGAAAGTGAAGCGCAGAATATTATATTGTTTTTAAATTATATGGAACATGCAGAATTATGTTTAGTAGCAGCTAAATGTTGTAGCGAATATTTAAAAAATAAAAATATAGATATTTTAATATGTAAACTTCAAGAACTAGGATTAAATAATAATATTTCATGTATTAGAACAATGTTAGAAAATAAAACACATAATTTGTAATCAAGTCTTTTATTACATAAAAAAATTGTTGTAAAGGTAATAAACATTTGATAATGCACATACACATGGTATTTTTTGATGATAAAAGCAGCAAGGATCCATTTTCTTTAGGGTGGGTTGTTCATCAATCTCGATAACTGGTTTCATGGAATATTTCTTTACGAAATCTGTCTTTTCTTCCCCTTTTACATAAACATAGTCCACCTTAGCACTTAAATCTCTTATGATATCTCCACATTTGTGTAATGGCGTAAATCCTTCACACCACTCAATGCAATGGAAATTTTTTATTAACCACAGAGCTTGTTTGTGTAAATAGGATGGTAAATGACCCATCGGAAATGGAGCTTTGAAAATAAAATGACTTGCCTTTTGCCCATCGTAAGCTGCTAATTCCTTTACAATAAATTTATTATTTTCAATTTTGAATCCTTGAAGATCTAGAATAAGTTTCATATTTTCAAATATTTGAATTTCTTGATCATTTCTACTTTTAATTGATATTCACTTATTTGTTTTTTTAATTTCTGCAACTTAAGTTGAAAATCTAATACTCGAACTGAAATCTCGTAAGACATTATATAAATGAAGAATTCTGGTTTGGCTACGTTAATAAATATCAAAATTGACGCATGCGCTCTTAAGCATAAGTAGCGGTTTGTTTAAAAGGAGTATTTTATCTTAAGGAAATTGTATTACAGCTGTTTCACAATTTTTGTTAATGGATTGTAACTGAAAACTTTATCATGAATTATAACACAATATGCCGCTGTTTTAGCGGGAATTTTTTCCTTGGTTTCAAATTCAATTCTCATGGTTACTGGACCTGTTTGTAGTAAATCTCTTTGATGTGAACAATTAATGTAAACTATAGGAGCATTTTCTTTAAATTCTTTTGGATTAAAAATTGGTTCCACTGGAGAGTTATAATACCCTTGACGAAAGTCTGTAAACATTTCATACAGAGTAGCAAATTTATTATTTTCAAAATCAAGTTGAAGATCATTGTAAGGATATCTTTCTGAATTTAAAAAGACATTCATATTTCTTAAATTACAATGATCAAATTTACTCATATCCATTTTTAGATTACCACGTCTATTTTTCTGAAAAGCAATTAGAACATGACGTGGCGTTTCGACTTTTGTAGATGTTTTTACGGGCCAGTTGTGCCTCGTAGTTTCCAATAACTCTGGATATTCAACTAATTCCCAGCTTCGGAAGGTTATTAGTATATCACTATTTTTGTCAATAATTTTAGTAAGTGCTAATTCTTGCGGAATCGCTACAGTAAGATGAGGAACTCTCCAACACAACTTTGTAATTTTAATTTTGGGTTTTTCATCTTCATTACTGGATAATAATGCATTTGTATCATCATTACTTCTTATTAGAATAAGTTCTTGTTGTGAATTAAGAATAATCTTATTATAATCTTCAAAAAATCCTGAATACATCTTTAATGGTATACATAATGAAACATTACCTTTGTCATCAGTCATAATTTTTTCTTTAGATTTTGTTTTCGGATACCAACCGGCATTTTCCAATTTAGCACTTTCATTTTGATTAAATAAAATATATCCCTTAAGAGTTGAAGTTATACCAATATCCCGAACGGAGTCAATAGTAACACCATTTAAAATATAGCGCAATTCTTTAAATAAAAATGCCGGAGCATTATTAATTAAAACAGTATTAGCTAAAGGGGAATCATCTTCTTTAGTTACTTGCAATTCCACATAAATTTCACTTTTGCAAGGTAAAGGATATTTTCCTGTTTGTTGCAAAGCAATTCTGATTTCATCATTTGGTCCGAGTTTTGTAGGATTAAAAGGATCGAAAGAAAGAATTTCCCAGCTTAATATTGATTCATCAACCAATACATTTTCTCTTACATTTAAATAATCCATTTTTATTTAAGTTTAAAACCCAAACTTTGAAGAAATTTTCTATTAGAAGGTGTTAACCTTTGGAAGTTTGATTTCCTACTAAAGGAAGTTGGTTTCTTTCTTGTCTTATTAATGTTTTTATTATTAAATTTTCTAGTAAAGTTTGCAGATTTATTGTTATATAATATTACCATCTTTCATCTACTTTTTTAAGATGTAGTCTGATGGTTATGGTTTCTTCTCTAAAATTAACCAAATCACCTTCCTGATCTATTATTTTAATGGCTATTTTATCAATTACTTTAACGGTGACTGGGAAATATATGATGTTTTGAGGTGACTCAATTATTTTGAACCCTGGAGCAACGCTCGGGAAAAATTGGTGTATTATATGAACAGATTTCCCGTTTAAATATGATCCCTCTGCAATACTGCAGTCTATATTTATTGAATTTACTTTAATTATTTCCGCGGGGAAATCTGATATATGTTCAATGTTGGCTTCCAATCGCCCATTTTTAAACCCTAATAATTTACCAATAGTTACTTCACGAAAAGTTATGGGGGCTGAACATTTAAGATGTGTACGCAAAGTATTATTATTTGCATAAAGACTAAAACTAATTTTATCCTCATTCAAGTGTTTTTTTAAAAAATCTGTTATGTCTTCTAATTCGTAGCTACCTGGGGGTATGGCTATTTCTAAATTTTCATCATGAATTAATACATTATTCCCAACATCAATATTGGGAATTGCATTAAATGTTTCGAAATTTACAAGACCGATAACATATTCAACATCTTCATCTAAATATATTGGAGGATGTAACTCTGATGTTAAAATAGCGGAATTGCCGCTAAGAACAAAACTATATGACATTTTACTTTAAAAATGTGTTTAATAATAAACTAAAATTACGTGTTACATATGGTTATAAAGAAATTTTAGACACAATTGACCACAATTTGTTTTGTTAAAGTTTTGATAACTGTTATAATTATAATTAAAATATTATTATTTTGGTCGCTATAAAAATATTTAATTAAATCATAAGGGGGTCGCAAATTACCATAACTATCAAAATATATTATGTTTTTTCCTTTTTTTGTATATGCTATCCAGTGAGTACCAGCACCACTATGATTATCTAGATTGACAATTGCACTTTCAATTATCTTTATCTTTTTTGGTAATTTATCCCTCATAAAAATACCAAGAAAGTAGGGAGTTTGTAAATATTTAACGTATTTAAGTAAATCATAATTTGTAAGTGCTTTTCGAGGTATATGTTTTAGCAGTTTTTTGAATAAGGTTTCAAGTATAATCGACATCCTGTTTTATAGGGTTTTAAATAAAGTCCACTTCCTTTTTTTCCTACCGCAATGGACTCCATCATTTGATTGTGTCGTTTAGATTCTTCTAATTTCGCTTTGGCTGCTTTTGCATCATTTCCTGCTTTAGCAATACCTGCAGCCCCTCCTCCAAGAGCACCAAGAGCAGACAAACCAGCAAATAAAGGTATAAGTGGAAGAAATCCGCCAGTCTTTGGGATTGGAATTACCCTTTTCTTTGGAGGTAACACTTTACCTGTTTTTTTAATAGCTTTTAAAGCAGTTTGAATACTTTCATTTAGGTCTTTAAAACGTTTCCCCTTAATTCCTTTTCTAGCTTTTGAAATTACCTGAGATAATGATAGTCCTCGTCCTTTTCGGGTTTTTCGCTTGAACTTTCTTCTCGTTCGAAGTCCCATACCTAATTTTCTTTTAATTTTCATAGCACCAGTAATTCCTAGTGCAGCAGTTTTTTCCCCAAAACTCGAATCTTTAGCTTTGAACCTTGATAAAGCTTTGTCAGCTAATATTTTATCAGCTAAATTCCTTCTTTTTATATCATTTGATTGTGAGTAAGCAATATCGTGTTCTTTACAAGCCTCATCCAATAAATTTATACCTTTATCACCTCTTGACAATCGTTTTTCCAATTTTGTTCCAGGTCCACAAAAATTATAACCAAGAATATGCAATTCAAAGGGTAATTTATTGATTAATGAGTTTACTAAACCACTTCCTTTCCTTTTGCTGTTTGTCTTGTAAATGATTCGTTTATTATGTGATGGAAACATTATATATAGTCACAATCCTAGTGATAACTAACCAGTTACATCACAATACCGAATATTAATAGTTTGTTTTATATATAAAATGAGAGTTGAGAAACAACCATACTCTATAACAATTAAGGATCATGAAAGTTCAGTGAATGGTTTTAGAAAACATGGAAAACTGTTTGAGGGAAATAGTAAAAGAGGGTTAATTATTGGCCCGTCAGGCTGTGGCAAAACCAATGTTATTATTAGTTTAATTGAAGATCCGAATGGTTTGCGATTTGAAAATCTGTATGTTTATTCAAAATCCTTATATCAACCAAAGTACAAATATTTGAGAACACTTTTTAAACCTTTGAAAAAAATTGGATACTATGAATCTGAAAATGAAGAAACAATTGTTTCACCAAAACAAGTTAAACCAAACTCTATAATAATATTTGATGATATAGTGTGTTGTAATCAGAATATTGTAAAAGATTATTTTTGTTTCGGAAGACACAAAAATACTGATTGTTTTTATTTATGTCAAACATATTCTTCTATTCCGAAACAATTAATTCGTGACAATGCAAATTTAATTGTTATATTTCAACAAGATCGAACAAACTTAAAACATATTTATGATGATCATGTTAATGTTGATATGTCATTCAACCAATTTAATGAGTTGTGCTTAATATGTTGGAAAGATAAATTTGGATTTTTGGTAATAGACAAAGACTCTAATGTGAAATCTGGCCGATATCGAAAAGGATTTGATTCATATATTTACTTATAAAAATAAACGTTTAATGGTAAATTATACCAATCATGGATGAACGTTTAGCAAGAGAGCTAGTTAAATCAAGAAAAGCTGTTAAACAAAAATATCAGAGTTTAAAAAATGCGGAATTTGAGGCGCAAACTAAATTGGAGGAAACATATAAACCGATAACTCAACCCTTACAAGAATTAATTTCAACGATTGGTAAAATTGAACCTGTTGAAATAAAGGAAGAGCTACACACACCAATTAAAAAAATTTATGAAACACCACAAAAAAGATCAATTCAAACACTAACACCAAAGAGAAAATTACAATATGGAACATCAACACCAGAAAAAAGAAAGACGGGAAAAACTCCACTCCTTCCTACAGAAATACCATCGATTATTGACTGGGACGCGAGTTTAGCTTCAGCAAGTCAAATGCCATCTATACAACAAACAAGTATTATTGCAGAAACTACCCCTTCTTCAGATTCACATTCCACAATAGGAAATCTTTCAGATATACTAGAACAAACACGGCAAACAGTTCGAACATTTGTTGATACAGATTTATATAAAGAATATTTACCAGGATTTGATGAATTACCTCGCCAATATATTGATGGCGGTGTAAAAGATGTTGAACATGAGTTTGATCACCAATATGGAATAGTTCATGATTTGGAAACCGAGAAATTCTTTTTGGGTTTAACTCAAAAACCTGTCGAAATTATTGGTAGAAACATGAAAATTGAAGGAATAACCTATACAGGTACACCAGGTTTATATGAGTTATTATTTAAAAAAGAACCAATAGGGTATAAAAAACAAGATTTGGAAAATTATATGGATATTTTAAAAAGAACCAATGCATACCGAAGAAATAATGATCCAAATGAGCAGGTGCAGGGAAATGGATCACATAAATATATTTCTATAATAGGACCTTATTTGCAAAGCAAAGGAATTACAAAAACTAAAACTCTAAATCCCGAATCACAACAAGCAATCCAGGGATTTTTTGAAAGACGCAAAGCTCCATATAGAGAAAGTAGAATGTCTTCAAAAAAAACCGGATTTGGTATAACTTTAAAAGTTAATAAACCTAATACAGATTACATATATTGGGATAATGTAAACGAACTTGTTGAGAGACTTCAACTATTGGTAGCATCCATGCTTGCGGGACACACTGGTCATAACAATGAAATTATTTCCATTATTGAAGAACTAAGAGAAGCGAATATTATTATATAAAAGAACATAATAGATACTTTTAAACATTTCTAAAATGACCATC
This sequence comes from Diaprepes abbreviatus, assembly GCA_034092305.1. NCBI lineage: Eukaryota > Metazoa > Arthropoda > Insecta > Coleoptera > Curculionidae > Diaprepes > Diaprepes abbreviatus. The sequence continues at coordinate 2,757,061 of JASJET010000091.1, read as the reverse complement.
GATAAATTTGGTCGTCATATTTCAAAAAAATCTGCTCTAAACACATTATTATCATTAGAAAATAAAATATTATCAAATGTTGAAGAGAAAATAATAAAAAATTTTGAAAGCGATGTAAAATATATTGAAAACAAATTAATTCAAAATTTAGATCCCGGGTTGAAAAGTGACGTTAATAATTTAAATAAGAGAATAAATGAATATGATAACAACATACAAAATATTGCAAAAAAGATTAAGTTATTTGAGGATAAAGTTATTCCTGAATATAATGACAAGATAATTAATTTGAAAAATACTGTTGATGGAAATGATGAGGTAGTAGAAAAATTTTCTCAGAAAGTTTCTAAATATGCAAATGACTTTGACGTAGTGAAGTTAAAATATGATAAAGTTGATGATTTTGAAAATGAAATAAAAAATGAAATTACATCAATTAAATCAATAATTAAGGATACTTCAGCAATTGACAACACCAAGAATAGTATTTCCAAGGAAATTACATCAAAGTTTCAAAATTTTACTAATATGCTTAATGATAGAGTAGCAGAAGAAGTAGGGAATTTTAAGAAAATACATGACGTTATGGATAAAAATACACAAAATCTTGAAAAATCAATGAACACTCATTTTCTAATTCACAAAACAGATACCGACAAAGTTAATGAATTTAAAGAACAAATTAAAGAATATGAAATTAAAATCAATGCATATAAATCAAATTTACAATATTTAGAAGACAAATTGAAGGAGGATTTTCAAAACGAAAATGAAAAAATTGAAACAAAATTCAAAGATCAAATTACAAAAAATAATGAAAAAATCGAGGATATACTAAAGCAATTAAACCATCTAAAAACAAAATCTGAAACTTCTTTTGACGAGGGAAATTTTACAAAGGTAATTGATGAAAAATTACAAAAAGAATTAGAATCCTTACTACAAGTAGTGCAAGCTATAATGGAAGTTTCTAAAAAGGATATATTAATTAAAATTAAAAATAATAGTTCAAAAATCGAGGAGATTTCTTTACTGATAAAAGAACTTGAAATATCTTATACAGATATATTACACAAAGCTGAAAAGACAGCGTCAGATATAAAAAACATAGAAAAAAAATTGTAAAAATGACATTAGATATAACAAATGCAGAATTTCAATTAGGAAAAGATCTAAAAAATCTAGAAGATAAATTAGTAAAAGAAATAAAATCATTAAATGAATTAGTTCAAAGAGCTGCTGAAGTTTCTAGAAAAGAATTTAATGATACAATGAATTATGCAAGAGAAGAAATGAATTCAACATTAGGTGGTTTCAAAAAAAATTATACGTTATCAAATGTTGTTTTGGAAACTAAATTTAATGTGAAAATGTCTGATCTTAATAACAACATCACCCAAATAAATTCGTCAATAAAAGAAATTAGAAATGAAAATAACAAATTATTTGAAACAATGGAAAATAAATTTAATGTAAAAATTTCTGATCTTACTAACAACATCACCCAAATAAATTCATCAATAAAAGAAATTAGAAATGAAAATAAAAAATCATTTGAAGCAGTGGAAAATAAAATTAAAAAACTTACTAAAAAAACTGAGATGAGTTTTTCATATTTTACACAGTCAGCGATAAAGGGTTTTTATAAACGGTTTAGAAGGAGGTAAAGTTATTTATGGGATTTATTTTCGAGAGTAAGGTATAAATTAATAATGAGTAAAATTAAGCAAGACGTTGTAAATGAATTACATAAACCAGCGAGAAGGCGATATAGAAGGAGACGAAAAATTGTAAAAGGGCTTAATGATCTATTTCAAGCTGATCTGATAGAAATGCAGCCATATGCGAAATTTAATAGGGGTTTAAGATATATTTTAATGGTAATAAATGTGTTTTCTAAATTTGTATGGGCAGAACCTGTAAAATCCAAAACTGGTAAAGATGTAACAGTTGCAATGAAAAAAATTCTATTAACTTTAAAAACTCCCCCAAAAAATCTGAATACTGACCAGGGTAAAGAATTCTTTAATCAAGACTTTCAGAAACTTATGGAGCAGTTCAAAATTAATCATTACAACACATTTTCTAATATGAAAGCTAGTATTGTAGAGAGAGTAAATAGAACTATAAAAAACAAAATGTGGAAAAAGTTTAGTTTACTAGGTAATTATAAATGGATCAGCTTTCTTAAAGAAATAATTACAGAATACAATAATACTAAGCATTCAACAATCGGAAAAAAACCAAACGAAGTTAACAAAAAGAATGAAATCGAAATCTTGAAATCAGCTTATACCCATAGGAAAATTGTGGATCCCAGATCACCAAAATTTCGTGTCAGTGATAGAGTACGAATAAGCAAGATTCGTGAACAATTTTCTAAAGGTTACACACCCAACTGGTCAAACGAAATTTTTCAAATAAAAAAAATCCAGCTGACTAATCCAAACAACGTATCTGATTCAAGATGGAAACGGGATAGATATTCAAGGAGGTTTCTATGAGGAAGAACTTCAAAAAGTAAGACACCCAAATGTATATCTGGTGGAAAAAGTGTTAAGAAAGAAAGGAAACAAAGTATTTGTAAAATGGTTAGGATTAGATAAATCTTATAACTCTTGGATCTTCAAGGGAGATGTGACGTAATAGTAATTAATGCTGTAATAATAATTGATGTTTGTAATAAAAAAATGAATTTTTATATATATATTTGTTTTCTTTAAAAATAAGCTTATTACATAAACATTTTTTTAAATACAATATTCCTATAATCAGAGTCTAATATGGGATTTAAAATTTCTTCAGTCAATTTAATCTTTCTTCTAAAATGTTTTTGATTTATAAATTCTTCAGAAGTCATACGAGCTTTTCTGTAGGCAAAGTTCCAAGCAACCATCAGATGAATTTGGTTTCTTGATTCATCAATAGATACTGTCTTCTTCATAATAGTGCTTAGACTTTAATTTTTGTTCTAGTTCTTCGGGATGATTCAAAAGCAGTTCCAGCATGGAGCATACATTTTCACTATTTAGATTTTGTTTTGGAGAAAGGACATTATATATTTTGTCAAAGGAATCTCCATCGTAAAAGTTGTTATTTCTAAAAACGTTGAAATAACGTCGAAAGTTTTGTTTTTGTAAAACGTTTAGTCTATATTCTATAAGTGGAATTTGTTCCCATAGTCTGCAGACAGTTTCATTTCCATAGTAAATAAATTCACAGCTTTTCGCAATCTTCACTATTGGTAATTCACCAATCTTTTCAAAATGAATAGATAAATTTTGCAAATATATCGGTTCATTGAAAACATTAGGTGAAAACATATAATTTGTTATAACTCCTTGATATTGCAATAAGTTCTTCCAATCATCTTCATTTAATATCACAGATTGACCATTTTTAGCACCAAGTTCAATGCATGGTAGAAAATCACTTTCCACCACAAACCAATCGCAGCATATTTAGAGTTAGAATTAATTAAATTATATTTTGTAGAATTTAGAATTGTTTTTTTTATTTTCTTTTTTAATGATGAATTTTCAAATATATTTTTACTCTGATTACTGAACATCTTGAATGATGTATTTCAAAAACTAACTAGCTATCTGTTTACTCTCAAAAAACTAACTATCTATCCGTTTGCTCCTAAATTTTATACATTTTCCCTCTCCTCTCAAGTGGAGGGGTAAACTTATTTTCCTTCTCCATTTAAGAGGAGGGGATAAACTTTAAATGTCTTTATACTAACAAGAATCAATAAAAAACAAAATTTATATTATTTTTAAACATTTATTAAATAATTTTATAGATATTTTTTTATGAAATACAATAAAATTAAACATGTACAAATAAATATTGCTGCTGCAAATATAATAACAAATATATAACAACAGACACAATGACAGGATTCTTCTTTTTTATTGTTGAAAGGAATCCAATCTGAATATTGTAATGGTTTGTTTGTCATTGAATATTTAATTTTTATGAATGTATTTTCACATAAAGCAGAATCAGTTACATTATAGGTAAAAAAGTGTGAATTTCCAACAAGATATGTCATTTTCATCTGTTTGTAGCAATCTGTTTCATTTTTGAGGGCATTTATACATATATCAGCCCTAACTGCATTAGGAATGTAATTTACATATAGCACATTTCCAACAAGGGAAACTAAAACTATTAAAGATGCAGCAGTCATTGTTGTAATATTACTAACAAATAGTGGTATTTGTATACAATATATATGTCTTTGGATTCAGTTCCCCCTCCAACTTTTAAAGCTTCAAAAACGACTTACATATATTATCATCATATAAAATGATGATTTTATAAAGATGAAAAATTACTAGGAGTAGTTAATTCTAATCGTGGTTTTTTATTTTTAGATGCATTTTCGTTTTCGGAACTTAAAGAAGTTAGAGTATCATACATCATTTTCATATCTTTATCAAAAAAATCTGTTTCCAAAATATCTTTATGTCCCCATGCAAGAGTTTTTGTGGAATTTGGTATACAATATCTTTTATCATCATGAGTTGTTAATGCCAATTTATTTAACAAATTAGTATATATGTTATGCATATCTGACTTGAATACATACATGGTGCAGAATATTTTGTCACCTTTCTCAACAACATCTTTATAATCTGATAATGTTAATTGATTTTTTATACATGATTTACTAACACCTTTTGCTTTTTTATCTACACTATTTTTGGATTTGATGCAATATACTTTAGCACCAGTTCCATAAAAACTTTCAATGGGAATCCCTTTGTACTCATCTTTAAATTTACCAACAACTGATGTTGTAATAGGCATGCAATGAATATTTTGTTCAGAAAAATTAGAAGTATCAAATTTATCCAGATTTAGCTTCATATCTTCATAAAAGTTTTGGGTCTGAACTTCAAGAATTAAGGAATCAGTATCCGTATATAATAAATTTAAATTATTACCATATTTAACTTTTAAATACCCGTAATAAAAATTATACATCACAGTTTTTGCAATATCCAAGATACTCATCCCAACATAAATTGGTTTATTGTATTCAATGCAAACCTGTTGAAGTTGAAGAGCAACTAAATTTTCAGAGAAAATTTTAAAATCCTTTAATTGAGGTTTAGAAATAAGTTTTTCGGCACTAAATTTATTACCCTGTCTTTCCCATTGAGATACTAATTTAATATCTGCTCGCCTATCAACATTTTCCATGGTTTTACCGAAAATTGAATTATTTGCCAATTTATAACAATTTTTATCAAATTTATTTTTAGATAAATTTCGTAAATTTGTATTTAAATCTATATATTCCGCTAACCATGGTGATTGTGTAAACTTAACTGCTCTGTGTATTTTTATGATTTTGAGTCCAAATTGTAGACATTGTTTCAGATATCGGTAATGAATGATATAGTTATATTTATTATGTAAGTTTGGAATCAATTTGGAGTGGTTTGAAATTGGCGGTGTATATTGTTCAGGACAAAATGGGAAATCATTATGACTATCATGTAAATAATTTGGATATTCTAAATCAACTTCAAATATGTACCCTATAGATGATGTATCTGAAAGTTCGGATAGATTTAAAGTTTCTATTTCGAGCTTAGGTACCCAAGCAAAATTTTTTTCAGGCAAATATTGTTTCATAGCATAACCATACAAATTTGTGGCGTCTAAGTAAGTGATATATGTTGTAGGTCTTTCAGGATTAAAATTTTCTAAGAATGGATTATTTGCTTCAGATTTGCGTTTGGAACAAGTGCTAACCCCACCACGAACACCTTTTTTGAAAAAATGAAGCATATCTGGTTCCGTTAATAATTCTAATTCTACATTAGTTAATTTCATCATTGCATCCCAGCACATAGAAGGGCTAGTAACATAATTAACAGGATCTAACTTATAGGTTTTAATTCATGTGGATCTATAATTTTCAAAAACATCAGCCAAAAGTAAAACATCAGATTTTAAATAAATATCGGAATAAGCCCCTATTGTAGAACACTTAAATAGATTCCACACTTCTACAGCACGATTGTAGTCTTGAGGAGAGATATTTTCATCGGTTAAGTTATTATAAAATTTATCAATCGATGGTAGAGATTTCTCATTTAATTTTTCGTTGGAATCTATGTAAGAGTATGGAAATACCCCTTTTTGTCTAATGTATCGAAATTCATCAGCATTTGAGAAAAACTTTTTAATTTCAAAACATTGTGAATCTTGTAGAGTTTGTGATAGCGACTCTAAAGACTCTGGGAGAAATTGAAAATAATCTATAAAGCGTAGTCGCAAAGAAACTGGTTTCCGCTTTTCTGACACATAACTGTCAACGAAAATTTCCTTACTAAAAGAAATATACTTTTCTTTATTTTGAGCTATAACACTAATATTTTCTTTATTATAGCAAAGCGATTTAATAAATAGGTGAAAATCACAGTTTTTTAAATTATGCAATACTATTGGTATATATTTTGGAGGTTTAAAATGCAAATTACAAATTGAGTGGGCAGCTCCTCGATATTTACCTGTAATATGACAATGATCTCTACACTTTATGAAATTTCCTTTTGAAAAAGGTTTTTCACATATGTAACAAATGCTAGAATTTTCATACTCAATCTGTTCTACAGATGACAAATCTTTCAATGGTACTTGATATTTTAAATATTTTTTATAAATTTCTTTTACATCATTTTCAATGTATTCAATAAATTTTAAAGCGCAATCTGTACCTCTATAAAGTTTAAGACAAACAACATTCTCATCAAATGATGATTTAATATAATAAGCAAATGAATAGGGTATATGTTCAGCAGTTTTAATAGTATATGAGGTTGTCGAATCAGGTGTAGATTGTTGGCACTCAATGTTTTTTAAATAACATTCAAAATCGGCATATATAACAAAAGGAGCTTTATACTGTTTCTGAATATTTTGAAACTTTAATATATTTGCAGGAATATAATTTCCAAATTTATCCAAAATCAAATTATCTGAAGGAAGCTCAATTCGAACAAAACTACAATCACGTTCTAAATGCGCGTTAAGTTTTTCATATGTTCCAAAATATTGAAGGCATCCATCACATAAGTATTTTTTTATTTTCTTTTTTGATAATTGTTTGGATACCAAGCAACCTAAATCTTTTATCCAACAGTAGTGGTTATTTCCATCATCAGAACTTATTAAAAGCAAATTAATATGTAATTTTTTCTTTTCATTATTATAATGTAAAGGACCGACAATCTCATATACATTTTTATTATCTCTAAAAAATTTTTCAACTCCATATACATTTATGGACAAATTATTTTTTTCCTCAAACTTTTTTATATCTAATAATTTTACTGGAAATTCAATACCTGTAAAATCGAAAGCGTTTCTGAAGTCTGGATATGATGAGGTCTTTTGAGGATTACCAATTGGCTGGTATGCTGCTGAAACGACTGCCCAGGCGAAACAGCAATTGTCCTCATTTATCACATTCACTATTGATGTAGAAAATTTTTGCATCTTAATGTAGGAGGAGGCATTCAATGGGTTGTACTTATTGATGTTGACTTCCAAATGCAGAATTCTTTGTAGAGCCCACCCTGTAATAGGAATTAAAAAATTAGTTCTGAATAATATTTGTTAGAGATGTTTAAGTGATATTAAGAAAACTTAGCTCTTGAGATTAAATAATAATTACCTGAGTCTCTTTCCGGCAATTCATCTGCTTTGGTTTCAATAATCTTGAATAAATCATCGTAAAGCTGTTGTAGATCAGTTGTATGGGTTACAATGAAGAACGGTGTATTAAATGACTTAATTGAAGTAGAGGTTAAAGTTGGAGAATAATATATCCCAAATAACTCCAAATTTACTTTAGCACATGTAAATTCTTGTTGGCGCTGGCGTATTAATGTTTGCACTTTATTACCAACATCGTGCTGAAACTTTTTGATGTCGATGTGATAATTCTGCGAATATATTCTGTAGGAAGCTATTCGACATTTAAATGCACTACTGATAATGTCAATTCCATTTCCATATTTTATGCAGCTCCTGTTTTTATGAATATTTGTCCTCAAGTGTGTGCTCCAGGAATTAGATTTGACATTTACTTCACAATCTTGGCAATATCGCATTTGAGGTCTTGAAAGTAGTTCATCAACTGAAACAATTATTATTTTTTAATTTCTCTGTAAAACTTTATTAATATTAAAAAATACAATTAAAAGAAAAATTATAGCTAAATATGTTATAAAAAAAATACTTACGATTAATTATATAATCTTCCAAGTTAAAGGTGTTTTCGTTATTAACAACATTTTCTCGAAGGTGGCGTACAATATTTTGTTTTCTTTTAAATTCTCTTAAGCAGTGCGTGCAAAGGAGAGTCATTTTAAAATGGAATCGATTAGGGCCGTGTCGCTTTTAAATAAATACAATTTCGATCTATCAAGACCCAATGACATAGAATAATTAGCAATTTTTTCAGCTCGCGCAATTTAGAAAACTTTTGGATTTACTTTTGAATTAACTTTTGGATTCACTTTTTAATTTGAAGAAAAACATGGATTTTTTTTAAAAAATATATTTCCCAAATTTAAAAGAAGATCGCCTTGTCGTTGAATACAATTTTTAACGTCTTTTAAAGTCGAATTTGATAAATTATTACATATATTATCTAAGTTTAAATAGGAATAAACCATTGACTTAAATCTAGATGTGGCACACCTTGTTTCATTCCTATTTAAGCTCGGCTTAGTTTTCTTATGTAGAAACTTATCTAATTCTCCAATAGCGACTTTATTTGTTGGATTGATCTTCGGAGCTGTTGTTACAGCGACTGGTAAAGAATTTTTTGAAATTTGTGCCCCTAAAGTTTAGGAACTAGAAATATCACCGTCCAATTTTGACTTTTTTAAATCTGGACAATCATTTGTTTCTGATAAAGAACGTTTTTTGGAAAAATTTTTTTCAATTAAATTTTCAGAACTTTGTTCTAAATTTAGGCCAGAAGGATTTTTCAAAAATTGATTTTGATTAGAGGAAGAAATTAAGGGACATTGAGGCTGCTCATCTTCAAAATTTTCAGTATAAGTATATACCTCAATGTCCCCCACAATTTCGCCACAACTCAAATCAAAAACATCTACCGAATTTACTGAATTTCTGGTATAGCCAAATTTGGATGGTTGTTCAAACCCCTGAATAAAATTTTGATCCAACCCTTCAATTAAATTTTGATCCAACACTTCAATAAAATTATGTTGAGCTTTGGATGAGACGTTTATAACAGTCTCAACGCTGTCGTTGGAATCCTCTGATGAATCTGACGATGCATCTGAAATTGGCGAATAGTGGGGGCGATAAACCTCTTCCATATTATTTTTCGAAAAACCCCCAATGCCAATCCTCTTATCATTATTTAAAGCTCCCTCGTTACCAACCCCATTATTATTATTGTTTAAAACCCCCTTATTATTTTGTTCCTCACAGCTCTCAAAAGTCTCCTGATATTCCACATCACCCTTAATTAAATTTTGCCCTGAGCTATTTTCACAAATTTCACCCTCTTCTAATATATCTAAAAGTTGTTCCAAATTATATCCCTCATTGATTTCAGAATTGCTAATTAAATTTTTCCTCAATATATCATTATTTAAATCATCGAAATTAATTGTTTCAAGAGGTTCTTGAGGAATATCTGGGATAATAGATTCATCCAAAACTTTTAAGAGCTGTGTCAAAATATCGCTTTCACCAATTTCGGAAGAATCGCCAGATTCAGATGAATTGTTAAATGTATTAATATCAATTTCCCTAAATTTAATATCTAGCTCCTCGTCGCTTAGCCCACAAAATGAACAATCCATCAAATCATGCACAAGGCAAGCGTCGTTTAAATCGAAGGCTGTTAAGTCGATGTTTTCAATTTTTACATTTAAAAATGACATTTTAATTATAAATTAAAAAATCAAAAAAATTATAAATCGATAAAAAAATCAAAAAATCAATAAAAAAATCAATAAAAAAAATCAAAAAAAATCCACAAAAATGAAAAAATCAATCAAAAATTGGCTTTTAAAAGATGAAATAAAAATGAATTAAAAATTCAAAGTATTAAGTCAAAAATATTAAATCAAAAATATGAAATCAACAATACAAACCAAATGAAAATTAATAATATGTCACTACGTCACACAATAATTCGAAATAAATCCGACTATCAAGATATATTAAAATCGATTCGATAATTTTACAAGCGTACGCTAATAGCGAGATGTAAACTGAAGAGACGCTTCGTACCCAGCCGCCTTTTAAAGCGGCCAAGAGCCTGGTACTGGCTGGTACGGCGTGGCACTGCATGGTACGACGGGAACCGTGAGACCGTGAACTCGAGAGAGGTCGTTGAACGGTCGTAAGTTGTTTTGTTCGTAAGAAAAAGACGAGTAAAGAAAAAAAAAAAAAGTTGTTTTTTAGAATAATATAAAAAACTTTTTTTTTTTTTTTTAATTTTTTTTTTTTTTCGTTTTTTATATTATTCCAAAAAACAACTTTTTTTTTTCTTCTTCTCTTCTTTACTCGTCTTTTTCTTAAGAACAAAACAACTTACGACCGTTCAACGATCTCTCTCGAGTTCACGCTATCTTTGCCTTCTTCTTCTTCTCATTCTTCGGACCGGTTTCGCCGCTGGAGGTACGGAAAGGTGGTATTTCAGTATTGTATATAGGGATTTACAGCGTCTTGACTTATCATTCATTAAGTTTAAAGTCTGAAAATGAGTACGTCATAATTATAACACTACAAGACTTTCTGGGATTCTTGGAAGATCAGATTAATCTGATGGATCGTCAGAGTCCAAATTCCGAGAACACGGTGATGTGGCCGCCACCATCAGAGGCTGACTATTTAGATGAAGAATTTATCAACATGTTTGAGCCAGACCTGGATCCCGAGCCTATCGCCTTTGAGTGGGATCCAGACCGAGCAATGGATCTTGAACCTTTGATGATGGAGCAACAACAGCCTATGGAAGAAGATCGGCCACAACCTATGGCAGAGCAGCAGCAGCAAGCTATGGCAGAGCTGGAGCAACAGCAAGCTATGGTAGAGCCGGAGCAGCAGCAAGCTATGGCAGAGCCAGAGCAGCAGCAAGCTATGGCAGAGCCGGAACAGCAGCAAGCTATGGCAGAGCCGGAACAACCTCTAGCAATGCGAAGACAGAGATACGATAGAAAATGCAAGAGGCGGATACCGGAGCAGCAGCAAGCTATGGCAGAGCCGGAGCAACCTCTGGCAACGCCAAAACAGAGATACGATCGAAAATGCAAGAGGCCGATACCGGAGCGAAGACAGAGATACGATCGAAAATGCAAGAGGCCGATACCAGAGCAGCAGCAAGCTATGGCAGAGCCGGAGCAACCTTTGGCAATGCAAAGACAGAGATACGATCGAAAATGCAAGAGGCCGATAAATTATAAATTATAATTTATAATTTACGGCAATCTCTGGTAGGCAACAACATCTCTGGTGGGCAACAACATCTCTGGTGGGCAGCCACAATCTCTGGTGCATCAGCAGCAACCGATGGCAAAGCAGTAGCAACCTATGGCAAAGCAGCAGCAGCAGCAGCAGCAGCAACCTATGGCGGACAGCAGCAACCTATGGCAGAGCCGCAGCAACCTATGGCAGAGCAGCAGCAGCAGCAGTTTCTAGTGGTCAGCAGCAACAGATGGTAAAGCAGCAGCAACCTATGGCAGAGCAGCAGCAGCAACCTATGGCAGAGCTGGAACAGAGATCCATCCCAAAATGGTACTTGGTATTATGATTTATATATGTATATATGTATTTATCTATTTATGTATATATGTATATATGTATATTTGTATTTTAATTTAGGAATAATAAAAAACAAAATCGTTGAGGAAAATTTTTTTTCTATTTCACACCTAATAACCAAGTTTCTTCAACTTTAAAGAATTATTATGAAGAGGATGATTATATATATTTTTATTTCTTTACAAGCATAGTAACGAAAACTAGTTTTTTTTTTTAACTTGGCAGAATTATTCTACATGGAAGAATAAACCATAAGCTCGGTTTTCAGAGAATCTTATTTAATCAAACCTAATTGTTCTTTATCTTATATATTAATTCTTATTTAAATATCTTAGTTGACATTTTTAAACTTAATATTACAAACTACTAGGGTGCATGAATAAATTCAAGTGAAGTATCAAATTTATTTATTTAAAATTCAATTTATCAATAGGATTGATGGTGCATATTATGTAGAAAAAATTATTCCACACTGAAAGAACAAAATCATTAATTCTTGGAATCTAAATATAGACAAATTTCTATTTATTTACATGGTACCCTTATATTTATTTAACTTAAACTTAATATATATCTTATAACTTATACCTTATATCTTATAACTTATATCTTACAACTTATATTTTATATAAAATTTTATTTAAATTAGTTGGCATTTTAAACTTAATATAAAAAACTACTAGGAATAAATTCAAGTGGAGTATCAAATTTAAATTTATGCATATTATTTGAAAAGAATTATTCTATACTGAAAGTACAAAATTATAAATTCTTTCAATGGGAATAAATACAAATTCTTATCTATTCACATCATTCCCTTATATTTATTTACATAGTTTTTTACATTTATTTAACTTAGCAGAACAAAATCTAAATTCTTATAAAATATTTTAAACTTAAACTTAAACTTAAACTTAATATAGTCCATAGTGCATGAATAAGTGCAAGTGAAATAAATTTATTTAAAATTTGATTTTTCGATTAGATGGTTTTGCATATTCTTTAGTTCTGGTTTGTTACATATTATACATGCTTGTGAAGGAGTTGTTACAAATAAATCGTTTTCACAAGTGTTGCATTGTAGATCTTTTTCGCAACATATAAAGGATCGTTTAAAGTGGCTATTAACAAAATTATGTTTCCCATTTGGGCAATTTAGAGCATGTATATAGTAACATTCACAACATAAATTATATGCATCGCCAGAAGATGAAATAATTACAACATAAGATTGGAAAACGCACACTTCTCGCGTAAGGTAATTTGGTGCCAATGCATCACTTGCATTTATTTTTGTCAATTTCACGAGCCCCTCTTCTCCACACCCGTTTGGAACTCCATTATCCTCTATCCCATCATCTTCTTCGTCTTCATCATCGTCTTCGAAGTTATTACGATCAATAGTAATCAGAGACTCCTGTCTTGCGTTGAATTTCCCCCTTCCAGCCAATTTAAAATGAGTTACTTCTTCCTTGTACATTGACTGGATTGATTCATCGCAAGCGGAATCTAAATAGATTTGTTGTTGATCCATTTCGAAGACTGATGAACTGAATTTGTGAGATTTGATTCACTTGTTTAAACAATTTGCACTTTGACAACACTTTTTTATTGGTAAAGGTGGACCATCTATATGATTTTTGTATAAGTTGTAATGTTCAAAACAGGGTAAATTTAGCTTCAATTCCTCGTCACTTCTATAATTTTCCGACAACCTATTCCAAATTTGTTGTAAACTAAGTGAATCAACGTATCTCTTCAAATAACTGATGGGAAAGAAGGCCAAGTCTTGATCTTCAAAATCGGTAAGATTTTTTCCGTTATTTTGGTAGGAAATTATTACTTGGCCTACACGTTCAATGAGTTGCTGTTGTTGTTGTTGCTGTTGGTCACTATTTGACATCGCGCACGAATGACTGAAGCTCGCTCAGACTCGATCGTTTAAAATACCAGCTCCCCTCCAACTGCTACCAGCTCCCCTCCAACTACTGTGGTGGTTAGGAAGGAGGTAGGAGGTGGAGCAAAAAGAGGCGGAGTTTATGAAACCAATCGGAATAGGGGGCGAACTTGGGTAGCCAATCAGAAACAAGGTCATTCTTGGCTGACCAATCAAAAAAGTGGTGGGGGGGTGAAGTACAAGCCCCCTATTCCCACTACTTATATATATATATATATATATATATATATATATATATATATATATATATATATATATATATATTGTAGTTAATAAAAAAATCTTTGATCAGATTTTTATATTTTATAAAGAGAATAAAAATGACTTGAAAATATATTTTTTGTGTGTTATTTCATATAGGCCCTTTCCCACATAATATTAGTTAATAAAAAAAGAGTGAATAATCTACTAAAACTACGCATTAGCAATAGTTGTAAATATTTTTTGATAATATTTACAAGTATGCTAAAACATGGTTCGGTTTAAGAAGTTAAGGTTCTGTCGCCAGAACTTCTAATACTTTGCATCTCAATATTGTATGTTTTTATGAAAAAAAAACATAAAATATTGGTTACAAAGTATTATAACCAACTAAAACTACGATCAAAGTATTTTGTGGCCCTGAAAAGGATCGTTTGGTTGTAAAAACATGCGACTCTTTATTGAGTTGTGGAGTCGCATGGCCCGTCATCATCAACGGCGGTGGTGGCGGTGCTGTCCTCAGCATATTAGATTATGAACCGCCAAAGTTCATCCCATCTGGGATCGTCCAACTCCCACTCGAGACAATCTTCTGTGGTAGAATCTACCACAGGGCATTGGATAGGTTGCTGTTCACTCGCAGACATGTTGAACTGAAATGATTGTAATAAGTATTGGTGGTCGTATATATAGAGACAAATTAATGGTGGGGGGTGAAAACAAATGTCGTATTACGTATTGAGACCAAAAGTTGTTCGTGGTCTCAAATACGAACGAACGATTTAGCTGGGTTCCACCAGCACCTAAACTTTTAATACTTTGTATCTAATATTGTATATTCTATACATACAATATTAGTAACAAAGTACTAATATGTGCTAAAACTACGATCAAAGTATTTTGTGGTCCTGAAAAGGACCGTTGTTGTGTGCCCTTAAAAAGGGCCAGGGAGAGTGTGGGGCTTATGGTGCCCCATCTTCGCTGGTCGACCACCAGCTTGACGAATCGCAGGGGCCCTGCGTATCGTCGGGTGTCGGTGATGCTGGAATTTCCAGCACCGAATCTTCCGTCGAGTACGGCTCTGGCTGCGGCGACGGAGTTTCGAGTCTTTGTAAGACCCAATCGCCCGCATCGTTTTATTCCACGAGACCCGGATCGTGGTCATACAGCAGCGGAATCGGCTCATCCAAGTCGTCCCAACGTAGGACGTCAATCTCAAAGTCCACGTCGTCGTCGTCGAAGACGTCCTCCAGGTTTTCAACGTTGCCGGCGACGGTATCGTCACTAAAGATATATGAGCCTCTACTTACGGGTCTTTCTTTCTCCATGTTAATCGTATGAGAGTTGAAGTGTATATGACTGTGTAACTGGCCCAGTCTCATATATATAGAACTACTCCCACCCCACCAACGGATTCTAAATGTTGTGTATTGGTAAGAGCTTATAGAATTATTGATTTTTTCAAAAACTTTAAATAAAGAATTAGATTTGTTTTTTTTGTTTTTTTTTTGTTTAGACAATAAGACTTATTCTTAACATTTTGTGAAGAATACATTACAAAAAAAAATTAATAGAAACCTTGTTTGGACTGTTAACATTTTCATAGGTTCTCAAGCATATAACTTGGCACTTAAGCTACGAGACAAATCGTCGTTAAACGAATATCTCTCCCCATAAGTGACGATTACTAAACTACGATCAAAATATAATGTGGTCCTGAAAAGGACCGTTTTTGTGGCCCTAAAAGGGCCTGGGGGGAGGGTCGGGTGCCTACCGTGGAGTAATACCCAACGATATTAACACCGACCTAGGTGCAGCCCTTGGTCTTCTCATTTGCGGCACCGTCGCCGTCGCTAGTGGTGTCGGTGTTGCGGGTGGTGTCGAAGGTGCTGCTCCTGGTGCGGTACCCCCGCACTCCTCACACTTACATAGTTTACCGGGCACGAATGGCCTGACAATGCCAATGATTTCCTTTGGTGTATCTTCCATCTTGACGGTCGAAAGTGTAATGATGAAATAATTCTAATACCGGCGCAGCGCGTTAGCGCGAGAGCACCACACTAAAAAAAAACTGTAATAACCTCCCCTACAACTTCCACATACTCCCGTTCGGCGCTCCAGCCTCTTAACTCGAGAATTTCAATTTTTTCGTCTAAATTTTTTTCATTTTTAAGATTTTTCAAATTTTTTTTTTTCACCATTGTATTCTCCTCAAAATTGTAGGTGGTTAAAGTGCTTTTATTTTTTTTTCTATCTTGAACGGTTCCCGAGCTACAGCGCTTTAAAAAATCCAAATTACTAACTTACTATAACCCTTTTCTTCAAATTTCATCTTTCCGAATTTTGAAAAATACTACCATATGTAGAAAAAAATTCTCTTTCTAATTTCTTAATATTATTTTGCTCTAAGACTTCAACTTTGGCACGCATTCACCATTTTTCAATTTTTTTTTGAAAATTTTTTTTTTACGTTTTTACTATCGACAAATGCCTGCTTATAGTACTCGATTTTCTCTATAATTTTTTCTTATAACTTTTTTCCCTATTGCTAACCGTTATTTTCCTACAAATTTTCTAAATCGTTTTTTTCATATTTTGCCTTAAAAATTTTTTTTGTGTTATTTAAGCTCTTTTTTCCACTTAATAAACCACCATTATCTAAACTCCCGTACTTCTTTCTTAAAGAGCGGGCTTTTCCGTCCGCTATTTTTTTGTTGGGTTTCAAATAAATATAAAACTACTACTTCACTCATTACAAATTTATTGATTCAAGTACCTTATTTTAACATTATTTTGTGTTACATGTAATAGATACATTAAAATATAGATTTATTGGTCACCGAACCGTTTAATACATAATAACTAAAAAATGAGTCGTGAATAACTAATGCGTACAATTTAGTGTCTTTGGGGAATTTATTCTTTCTTGTTTGGAACTCCAATTTCACATCCACTGTCGATGAGTTAATCGCCTCTGGTTGATGACTGCAATTGATAATAAAAACGGGGTTTTTCATATATTCCGCGAACGTTATCATCGGATCGTTTATTTCGCTCCCGTAGTAGCTGCTTTGGAAGTTTTCGCAATTGTAATAGGCTTCTGCGTACAGTTTCTTATCGAAATCTAAATTCCATATTTCATAGGGATAAACGGTTGAATTCAGATACAGTTTGATGTCGCATACGTCGGCGTGGGTAAACTGGGTTGCGTTTTTTTCTTTCTTGTCGCAATTATTGCTGTCTTGAAACCCGACGATTATATAGCGCGGTCTTTCCAGACTTGTACTCGTTCTCAAGGCCCACACGTCGGAAGATGTTTGCCTTAAAGCTGATAATTCGTACAGATCCCATTTACGATATGCCATTTGAATACTGGTATTGTTTCCTCCTTTATTAATGCGAGACAGTATTTTCAATTTTTGCTTGTCGTTTGGAATGATGTGACGAATTTTCCATTCGATTTTGTCGATACTAATTTCTGCCTCTACTTCGCCGACGTAGCAATTGGTAAAAGTGCGAGCTATAATCATAATAAGCTCTTGTTTTACGTTGAAAACACCTTTTGCGTAATCTTCGGCGAATCCCATAAGATATTTTAAGGGTAATTTCCCGGAGAATACGTTACTTGCCGTGTCTACGATATCTTGGTTTGCTTCGTCGAGACCCCATCCGCACGTCATGAGAGATCTTTGTTGCAAACTTCCGAATGAAACCATGGTTTTTAATGTCGTGGTAACTCCAGGTTTACGAACCACGGCGACCTGCTCACCTCCCATCTCGTAGCGAATTTCATCGAACAAAAATGCGAGGGCATTATTTGATAAAAAACATCTTTTCGTTGCGTCTATGGGTTTAAATTTTCCTTCGATATCCAGTATAATATCTTGAAAATTAATGGGGATACGGACTTCATCCGAATTGTTGAATGATGGAGATCCGTACGGTTTATACGTATGCTCTTCTAGATTAATAATGGAATTGTCCAAGATGGGCTTGGAGAAAACCTGTATTTTATCGCTGGTGGTGGAAATCATTTTCGCACTTTAAGACCGATTGATTTTAAAAATTTATAGTCTTCGGCAGATAACTGTTGAGATGTTTGTGATCTAAAGTCTGGACGACGACTAACCTTGACGTTAACTCTTCTTTTACTTTTATTATGTTTCGGCGGTTCCCCCATCTTAGTCGACAGCACACACAATTGACGATTGAAGCGAAAACCCATTTCTATGAAAGTTTCTTCAGTTCCAATTTCACGATTATTTTCTCGCCTTGAAAATTGATTAGATCACCGCTATCGTCCAAGATGCGAAGAGTAATGTTGTCGATAAACTGACATCCTGCCGGCATTAACGACATATAAATATTATTTTGTGGTTCTTTACTGATTTTGTAACCGGGCTCCACGTCGATATCGAATTCGAACCAGGTATGACCTTCCACGGAATTCATATATGCTCCGGAAATTATATTACAATCTACGCGTATGATGCGTACTTTCATTATTTCCACCATCTCGGTTGATTCGTGCTTTTTGTCTCTTTTTAACACTGTATGATTAAATCCTAACATTTTACCGATACTCGCCTCTCCCCGGAAATCTATAGTATATTGGGATTTCAGTTCACATTTCAGCGTATTATTATTAGCGACCAAGTAAAAGATTCCATCGTTCTTTTCTTCAGTTGAAAACCTCAAAGCCTCCGACATAGCTTTACCTATCTCATCTATTTCATAAGCCCCAGGTGGAATTTGCAATTATATCGGCTCGGTGGTGTAACCCTCCTTCATGTACGCAAACTTATTGTTGCTTTCGTCCACATTAAAAATTGAATTGTATGTGTAAAATCCCAGCAATGCCAGACCATATTTGTTTTCTCTATTTAATTCGACTGGTGGATAAAATCGGCGCTTAAGACGCTCGAGTGTCTTGTTAGTGTGAACGTATAAGACATGACTAACCATTAAAACATCACACATCTCGGTTTTATTCTTAACGGCAACATTTAAAAAGCTTCGTCTTCACACCTTTTCTCACTGCATTAGATAGTGATGTTTTTATGCTATTTTCTGCTTTTATGCGCACATCGCTGATTTTGCAAAAACAACAAAATATTTTTCTAGCCGTAAGATCCTCATCAGCCGTAACCTAGTTTAAATTACTTCTGCTGAAATAATGTTTGCAACCGCACTGATATTTTAATATATCGAAATCGCTTTTGAGGTGCTCGGGCAACTTATCCCAAACGAATGGAATTTCATTTGGTGCTAATGCAATCATTACTTCCTTGGGCATGTTTTCTAACTGTTTCACGGTCATTTTCCTTAATCCACCGGCTAGATGAAATGCTTTCAGTGATTGCAACATTTTAGTATAGTTATTGCGATCCATTTGCGGTGTTAATGGTGACGATGATGATGACATCTTTTACGCTGATGATTCGACAAGAAACTTTAAGCACAAATGTCCACACCAGACTGTTCCAAAATCCTGTTGACGATCGTATGTATAGTAAATAATTTTTGATGGTTCCGATCCCGTTTGTAGATATCGTACCAATTCGATCGGTGGGGGTAAATCGCCGAAGCTGTCATAATATGTTACTTTAGAATTATTTTTTCTATAAGCTACCCAATGAGTCCCTGCACCAGACCTACTATCCAAATTCACTATTGCTGCTTCGTAACGTCGAGGACCTTGTCTAGGTAATGAATCCCTCATATAAACGCCTCGAAAGTGTCCTATTTTTTTCTTTTTGGCATATTTTTCTATATCGATATTAGATAGTGGTCTTCGAGGTAGGGATTCAATTAGTTTTTTGATCTACGATTTAAAAATAATCCCATACCTTTACGATATGGCTTTAGAAACAAACCATTTCCTTTCGATTTTAAATACAGGCCGGCACCGGTTTTATCTTCGCTGCTTTTTTTTACAGCTTTTATGGCGCGCACAATTCCCGCTGCCCCACCGGCTAATGAACCCAAAGCTGATAACCTGGCAAAAATTGGTAATAATGATAATATTCCACCAGTTTTAGGAATCGGTATTATTCTCGGTGTACGAACCTTCCTTTTGCCACCTGCCGCTTTTACATTCATGACATTTTTTTCCAACACATTTTTACTTCCGGCTTTTAATAATTCCTTTCGAACTGCTTGTCGAATAGCTGTTCCGAAACTGACTTTCCGAACATGTCGATTTTTATTAACACCTTTCTTTTTGTATGACGTGTGCCTTTACTAGATTTTTTTTTTGTTGATAATGATGATGGTACACCCATACCAAAACGTTGTTTTCCTTTCATAATGTTTGTAACTAACCAAGCTGCTGTTTTTTCACCTAAACTGGAATCTTTCGATTTTACTCTATTCCAAGTACTTTGTTCAAGCTCGTAATCCGCTCGATGTCTCGCACTTATGTTGTATTTATTATGTAAATAGGCTAAATCGTGTTT
This sequence comes from Diaprepes abbreviatus, assembly GCA_034092305.1. NCBI lineage: Eukaryota > Metazoa > Arthropoda > Insecta > Coleoptera > Curculionidae > Diaprepes > Diaprepes abbreviatus. Next base: position 2,736,604 of record JASJET010000091.1, on the reverse strand, counting down.
TTTGCATGCGGCATCCAAAGGATTAATGCCTGGATCACCTCTTGTTACACGTTTTATTACTTTTGTTCCGGGTCCGCAATATTGATAACCGGGAATGTGTACCTGGAATCGTAATTTATTTATTAACGAAGTCACAATACCGTGTCCAGTTTTATTGGAAACTTGAAACCGTCCACTTCTTTTGACACTCGGCATCTGAATGACAGTTTTTGTGAAAAATTGCCTATAAAATATCAAATTTTCCTAAGATGCGCGTTATCGATCTTAAACAAAAACTTCCTATTGACAATCTCGATGAAAAAGTCGGACTTGGATTTGAAAAGAAGATAATGAAGAGACACGGTCCTCTACTTCCTTCCTCTATTCGCGGCCTGTTAATTGGTCCATCCAATTGTGGAAAAACTAATGTCATGATTTCGCTGCTTACACACCTCCTTGGGCTACGTTTCGAAAATGTCTATATTTACTCGAAATCTCGGTATCAACCGAAATATGAGTATTTAAGGAAAATTTTAGCACCTATCAAAGGTTTAGGCTACTATGCCTTTAGTGATTCCAGTAATATTGTGGAACCGTCCGATGCAAAACCAAACTCTATATTTATCTTTGATGATGTTATATGTGAAAAACAAGATGTTATAAGATCGTACTTTAGCATGGGACGTCATAAAAATATCGACTCCTTTTACCTAGCGCAAACATATTCGCGAGTGCCTAAACAGCTTGTGCGAGACAATGCCAATTTTATTATTATGTTTAAACAAGATGAGTTGAATATGAAACACATATTTTCCGACCACGTTTCACCGGATCTAACTTTTACTCAATTTCAAGAAATGTGCTCAAAATGTTGGGATAATAAGTATGGATTTTTAGTAATTGATAAAGACAGTGATGTGAAATCGGGAAGATACCGCAATAGATTTTATAGCTATATATTACTGTAATAATAAGAGAAAACACTCATTTGATTGTTGAAACGTCCTTTGTTAACATCATGAATAACGCGATCGACTTAAAACGTAAACTAGTGGAAGCTACCAATGCCGTCAGAAAAAAATTTAAACAAATTAAAGCGGCTAAAGAATTTCATGTTGTGGAATTGGAAAAGTTTTATGAACCCATTTCTAAGCCGTTGACAACTATATCTGATGTGGTCAAGCAACGTCAGCAGCAGCAACAACAGCAACAGCAGCAACATTATCCAGCTACAAAGTCACATAGTCCCAGTACATCAGTGCAGTCGACTCAAATCTCAGGTTTTCCCCAACCTACACATTCCTTTCAAACCTCCACACCTGTTCAACAGCAGCAGCAGCAGCATCGCATTTCAAAAGAAGATATTAGCCAATCGGTGTTTGATACACCCCCGACATCAACTAATACATCTCTCGCATCCGCTGACACCACAACTTCCGATACTTTAAACGCACACCTGAAAGGATTACGTTCGAAACCATCTCTATACGATACTGTATATGGTGTACGTTTTGGTTCAAAAACAGATTATAACAAAAATTTTATTGGTAATTTAGAGGTGCGTTTTCGAAATGGAAATATTGTCTTATACAAAAAAGGGAAAAATATTGCAGAATATGGTGGATCACCGGCACTTTATGATTTGTTATTTCTTAAAACACCCCCAAGTGTAGGCAAGGAACAACAATTAAGTGAAAATGTACTTCCAACGTACAAGGAAATTTTGGAATCAACGAGTGCTGTCTACAACAATTTTTAAAAAAAGTGATGGTTTACGGGAGACCAGATGGAACAAATATTTACGAATTATTAAACCTCTGATAATGGGCACAAAATTAGGTGGTACTATTACAAGAAAAAATCTCTCTGAAAAACTACAGTTACCCACAAAAAAGAAATTATCTTCGAAAAAATTTCAATATGTCTACTGGAACAAAGCTAAAGAGTTGGTGAATCGTTTACGTTTGTTGTGGAGTTCCAAAATGGCCGGTCACACTGGACACGAAAATGAAATTATGTCAATCATAGAGGAATTACGAGAAGAAGATATAATATATTAAGCTCAATATTTAATGATATTCTTCAGTTCTTCCTTCGATCTGAAACCTTTAATATTACTAATAATATGGAGCCCAGTCTAGAAAAAATCAAAATTGTTAATGAACTACATAGAACGGCTAGAAAAAATTTTGTAAGACGGCGCACGATAATAAAAGGATATAGAAATTTGGGGCAAATTGATTTGGCTGAAATGCAACAGTATGCTGATGAAAACGATAGTTATCGTTATATTTTGGTCTGTATAAATTGTTACTCTAAATTTGTCTATACCAAAGCCATAAAAAACAAGACTGGTATAGAAGTTACTAATGCGATGAAAAGCATCATTGAAGAGGCATTATATACACCAACAAATCTGCAAAGTGATCAAGGAAAGGAGTTCAATAATACAAACTTTCAGGCCCTGATGAAAAAATATAATATAAATCATTATTCCACTTACAGCACAAAGAAAGCTGCAATTGTTGAGCGAGTCATAAGGACTTTAAAAAATAATTTATATAAACAATTCTCGACAAGAGGATCTTACAAATGGATACATATGTTATCGGCAGTAACAAAAACCTATAACCATTCGAAACATCGCACCATTGGAATGAAGTCTGCAGACGTGCAAGAAAAAAACACAAATTAAAGCATACGATTATTTAAAAATTGTACCTAAAAAATTTAAGTTTTCCATGGGTGACATTGTGCGTATTAGCAAGTACAAAAGCTTATTCGAGAAAGGATATACGCCCTCTTGGTCAACCGAATTGTTTAAAGTTGTAAAAGTTAACGTTACAAATCCACCTACTTACTTGTTGGAATCGTTAGGTCAGCCTATAAGAGGGTGTTTTTACGAGTCAGAACTACAAAAAACAAGCAGTCCTGGCATTTATCTAGTAGAAAAGGTCTTTAGACAACGCAAAAAAAATCACACCGATCAATTATTTGTCAAATGGCTAGGATTTCCCAACCACTTCAACTCTTGGATAGATAAAGCTAATATTGTTTAAATAACATATTGTATGACTATAATTTAAACTTAGAATGTAAAATAAATAAACAATATATTGTAAAATAAAGTTTTTTTATTTCAGTTTTCATCATTAAAAACAATGACAATAAAACATCATACACATAAATAACATTTCAATATTCTTGGAGGGAAGGTCCAATTCATCGACGACTACGACGTTATCTTCAAGGCTATGCCACTCGGAGTGAGTTCTCCCATTCTTTAACCTGCTTTCCCTTTTTTAGATTTTTTTTTGAAGCCGTACGACAGTGAGCTTAATGAGTCATTTAAAGGCTGATGATAGAGTATTTTCTGAATAACTTCAATTTTTGTTTTAAGCTCACTATTATTTTGGTATATCATGGGGAGGACATCCTTGTTAAATATGTCACATATTACAACTGCAAAATTGTAAAACTTTCTATTAACAAAGTGTTTTGTCACAGCATCGTCATCATCTTTAGGTTCGCCTAAGTTGGTTATGATTTTTCCACCCATATCATACTGCCCATCCGCTGTAATTTTAAAACCAATCCCTTGTGGCCCAGATAATATATGATATTTTTCATTACATTTCTGACGACCAAATTTATCAGTTGTGTTGTTTCCTCGACTCATTTTCGATCTTTACTAAACTATTTTATTTTTATTTGCCCTACTTATATTAAATATTTCAGCTGAGAAAAAGAAACACTGACTATGATTTACTGGGTTGGTATATTTATAAAAGAAATAAAACAAAACTGTGATTGTAACAGATATTTATTTACAGTTATTTAATTCCACAAATACAAAAATTATAAAAAATTATTTTCCATGTCTTCATTTTCGTTGATCAAAATTCTATCCCATCCGACAATATTTCGATCGTCAACGTCTTGGGCTGTTGCTGTTGCAGAAACCAATTCATATTTTGCAGCAAGCTCACCTGGTAAATGTGGAATATTGACGAGGTATTCTTTTAATTCTTCTTCAACCATTTCAGCACAAAATGTATCCATGTCTATGGAACCATATAAAAATTTGTCGCACAAGTGTGCCCCAGCCATAAAATTGATTGCATCCCTGATCTCGTTCAATATGCGGCCAATCATTTACGGTATCTAACATATCATGAGCCCTATTTCTTAATTCTCTCCCCAACCAAAATATGTATCTATCTACACATTCGTTGACGGTCGTCGTCGTCGCATCAGCAGACATCTTTAACAGAAATAATGAGCATGCGTAAGTATTCTGACATGTGCAACTATATTTAAATTTAATTACATCCTTTTTTCAAACAATTTACATATAATTTACTCCAATGAGCCAAAACGTAATAATGTTCGAGTATTGTTTCCAAAAACTCTAGTGCCCTGCCCTAAATAAGTTAGAGTGTATTTACTTTTAGTTTTACTCATAATATCTACAATATCGTCAGATAGTGTTTCGGCCACACGTTTTGGCAAAAAAGTCTCAAATGTGCTATTATCACCGTCATCGTGTAAAGCCACTAAAAGAGTTTTACCAAATCGTGTAGTCATTGAAACCATCTTTATAATTTTATACACTTTGCCTTCAATCATTTCGGTAACCTTTTTTCTCTCTAAAACCTCGAAATCTTTGCTGAACATTTCATTAATTTCATCTAGAGTTTCTTTTGCAATACTCATTATTGAAAAAATGGTATATAAATCCAAAAATTACCGTGAATATAAAAGCACTTTCAGAACACTACACGAACACAATATTTGATGTTTATGCCACTGATAGCTGCGACTCTTTGAAGTCACTTCTTTTCCCACTAACCTTTATAGCGAGTTTTCAAGGTCGAATTGTAACAATGGTGGGGGTAGCTTAACGGTAGAAATAGTGGGAGGAGTATTCAAGGTCAAATGACGTCACACATTTAAATTGGTATAAGGATAACTTCAAGGACAAAATATAATGAAACAAATAACTACATTTTATGTACTTTATTGATTGATTTTTTTCTGCCATTCTTCTATACGTGTAACATTATGACCTAAACCTAATTTTCTTAATTTGTTCAATAATAATTGTTCGTTTTTATTTCTTAGAAAATTCTTACAAACTATACTCGCTAAAATACACACTTCGGCATGGTCCATATACTTAAAAATACACTAAAATCCTGAGCTTCCGAATCTTGCATTTCAAATGCGTAAAATTCCGAACAGGCTGCAGAAATTAGAAATTCTTCGTACATTTCTCGCACTAAACTTTCCATATTAACTACTACTAAGTTAAACTTAAGTCCTACACTCTAATTTCATCTAACACAACCGGATCTGCAATGAAACTAATCAGTTTTTCCAAACAGTCACTAAACCCCAACTTTTTTATTTCACGAACAAAGTCTTGTAAATTTATTGTTTTGCTGCAATATTTACGACATGCATTCGCAGCCTTTTCATATTCATAAGCCAAATCACAATAGCGCGACGCCCTTTCTGCTCGACTTTTCATTGCATCATTGAAATAATTACTAGCCGTTTCAGTGAACTCATCGCCCAATTTTTTTACTGTCTCTTGCAAATCACTATTCATATTATTCACTCATTTTTTACATTCACGACACTTTTTTATTGCTGGTGGTGGCCCATCTATATAATGACGATATATTTGTTCATAGTGAATGTAACAGGGTAAGCTTAACTGTAGTTCCTTGTCACACCGATATAACGCTGGCAGCTTATCCCAAATTTGTCGTAAACTCAGCGTATCAACGCAAGTTTTTAAATATTCCAGAGAAAAAATTGCTAGATCCTTTTCTTCAAAATCACACAAACTTTTTAAATTACTCTGATATAAAGTAATTACTCTGCCGACTTGCTCTATAATTTTTTCTTTAGATAGTTTCGTATCTGACATTTCACACTGAATGAATGTAAATAGACTCACACAATTTTATAGAACAATTTGCAAGGTCAAAATCATTTCAAGATCATCCCACACTATTACAATGCACAAATAACTACTTCAAGGTCACACACCCAAGATGGCCTCCAACAAAGTCAAGGTCGTCTCGACCAAGATCAAGGCCAAGGTCACACGCACAACCTTGAACGCAAGGTCAAGGCCAAGGACAAAGCACACGTGCGCTTTCAAGGTCAATGACAAGAACATGTGGACGGGGCCAAAGAGGGGTGGGGCAAGGTCAAGGTCAAGGTCGAGGAGTGGGGGGATGAAGAGGATCGGGTTATGTTCACTACTCATATTGGGTCTGATAGGTATGGATTGTGAAGGGAATTTTGACCTAAATTGATTGTGATTTGTATGTGTATTGAAAGGTCGTGGATTAAAATTTTGGGGAATACAATTATTGTTGTAAAATTGGAATTTCTGAGGCACATTAGAATAAAAATTATTAAAATTTTGATTCAAGATACGTGTTCCGAAATTTGGTTTATTTTTTATTTGGGCATTATCCATATTTTGAAGGTATTTAATATTTCCTTCTTGAATTACAAACTGGATAGCGTCTGTTAAAGATTGTGGTCTCATACATCTAATATTAGTGCCTAATGGTTCCCTAAGTCCTGATAGGAAAGCTTTTAGAGTTTTTTGATATAGGGTTCGTTTTAGGCTTGCGTCATTTGCCTCTTCATGTGCGTCTACATAACTACATAGTAAATTTAGAATTTCTAAACATCTATGGTAAAAATGTTGTGGAGATTCATTAGGCAATTGCCTCAGCATCACCAAATCTCTGATAAGATAACTTTTATCGCGCCTATCTTGTTTGGTCGGGTTGCCATCAAAGTTTCGAACACGAAATAAATTGATAACAGAATCTAAACTACTTTTTTCAGTTTCTTCGTCACTTGACGATTCAAAAAGATTATAATTTAAATTATTTTCGCTAACAGTATTATTTAAAATAGAATTTGTATTTATTGAATTGTTTATTTGAGAATTTAATTGATACGATACTTCCGAGTAAATTTGGGAAGTAGAGTCAAAGTCCGTTGAAGGGTTTATGCTTAATTTTTGTGACGATTCTAAGAGATTATCTACAGACATTTACAATTGCACTTACATAACTAAGTGGAATACTCTGGTCATTCTTCTCTAAGATGCCTTGATGATGCAGCAATGCTTGTCTGGATCAATCAAAGATCTCTTGTGAAAAGGACGATTTGTGTTCGTTCTCCGTGCTCTCGCTGCAGGTGGTGGTTGTCACAGTTCCTCGATGGATTGGGTTTTCTGATTTTTGAGAAGCCACCCTGTAGAACAACGCACACTTCACTTCAGGAAAGTCACAATGTTCGATGGTTAATTAAATCAATGATCGAACTTGATTTTGCTCGGTGCACAATCAATATCAACACATCCTACCAACTACGCCAGGAAATCCTTTTTTCAAAACAACTTTATTTGTTTTATTTTTACAAATTATTATTTTAATGATTTACTTTCGTCTGTTTTAAAATAGCAACTTTCGCTATTATAATAAATAATATTTAAGGAAGTTTTTACTAGTTCTGACAAACACTGAGATTAGACTCTGACTGAAAGTAAAACACTATTACAAATGATATTAAAAGGAAATTATGCACAATAAGCGAAATGCATAGTTCGCACTTTTATATATTATCTTATGGAAATAGGGTGACATAACTCATGAAATTTTGATAGGGCTTTATTTGATTTGCATAATTCTTCATTTTTGAGTTGTTCATGCTCGAAGGGCGCTTAATTTTCTCGATATATAAATGAAATTTCGAGCCAATCAAAAGCCGCCACTGCGCTTAGGGGTCGTAGGCGGAGCTTAATAGGGGAGTATCGCGTCCTTTAAATAGGAAGCTTTCGATAATGCTCTTCATTTGAAAAATTGTTTATGAATTGTAAAAAGTCATTTTTACAACGGTAGCTGCTTATATTTCCAATTACGGCTTCTAGATTTTTAGAGAATATTCAAGAATTTTTTATTTTAAGCCCTGAGAGATTGAGACTTCGTATATGAGGGGTCATCTCTGAAGATCGTCTATGCAGTGTTACCAAGTTGTACAAAATTGCTTAACTCACAGAAAACGTAGATTTGGCAACGTCGCATCCTTCTACTATTATAACAATACAAATGTATCACGTGCATTCTTGCGGTTATATTGTTAATATATAGGGAGAGATGACATTACGTATCTCTAAACCGTAAACTAATATTCAAAAGATAAGTTTAGTCTCGATTTTAACACGCCAAAAATGGTAAGATTCAGTCGATTTTATTTTAGATACATTTTGGCTGTTGTCCAGTGTTATTAAAAAGTTTGCCTGCGTTTAAAATGCGCATCAATAATTCTTCGCGGATGTTCACCGGAAACTTTGTATACTTCTGTTTTAAGAGCACCCCAGAAAAAGGAGTCTGATAACTGATAACGTGTTCTACAAAAACTTAAGATAAAAATTTCTATTTATCCCGAGTAGTGAACATAACCCGACTCTCATTATCCCCCCACTCCTCGACCCTTACCTTGACCATCCATCTTTGGCCCCGCCCACATGTCCATTTCATTGACCTTGAAAGCGCACACGCGCTTTGTCCTTGACATTGACCTTGTGCCCAAGGGTGTGTGTGTGTGTCATTGACCGTGACCGCGTTCGAGGCGGCCTTGACTTTGTTGGAGGCCATCTTGGGCGTGTAACCTTGAAATTATGTTACGTAGTTTGGGGTGACCTTGAATGGTTTTATATATGGTATGGGGTAGTTTCATTCATCAGTTGTCTCTGACTTGCACAGGTAGTACATGTGTTAATATTTGACAAATCATGGCATATGTTTGTGAAAATTGCGGCTCTAAGTTTAGCAATAGTTATAATATGAGACGTCATAAAAGAGAATCGTGTGCGGCAAGATTTAATGAAGTACCTGCAGGAAAACGGCTCCGAATTGAAGAGTATACATCGACGATTCCGGTAATTAATTGCGCTACATGTAATGTAGATGTTCCAATAAATCATATATCAGCGCATAAACGAACACAACAACATAAAAATAATTGTTGTTTGCCGGTATGTCATGGTGTGCAACTCGTTGAATGTGCTTTCAAAAGGAGAATTGTAACCTATCGGGTTAGCAGTGATATGGAGCATTCCGATTACGTAATGTTCTTTGCAGACATTAAATCGAAGATGGCGGAACTTGTTAGTAATTTATTACGTGTGCATAATGCTTTAAAAGTTAACATGATTGCTGTTGGCGAGTACATGCTTTCATCACAAGAAATATTCAGTGAGAGATCCTTTAACATTGTTAATCAACTAATTAGTGTAGAAAGTTATTTGGATGCCGTTTACCATTCTTTCACCGAATTAATAAAAACGCTGGCGAGAGAGTTTCAGAAAAAAATTCAGGTATGGAAAAATTAAAACCCGATATATTAAACTGATTTTTATATATTATTTTTCTTGTTATATGGGTTCTTGTGCGAATTTTATACTTGAAAGTTAGTATCAACAAGTATACGCCTATGGGTGGCTCATCAAATATCAAGTTGCCGTGTTCTATTGAAAAGAAAGGAGCTGTCGTCAATGTGATTAACCAGGACGAATTTTGCTTTGCATGGGCTGTAACATCAGCATTGTTTCCTCCAACAGCAGCGCCTTCACAGCAGACATCCTACACCCATTTTTCTAGAGTGCTAAATTTAACAGATATGGATTTTCCAATAAAATTACGTGACATTAAAAAATTTGAGGAAATGAACAACATATCCATTAACGTATACGGTCTCGAATCTAAATATGAAAATAATGAAGTAATACATGAAGTTATTGGTCCATTGAGGTATGCGTCAAAAAAGTTGGATAGACAAGTAAATTTATTGTTAATTACAAAAGACTGTAGTAATAAAGATGGCGGTGAACATTTTTGTGATACGGCTTGTTCAAAAATTTATTATTGTTAGATTAGGGATTTATCATGATTAGTTTCAAGTTAAATTAGTTGTCAACAACATAAAATATATTTTTGTGATGGTTGTCTCATTTATTTTAGTACACCGTCAGCTTTAACTTTACAACAAAACTACGAATGTAACCACATTTTCACGCAAACACCCTCATTTAAAAATCGATAAATTTGGAAAGAGTGTGCCGGAAAATATTTTAAAATTCGAAGGTCTAGTAAAGCAAATGCGCGTTCCATTCGTAGTATATGCAGATTTCTGATCTGTCTTAAAACCTGTTGAAACGGTACAACCAAACCTTCAAAATTCTTACACTTTAAAAAGTGTTAAACATAAACCATATTCTTTTGCTTATTTAATTAAATGCTCTTTTGACGAATCACTTTCGAAATTTGAGCTATTTCGGGGAAATAATGCAGCTCATGTCTTTCTGGATCGTATCGAGTGTGATTTAAGGGCTCTATATAACACATATTTAAAACACATTAAGCCTATGAAACCGTTAACGCCTGAAGAAAAAGGGGAGTTTAATGATGCTAAAATATGTGGTATATGTGAAGGCCCTTTTGAAGACGGTGAGATTAAAATACGAGATTATTTTCACATAACTGGTGAGCAAAAAGATTTGGGGCTGCACATTCCGTTTGTAATTTAAATTATAAATTATCCTCCTTTATCCCTATTATATTTCATAACTTAAGCGGCTACGACAGCCATTTATTTATAAAAGAGTTATGTAAATATGGGGATAAAATTGGTGTTTCGGCTCAAAGTAAGGAAAAGTAAATGTCATTTACCAAAAACATTTATGTGCACGATTATTTTGATAGTAAATATGGAAAAGTCAAGAGGAAATATTTAGAGTTGCCATTCATTGACAGTTTTAAATTTCTGTCAACGTCTTTGGAAAATTTAGGCAGCGGTTTAAACAATGTCGATTTTATTGAAACGCAGAAGCATTTTTCAAATATCGGCCAATTTAATTTGATGCGTCAAAAGGGTGTTTTCCCTATAGCTTTATTGACTCTGTAGAAAAAATGAAAATACATGTCTTCCAAGTAAAGATTAATTTTATGATAATTTACGGAAAGAACACACTAGCGATGAAGCTATAGAAGAGCAAAAGAAGTATCGCGCTTGTTTGGGTGTAAAACACTGGGGGACTATTCAGATGTGTATTTAAAATCAGATATGTTGCTATTGTGCGATGTTTTTGTACAATTTTGGAATAATTGTTTAAAATTCGATAAATTGAATCCAGCACACTACTATACCCTTCCAAGTTTATCATTTGATTGTATGTTGCATATGACTAAGGTAGAGTTAGAGCTCTTTACTGATATAGACATGATACATTTTTTTAAGAAAGGTATACGCGGCGGCATAAGCCAGTGTACAGAAAGGAAGCACATCGCTAATAATATTTTTTTACCAGACTATGACCCAACAAAACCTTCTTCATTTATAACATACTTTGATGCTACAAATCTATATGGTCATAGTATGTCACAAGCATTACCATATGGTGGTTTTCGATGGTGAACCGAGCGCGAAATTCTCGATTTAAATATTATGGCTGTTAGTGATGATATTTTACATGGCTACGTTTTGGAAGTGGATGTGCATTATCCGACTGAGTTACATGATGCACTTTCTGATCTTCCATTTCTAGTAGAAAATATCATACCGCCTACAGAAAACGCCAAGTTGCCGAAATTAATTCCTAATGTACAACATAAAAGAAAATACATTGTACACTATAGAACTTTAAAACAAGCCTTCGACAACGGCTTAGTAGCAATGCAAACTCATAGAGTATTACAGTTTAAGCAATCAAAATGGCTAAAAACGTATACTGATTTTAATACCAATTTACTTAACAAGGCCACCACAAAATTTGCGAAAGACACTTTTAAATTAAAAAATAATGCGATTTTTTCAAAACTATGGAAAATGTGGAAAATCGAAAGGATATAAAATTACCAACGCATTGGGATAACAGTGTAGGTAGAAATGGAGCTAGAGCACTAATATCCCGCCCCAATTTCAATAGTAGCTCGATTTTTACCGAAAACTTTGTTGCTATACATATGAATAAAGTTAAAATATTATACAATATACCAATTTATATCGGATTTTCGATATTAAATATATCAAAGACTGTAATATACGATTTTTATTATAATTTTATGAAATATAAGTTTTGCGATGATGCTTAACGAAGCATGAGTTGTTGAGTCATGTACAGCTTTCTGCGTATCTTGCACACACTGAGCAAGGTTATTATCAACATAATTTCGTGTGGCCGCATCGTCTCCTTCAAGAGGTTCCGCTAAATAGCACAATCTTTTGCTTCCCATGTCGTAATCTCCATTAGGTGTAAGTTTAAATCCTATTCCTGAAGGACCTCGCATAAAGTTAAAATCCTTAAATTTTCTTTTGCGACCGAACTTATCAATAGTGTTTACTTCTGACATTGTTATGTGAGATTGATTTGAAACCATTACATTTCACACTATTATATGGTTCTATTTCATTAATAAAGAGACTCTGCAGAAAAATATGAATTGCAAAACGTATTTTAGGTGATGTTTCATAAATATACATACATATTCATTTTACTGTTGTTTTATTGGCAAAAAAATGAAAATATAACAAAAAAAATTAACTTTGCTTTTTATTAATAAAAAATAAAAATATAACAAACAAAAAAAAATAACAAATAAAGAAATAAAATACATTTTACATACAAGTTAATTTCTTCTCAACAGGTAAGCTTCTTCTATGACCCAATTTCTTCTCTGGATGGCGCGTTCATTAATATCCTTTCCCTAGTAGTGAACAAGTTCACAAAAACCGCATTGTACTAATTTGACCCTGAGAAAGTCAATGTAGTTGGAATCGTGTGTCAGATCATTCCGCCAGCAGATACCTTGTCTTTTACAATGATGACAAGTTAAACAAAAAGCTGTCGGGATGTGCCTGTATGTTTTGGCTGCTTCACCAGGTTGTTCATCAGTTGGCAACATGATGTTTGAATATGTTGTACTTTTCAATCACTGTACTCTATTTATGTGTTACTTCTTAAAATAACCTTGACAGGGCTAAAAAAAATCCTTCAAAAATTACAACCTCAAATGACCCTGGCATTGATGGGTACTTTGACCTTGACCTTGGTCTTGCATCTGACAAGTTTAGTACTATATTTATATGTCACTTTTTAAAATAACCTTGACAGGGACAAAAAAATCCATGAAAATTATAACCCTGAAAACGACCCTGGTATTGCCGGTTACTTCGGTCTTGGTCTAGGCCTTGCATCCGACAAGTCTAAATATTATACTAAATGCATCGAACAAAAGGAATAAAGGTGGTGTATGGGGGAAATGGACATAAAAGCAGACTTGCTGGCTCGAGCTCTTCACAGTTCGTCAGTACACCAAATAGTACAGTAGTAAGTTAAAGTTATAGTAACAGTTGTTGTATCGAAGATGTCGTCAAGTGCGCGAAGTGTAAGTTCTCTTTTGGACGCCCTTGACGTGAGCTGCGGACCCCAACAAGGCATGTTGGAAAACATGAGTGGCTTGGAAGTGTTGAGTCTAGGGGTTTTCGAGAATTGGCACAGCAGAGAGCAAGAGGATGCCGAAGACAAGCCCTGAATAATGGTCGGGATGAAGAGTTGGTACAGTCGGTAGCGGAATTTCTGAAAAATTGGAGTGAGGAAGAGCCCAAAATAAAAATTATCAGTGATGTGGTAGTGCGAAAAACGTCGCGTGCAAATCGGGCACCTTCTCCAAGAGCTTCAAAATTGTAGAAGCTCTTGACGATACCTAAGTCGGAAATCGCCGATAAAACAAAATTTTATTCGGCGATTAAAGGTGTTGGGCACTCGAAAAAGAAATGTAGTTTCAAAAAACCAAAGACGCCCACACCATTACCCGATTTCATGTTAACACAGTTACCACCGACAGAGCCATTGTCCGTCGAAGTCAACATAATTGAAGGCGACGATGGATCAACTCCGCCAACACCGGCCAGTGTAAGTGAAGAAGAAGTGTCGGAGGTAAAGTCTTCACCTGTGAAGACTGAAGCGCCACCATCTCCGGTATTGGGATGTCGTAAACCATTAAAGAGGCGGTTTAAACAGTGGTATGAAGGTAAAGAAGCTTTCGATGCTTCATATCCTTCACCACTAAACCTTTCTTCGAAATGTTCTGGGACATCTCAACCGGAGTGGGTTGAAGGCTTTACCAGTTCGCAAAAAAACAAATTGACGGACATGTATAAAATGAAAAAAGACTTGGTAAAAAAAGTGAGTGACAATGACTGTGAAATAAGAGAACTCAAAAAACAATTATTAGACATACAAAAACAATTAGCGGTGAAAAAAAGTGTGAGTGAACCATACAAAAGACAATTGGAAGACTTTGACAGGTTTGGTAGTAGATGTTAACTAGTTTTAAGTATTAGTTTTTAAGTTATAGTATTAAGCTTGTAAATATATTTTCTAGTTTAATAAAATAGTTTTAAGTATTAGTTTATAAGTTATAGTATTAAGCTTGTAAATATATTTTCTAGTTTAATAAAAATGTATGTGATGAAACAAATTTTTTATATATTGACAAATATATATATATATATATATATATATATATATATATATATATATATATATATATATATATATATATATATATATATATGTGTGTGGTTCTTGTTTTATCAAATGGACTATCGAGATGTCGCCTTTGTCATCTTGTTTGCTGTTTTTTGATTTTAAACTCAGCTTTATAGGATGCAAAGGCGAGATGATGGTTTGTACGGAATGCGGTGGCGTGACGAGTCCCATATTAGGACGAAACAGCGCTGTCGCCATCTGTCGGACCCGGAGTTTTTCCATATTTTGGAGTGCTCCGCACTTTTTTAACACGAGAATCATGTAGATTGACAAATTTTCACGTCCGCTTCGCCAATATTTTATTATATATATATATATATATATATATATATATATATATATATATATATATATATGTATATATATATATATATATATATATATATATATATATATATATATATATATATATATATATGTATATATATATATATATATATATATATATATATATATATATATATATATATATATATAGGAATTAATTTTTCTTGAACCATTAAATATATTTTTAGTTGGTTATTTTATTGGGAATATGGTTCATTTTTATATTGAAACTACATATATACAGTAGTCATACTTATTGTATATATATATATTTATTTTTCAGGACGTTTCGATTCTTTCGAATCTTTTTCAACTGATGCAGATGCTACAAAAATGTACATTTTTAATATTATTATATATGGACAAAGAGGTTAAAAACTTACCATTAAGAACAGAGATTTTTGTTTTAAACAAAAGTTAATTACATCACAAACCAATTGTAAGCACTCACTCTTTTGTATATTCACTTTTTAAAAGTATTTTTAACTGGCCTTTTAAAAATACTTTTAAAAAGTGAATATACAAAAGAGTGAGTGATTACAATTGGTTTGTGATGTAGTTAACTTTTGTTTAAAACAAAAATCTCTGTTCTTAATGGTAAGTTTTTAACCTCTTTGTCCATATATAATAATATTAAAAATGTACATTTTTGTAGCATCCGCATCAGTTGAAAAAGATTCGAAAGAATCGAAACGTCCTGAAAAATAAAAATATATATATACAATAAGTATGACTACTTTATATATGTAGTTTCATTATAAAAATGAACCATATTCTCAAGAAAATAACCAACTAAATATATATATATATGTATATATATATATATATATATATATATATATATATATATATATATATATATATATATATATATATATATTATATATAGAATAAATATTGCTTGAAAATGTTTGGAGATTTATTTCGTATATGATCTTTCCCACATAATATTAGGTAATAAAAAGAGTCAATAATTCACTAAAACTACGTAATTGCAATAGTTTTAATTATTTTTGATAATATTTACAAGTATGCTAAAACATGGTTCGGTTTAAGAAGTTCAAGTTCTGTCGCCAGAACTTCTAATACTTTTCATCTCAATATTGTATGTTTTATATGAAAAAACATAAAATATTGGTTACAAAATATTATAACCAACTAAAACTACGATCAAAGTATTTTGTGGTCCTGAAAAGGACCGTGTTGCAAAAACATGCGACTCTTTATTGTGTTGTAGAGTCACACGGCCCGTTATTATCAACGGTGGTGGTGGTGCTGTCCTCCCTCCATTGGGCTATAAACTCCCAGAGTTCTTCCCATCTGGGATCATCCAACTCCCATTCGCGACAATCGTCCGTGGTAGAATCTACCACAGGACATTAGATGGTCTGTTGTTCACTGTCAGACATGTTGAACCGAAATGATTATAATAAGCATTGGTGGTCGTATATATAGAGACAAATTTGTGGTGAGGGTGAAAACAAATGTCGTGTTACGTATTGAGACCAAAGTTGTTTGTGGTTTCGAATACGAACGAATGATTGTGTTGGGTTCCACCAGCACCTAAACTTTTAATACTTTTTGTCCAATATTGTATATTCTATACATACAATATTAGTAACAAAGTACTAATATGAACGGTCAAAATATTTTGTGGTCCTGAAAAGGACCGTTGTTGTGTGCCCTTAAAAAGGGCCGGGGAGAGTGTGGGGCTTATGGTGCCCCATCCTCGCTGGTCGACCACCAGCTTGACGAATCGCAGGGGCCCTGCGGATCGTCGGGTGTCGGTGATGCTGGAATTTCCAGCACCGCATCTTCCGTCGAGTCCGGCTCTGGCTGCGGCGACGAAGTTTCGAGTCTTTGTAAGACCCAATCGCCCGCATCGTTTAATTCCACGAGACCCGGATCGTGGTCATACAGCAGCGGAATCGGCTCATCCAAGTCGTCCCAACGTAGGACGTCAATCTCAAAGTCCACGTCGTCGTCGTCGACGACGTCCTCCAGGTTTTCAACGTTGCCGGCGATGGTATCGTCACTAAAGATATATGAGCCTCTACTTACGGGTCTTTCTTCCTCCATGTTATTCGCATGAGAGTTGAAGTGTATATGACTGTGTAACCGGCCCATTCTCATATATATAGAACTACCCCCGCCCTAAATGTTGTGTATTGGTGAGAGCTTATAGAATTATTGATTTTTTCAAAAACTTTAAACAAGGAATTAGATTTGTTTTTTTTTTGTTTAGACAATAAGACTAATTCTTAACATTTTGTGAAGAATATATTACAAAAAACATTAATAGAAACTTTATTTGGACTGTTAACATTTTCATATGTTCTCAAGTATATAAATTGGCACTTAAGCTACGAAACAAATTGTCATTAAACGAATATCTCGCCCCATAAGTGATGATTACTAAACTACGATCAACATATAATGTGGTCCTGAAAAGGACCGTTTTTGTGGCCCTAAAAGGGCCTGTGGGGAATTTCGGATATCTACCGTGGAGTAATACCCAACGATATTAACACCGACCTAGGTGCAGCCCTTGGTCTTCTCCTTGGCTGCACTCCGAGCTCGGGCTGCCAAAGCCGTACTGGCGGTGACGGCGTCGCTGGTGGTGTCGGCGTTGTTGGTGGAGCCGTCGTTGCTGGCGTTGCGGGTGGTGCCGAAGCTGCTGGTCCTGGTACGGTACCCCTGCACTCCTCACACGTACATAATTTGCCGGGTAAGAATCGCCTGACAATGCAAATAATCTTTTTTGGTGCACCTTCTATGTTAACGGTCGAATGTGTAATGATGGCGTAGCGCGTTAGCGCGGAGACGGCACACTAAAAAAAAAAGAAAACCCTAAGAACCTCCCCTACAACTTCCACATACTCCCGTTCCGCGCTCCGACTTCCTAACTCGAGAATTCCAATTTTTTGGTCTAAATTTTTTTCATTTTAAAGATTTTTTAAAATTTTTTTTCATCAGTGTATTCTCCTCAAACTTCTAGGTAATTAAAGTGCTTTTATTTTTTCTCTAGTTTGAACGGTTTCCCAGCTACAGCGCTTTAAAAAATCCAAATTACTAACTTACTATAATCCTTTTCTTCAAATTTCATCTTTCCAAATTTTGAAAAATACTACCATATGTAGAAAAAAAATCTCTTCCTAATTTCCTAATATTGTTTTGCTCTAAATCTTCAACTTTGGCACGCATTTACCATTTTTCAATAATTAAAAAAAAAAAAAAATTTTTTTTTACTTTTTTACTATCGGGAAAAATGCGCGCTTAAAGTACTCGATTTCCTCTATAATTTTTGCCTATAACTTTTTCCCTCTTCCTAACCGTTACTTTTCTACAAATTTTCTAAATCGTTGTGTTCATATTATTCATTAAAAATTTTTCTTGCGTTATCTAAGTTCTTTTTTCCACTAAATAAACCCCCATTATCTAAACTTTCGTACTCCTTTCTTAAGGAGCGGGCTTTTCCGTCCGCTTTTTCTGTTGGGTTTCAAATAAATATAAAACTACTACTTCACTTTTTACAAATTTATTGATTCATGTACCAAATTTTAAAATTATTTTGTGTTACATATAATAGATACATTAAAATATAGATTTATTAGTCACGGAACCGTTTAATACATTATAACTAAAAAATGAGTCGTGAATAACTAATGCGGACCCTTTAGTGACTTTCGAGAATTTATTCTTTCTTGTTTGGAACTCCAATTTCACATCTACTGTCGATGAATTAATAGCCTCTGGCTGATGATTGCAATTGATAATAAAAATGGGGTTTTCCATATATTGGGCGAATGTTATCATCGGATCGTTTATTTCGCGCCCGTAGTAGCTGTTTTGGAAGTTTTCGTAATTGTAATAGGCTGCTGCTTACAGTTTCTTGGCGAAATCTAAATTCCATCTTTCCTAGGTTGAATTCAGATACAGTCTAATGTCGCATACGTCGGTGTGGGTAAACTGGGTTGCGTTTTTTTCTTTTTTGTCACAATTATTGCTGTCTTGAAATCCGACGATTATATAGCGCTGTCTTTACAGACTTGTACTCGTTCTCAAGGCCCACACGTGGAAAGATGTTTGTCTTAAAGCTGGCAATTCGTACAGATCCCATTTACAATATGCCATTTGAATACTGGCATTGTTTCCACCATTATAATGCGAGACAATATTTTCAATTTTTGCTTGTCGTCTGGAATGATGTGACGAATTATCCATTCAATTTTGTCGATACTAATTTCTGCCTCTACTTCGCCGACGTAGCAATTGGTGAAAGTGTGAGCTATACTCATAATAAGCTCTTGTTTTACGTTGAAAACACCTTTTGTATAATCTTCGGCGAATCCCATAAGATATTTTAAGGGTAATTTCCGGAGAATACGTTACTTGCCGCGTCTAGGATATCTTTGTTTGCTTCGTCGAGACCCCAACCGCACGTCATGAGAGATCTTTTTTGCAAACTTCCGAATGAAACCATGGTTTTTATTGTCGTGGTAATTTCAGGTTTACGAACCACGGCGATCTGCTCACCTCCCATCTCGTAGCGAATTTCATCGAACAAAAATGCGAGGGCATTATTTGATAAAAAATATCTTTTCGTTGCGTCTATGGGTTTAAATTTTCCTTCGATATCCAGTATAATATCTTGAAAATTAATGGGAAACGGACTTCATCGGAATTGTTGAATGATAGAGATCCATATGGTTTATACGTATGCTCTTTTAGACTAATAATGGAATTATCCAAGATAGGTTCGGAGAAAACCTCTATTTTATCGCTGGTGGTGGAAATCGTTTTCGCAGTTTAAGACCGATTGTTTTTAAAAATGTATAATCTTCGGTAGATAACTGTGATCTAATGTCTGGGCGACAACTAACCTTGACGTTAACTCTGTTTTACTTTTATTATGTTTCGGCGGTTCCCCCATCTTAGTCGACAGCATACACAATTGACGATTGAAACAAAAACCCATTTCTATGAAAGTTTCTTCAATTCCAATTTCACGATTATTTTCTCGCCTTGAAAATTGATTAGATCACCGCTATCGTCCAAGATGCGAAGAGTAATGTTGTCGATAAACTGACGTCCTACCGGCATTAACGGCATATATATATATATATATATATATATATATATATATATATATATATATATATATATATATATATATTATTTTGTGGTTCTTTACTGATTTTGTAACCGCGCTCCACGTCGATATCGAATTCGAACAAGGTATGACCTTCCACAGAATTCATATATGCTTCGGAAATTATATTACAATCTACGCGTATGATGCGTACTTTCATTATTCCCACCATCTCGGTAGCTTCGTTCTTTTTGTTTCTTCTTAATACTGTATGATTAAATCCTAACATTTTACCTATACTCGCCTCTCCCCGGAAATCTATAGTATATTGGGATTTCAGTTCACATGTCAGCGTATTATTATTAGCGACCAAGGAATAGATTCCATCGTTCTTTTCTTCAGTTGAATTCCTCAAAGCTTCCGACATAGCTTTACCTATCTCATCTATTTCATAGGCCCCCAGGTGGAATCTGCAATTGTATCGGCTCGGTGATGTAACCCTCCTTCATGGAGGCAAACTTATTGTTGCTTTCGTCCACATTAAAAATTGAATTGTATGTGTAAAATTCCAGCAATGCAAGACCATATTTGTTTTGTTTACGTAATTCGATTAGTGGATAAAAATCGGCGCTTAAGACGCTCGAGTGTCCTATTAGTATGAACGTATAAGACATGACTAACCATTAAAACATCACACATTTCGGTTTTATTCTTAGAGGCAACGTTTAAAAAGATTCGTCTTCACACGTTTTCTCACTGCATTAGATAGTGATGTTTTTATGCTATTTTCTGCTTTTATGCGCACATCGCTGATTTTGCAATAACAACAAATTATTTTTCTAGCCGTAAGACCCTCATCAGCCGTAACCTCGTTTAAATTGCTGCTGAGATAATGTTTGCAACAGCACTGATATTTTAATATATCGATATCGCTTTTGAGGTGCTCGGGCAACTTATCCCAAACGAATGGAATTTCATTTGGGGCTAATGCAATCATTACTTCCTTGGGCATGTTTTCTAGCTGTTTCACGGTCATTTTCCTTAATCCACCGGCTAGATGAAATGCTTTCAGTGATTGCAATGTTTTAGTTTAGTTATTGCGATCCATTTGTGGTGTTAATGGTGGCGATGATGACATCTTTTACGCTGATGATTCGACAAGAAACTTTAAGCACAAATGTCCACACCAGACTGTTCCAAAATCCTGTTGACGATCGTATGTATAGTAAATAATTTTTGATGGTTCCGATCCCGTTTGTAGATATCGTACCAATTCGATCGGTGAGGGTAAATCGCCGAAGCTGTCATAATATGTTACTTTAGAATTATTTTTTCTATAAGCTACCCAACGAGTCCCTGCACCAGACCTACTATCCAAATTCACTATTGCTGCTTCGTAACGTCGAGGACCTTGTCTAGGTAATGAATCCCTCATATAAACGTCTCGAAAGTGTCCTATTCTTTTCTTTTTGGTATATATATCAATATCGATGTTAGATAGTGGTCTTCGACGTAAGGATTCAATTAGTTTTTTTTATCTACGGTTAAAAAATAATCCCATACCTTTACGATATGGCTTTAGAAACAAACCATTTCCTTTCGATTTTAAATACAGGCCGGCACCGGTTCTATCTTCATTGCTTTTTTTTGCAGCTTTTACGGAACGCACAATTCCCGCTGCCCCACCGGCTAATGAACCCAAAGCGGATAACACGGCAAAAATTGGTATTAATGGTAATATTCCACTAGTTTTAGGAATCGGTATTATTCTCAGTGTACGAACCTTCCTTTTGCCACCTGCCGCTTTTACCGATCTAGAGCTATTTTAGATATATTCATGACATTTTTTTCCAACACATTTTTTCTTCCGGCTTTTAATAATTCCTTTCGAACTGCTTGTCGAATAGCTGTTCCGAAACGGACCTTCAGAACATATCGACTTTTATTAACACCTTTCCTTTTTGTACGACGTGTGCCTTTACTAGATGTTTTTTTTGTTGGTAATGATGATAATGATGATGATGGTACACCCATACCAAAACGTTGTTTTCCTTTCATAATGTTTGTAACTAACCAAGCTGCAGTTTTTTCACCTAAACTGGAATCTTTCGATTTTACTCTATTCCAAGCACTTTGTTCGAGCTCGTAATCCGCTCGATGTCTCGCACTTATGTTGTCTTTGTTATGTAAATAGGCTAAATCGTGTTTTTTGCATGCGGCTTCCAAAGGATTAATGCCTGGATCACCTCTTGTTACACGTTTTATTACTTTTGTTCCGGGTTCGCAATATTGATAACCGGGAATGTGTACCTCGAATGGTAATTTATTTACTAACGAATTCACAATACCGTATCCAGTTTTATCAGAAACGTGAGACCATCCACGTCGTTTGACGATGGGCATCTGAATGACAGTTTTTGTGAAAATTTGCCTAAAAATATCAAATTTTCCTAGATGCGCGTTATCGATCTTAAACAAAAACTTCCCATTGACAATCTCGATGAAAAAATCGGACTTGGATTTGAAAAAAAAAATAATGAAGAGACGAGGTCCTCTACTTCCTTCCTCTATTCGCGGTCTGTTAATTGGTTCATCCAATTATGGAAAAACTAATGTCATGATTTCTCTGCTTACACACCCTCTTGGGCTACGTTTCGAAAATGTCTATATTTACTTGAAATCTCTGTATTAACCAAAATATGAGTATTTAAGGAAAATTTTAGCACCCATCAAAGGTTTGTGGAACCGTCCGACCCAAAACCAAACTCTATATTTATCTTTGATGATGTTATATGTGAAAAAAAAGATGTTATAAGTTTGTTCTTTGCAAGAGACGTCATAAAAATGTCCACTCCATTTACCTTACGCAAAACATATTCGCGAGTGCCTAAACAACTTCTGCGAAACAATGGCAATTTTATTATTATGTTAAAACAAGATGATTGAGTATGAAACACATATTTTCCGATCACGTTTTACCGGATCTAACTTTTACTGAATTTCAAGAAAAGTGCTCAAAATGTTGGGATAATAAGTATGGATTGTTAGTAATTAATAAAGACAGTGATGTAAAATCGGGAAGATAGTGCAAAGGTTTTGATAGCTATATATCACTGTAATAAT
Source organism: Diaprepes abbreviatus (assembly GCA_034092305.1). NCBI lineage: Eukaryota > Metazoa > Arthropoda > Insecta > Coleoptera > Curculionidae > Diaprepes > Diaprepes abbreviatus. Next base: position 2,713,433 of record JASJET010000091.1, on the reverse strand, counting down.
AAGAAAAAACACTAATTTGATAGTTGAAACGTCCCTTGTTAACATAATGAGTAACGCGAACAACTTAAAACGTAAACTAGTGGAAGTTGCCAATGCCGTTAGAAAAAAAATTAAACAAATTAAATCGGCCAATGAATTTCTTTTTGTGGAATTGGAAAAGTTTTATGAACCCATTTCTAAGCCGTTGAGAACAATAACAGCAACATGATCCAGCTACAAAGTCACATAGTCCCAGTACATCAGTGCAGTCGACTCGAATATCAGGTTTTCACCAACTTACACATTCCTTTCAAACCTCCAGACCTATTCAGCAGCAGCAGCAGCAGCAGCAGCATTGTATTTCAAAAGGGGATATTAACCAATCGGTGTTTCATTCACCCTCAACATCAACTAATACATCTCTCGCATCCGCTGACATCACAACTTCCAATACTTTAAACGCACACCTGAAATGATTACGTTCGAAACCATCTTTATACGATACTGTATATAGTGTACGTTTTGTTTCAAAACAGATTAAACCAAAAATTTTATTGATAATTTAGAGGTGCGTTTTCGAAATGGAAATATTGTCTTATACAAAAAGGGAAAAAATATTGCGGAATATGGTGGATCACCGGCACTTTATGATTTGTTATTTCTTAAAACACCCCCAAGTTTAGGCAAGGAACAACAATTAAGTGAGAATGCACTTTCAACGTACAAAGAAATTTTGGAATCCACGAGTGCTGTCTACAAGAATTTTAAAAAAAGTGATAGTTTCCGGGAAATCAGATGGAACAAATATTTACAAATTATTAAATTTCTGATAATGGACACAAAATTAGGTGGTGCTATTACAAGAAAAAATCTTTCTGAAAAACTACAGTTACCCACAAAAAGAAATTATCTTCGAAAACATTTCAATATGTCTAATGGAATAAAGCTAAAGAGTTGGTGGATCGTTTACGTTTGTTGTGGAGTTCCATTATGGCCGGTCACACCGAACACGAAAATGAAATTATGTCAATCATAGAGGAATTACGAGAAGAAGATATAAAATATTAAGCTCAATATTTAATGATATTCTTCAGTTCTTTCTTCGATCTGAAACCTTTAATATTACTAATAATATGGAGCCCAGTCTAGAAAAAATCAAAATTGTTAATGAACTACATAGAACGGCTAGAAAAAAATGTGTAAGACGGCGCACGATAATAAAAGGATACAGATATTTGTGGCAAATTGATTTGGCTAAAATGCAACAGTATGCTGATGAAAAGGATGGTTATCTTTATATTTTGGTCTATATAAATTGCTACTCTAAATTTGTCTATACCAAAGCGATAAAAAACAAGACCGGTAAATAAGTTACTAATGCGATGAAAAGCATCATTGAGGAGGCATCATATACACCAATAAATCTGCAAAGTGATCAAGGAAAAGAGTTCTATAATACAAACTTTCAAGCCCTGATAAAAAAATATAATATAAATCATTATTTCATTTACAGCACAAAGAAAGCTGCAATTGTTGGGCGAGTCATATGAATTTTAAAAAATAATTCATATAAACAATTCTCGGCAAGAGGATCTTACAAATAGATACATATATTATCAGCAGTAACAAAAACCTATAACCATTCGAAACATCGCACCATTGGAATCAAGCCTGCAGATATGCAAGAAAAAACGCAAATTAAAGCATACGATTATTTAAAAATTATACCTAATAAATTTAAGTTTTCCATGGGTGACATTGTGCGTATTAGCAAGTACAAAAGCTTATTCGAGAAAGGATATACGCCCTCTTGGTCAACTGAAATGTTTAAAGTTGTAAAAGTTAACGTTACAAATCCACCTACATACTTGGAATCGTTAGAAGGTCAGCCTATAAGAGAGTATTTTTACGAGTCAGAACTACAAAAAACAAGCAGTCCTGGCGTTTATCTAGTAGAATAGGTCCTTAGACAACGCAAGAAAGATCACACCGATCAATTGTTTGTCAAATGGCTAGAATTTCCCAACCACTTCAACTCTTGGATACATAAAGCTAATATTGTTAAAATAACATATTGTATGACTATAATTATTTTAATTTAAAATGGAAAATAAATAAACAATATATTATAAAACAAAGTTTTTTATTTCAATTTTCATGATCAAAAATAATAACAATTAAACATCATACACATAAATAACATTTCAATATTCTTGGAGGGAAGATCCAATTCACCGACGACTACGACGTCATCTTCAAGGCTATGCCACTCGGAGTGCGTTCTCCTATTCTTTAACCTGCTTTCCTTTTTTTAGATTTTTTTTTAAATCGAGCCGCACGACAGTGCGCTTAGTGAGTCATTTAAAGGCTGATGATATAGTATTTTCTGCATAACTTTAATTTTTGTTTTAAGCTCACTATTATTTTGGTATATCATGGGGAGGACATCCTTGTTAAATATGTCACATATTACAACTGCAAAATTGTAAAACTTTCTATTAACAAAGTGTTTTGTCACAGCATTGTCACCATCTTTAGGTTCGCCTAAGTAGGTTATGATTCTTCTACCCATATCATACTGCCCATCCACTGTAAGTTTAAAACCAATCCCTTGTGATTCAGATAATATATGATATTTTTCATTACATTTCTGACGACCAAATTTATCAATTGGGTTGTTTCCTCGACTCATTTTTAATCTTTACTAAACTATTTTATTTTAATTTGCCCTACTTATACTAAATATTTCAGTTGAGAGAAAGAAACACTGACTATGAGCTACTGGGTTGAAATAAAACAAAAATGTGATTGTAACAGATATTTATTTACAGTTATTTAATTGCACAAATACAAAATTTATAAAAAATTGATTCTCCATGTCTTCATTTTCGTTGCTCAAAATTCTATCCCTTCCGACACTATTCCGATCGTCAACATCTTGTGCTGTTGCTGTTGCAGGAACCAATTCATATTTTTCAGCAAGCTCACCAGGTAAATGTGGAAAATTGACGAGGTATTCTTTTAATTCTTCTTCAATCATATAAAAATTTGTCGCACAAGTATGCCCCAGCCATAAAATTGATTGCATCCCTGATCTCGTTCTGGTAATGATCTTTGGTTGCCTTAATAGGCGGCCAATCATTTGCGCTATCTAACATATCGTGAGCCATATTTCTTAATTCTCTTCCCAACAAAAATATGTATCTATCTACACATTCGTTGACGGTCGTCGTCGCATCAGCAGACATCTTTAACAGAAATAATGAACACGCGTAAGTATTCTGCCACGTGCAACTATATTTTAAATTTAATTACATCCTTTTTTCATACAATTTACATACATTTTACTCCAATGAGCCAAAACGTAATAATGTTAGAGTATTGTTTCCAAAAACTCTAGTGCCCTGCCCCAAATAAGTTAGAGTGTATTTCCCTTTAGTTTTACTCACAAGATCTATAATATCGTCAGACAGTGTTTCGGCCACACGTTTTGGCAAAAAATTCTCGAATGTGCTATTATCACCGTCATCGTGTGAAGCCACTAGAAGAGTTCTACCAAATCGTGTAGTCATTGAAACCATCTTTACAATTTTATACACTTTGCCCACAATCAAACACAACCTTTTTTCTCTCTAAAACCTCGAAATCTTTGCTGAACATTTCATTAATTTCATCTAGAGTTTCTTTTGCAATAGTCATTATTGAAAAAATGATATATAAATTCAAAAATTACCGTGAATATAAAAGCATTTTCAAAACACTACACGAACACAATATTTTATGTTTATGCCGCTGATATCTGCGACTGTTTGAAGTCACTTCTTTTACCACTAACCTTTATAGCGAGTTTTCAAGGTCGAATTGTAACAATGGTGGAGGTAGCTTAACGATAGAAATAGTGGGAGGAGCCTTCAAGGTCAAATGACGCCACACGTTTAAATTGGTGTAAGGATAACTTTAAGGTCAAAATATAATGAAACAAATAACTACATTTTATGTACTTTATTGATTGACATTTTTCTGTCGTTCTTCTATACGTGTAACATTATTGCTTAAACCTAAATTTCTTAATTTGTTCAATAATATTTGTTCGTTTTTATTTCTTAAAAAATTCTTGCAAACTATACTCGCTAAAATACACACTTCAGCATGGTCCATATACTTAAAAAATTCACTAAAATCCAAAGCCTCCGAATCTTGGATTTCATATGAATGAAATTCCGAACAGGTTGCAGAAATTAGAAATTCTTCGTACATTTCTCTCACTAAACTTTCCATATTAACTACTACTACGTTAAACTTATGTCCTACACTCTAATTTCACTTAACACAACCGGATCTGCAATGAAACTTATCAGTTTTTCCAAACAGTCACCAAACCCCAACTTTTTTATTTCACGAACAAAGTCTTGTAAATTTATTGTTTTGCTGCAATATTTACGACATGCATTCGCAGCTTTTTCATATTCATAAGCCAAATCACAATAGCGCGATGCCCATTCTGCTCGACTTTTCATTGCCTCATTGAAGTAAGTACTTGCCGTTTTAGTGAACTCATCCCAAATTTTTTTACTGTCTTTTGCAAAGCACTATTCATATTATTCACTTATTTTTACACTCACGACACTTTTTTATTGCTGGTGGTGACCCATCTCTATAATGACGATATATTTGTTCATAGTGAATGTAACAGGGTAAGTTTAACTGTAGTTCCTTGTCACACCGATATGGTGCTGGCAGCTTATCCCAAATTTGCCGTAAACTCAGCGTATCAAAGTAAGTTTTTAAATATTCGAGAGGAGAAATGCTAAATCCTTTTCTTCAAAATCACACAAACTTTTTAAATTACTCTGATATAAATAAATTACTCTGCCGACTTGCTCTATAATTTTTTTCTTTAGACTGTTCCGTATCTGACATTTCACACTGAATGAATGTAAATAGACTTACACATTTTTATAGAAGAATTTGCAGGGTCAAAATCACTTCAAGATTATCCCACACTATTACAATGCACAAATAACTACTTCAGGGTCACACACCCAAGATGCCCCCCCCCCCAACAAAGTCAAGGCCACCTTAAATAAGGTCAATGTCAGGGTCGCACGCACAACCTTGGACGCTAGGTCAAGGCCAAGGACACGCGCGTATCCCTTCAAGGTCATTGCCAAGGACACGTGGGCGTGGCCAAATAGGGAATGTTGCAAGGTCAAAGTCAAGGAGTGGGGGGTAATGAGGATCCGGTTAGGTTCACTACTATCCCGTCAGGAATCGCAACAGGACTAATAAGTTAGCGATCAATAATACCTACTCTAATATTTTTTTTAAGGGTTACTGATGGTGTGCTTAATGGCATATGGATTTTCATCCGCATATATGTTCGTTGTGCAGGCTGGTCATTCCGGATCTTGTAGAGCACATCTCGTCAGTAAACAAAATTTTTCTACCAAAATTTGAATCACGAATTCTTTTGTTCCGAATAAATTCACAAAATGTATGATCAATCGGTAAAAGTTTCCGAATCTTATGGACGTGATATGGATATGGTAAAATATCATTTACAGTGGTTTTAGGGATATCCAACTCACGTTCTAAGTGGCTGGTGCTAACAATTTGTTTTCTTCAACTCTTTCCAAAATTTCCTTTTCTTTTTCGACAGTTCGAGTTGTTCAAATACTACACCTAACTTCAAATTTTTTCTCAAAGCTGCCCGTTTCTAGGAGATGATGTTCAGTATTGACAAATGTTTGATGGTTTGGTATTCGGCGGTTCGGAATTATATTTCCATGTAATCCCTAACACATCGATGCCTATTTCCTTCACAAAACCCATACACCAGTAGCATGTCTACCTTCTAGAAGTGCGGGTAGAAATTTAAAAACGTTGAGTTTACTTTAGTCGACTTCATAGACAATGATGGCAATTCGTCAATAGTAAAATTATTAAATGCCATAGTCACTAAGTTACTCGAAAAATTATTGTTAGAGGTATTTTTATTATTACAGTTAATTGATGTATGCATGTAATTAAAAATTGCTTTTTCCTGGTGAAACCGCTCATCGACGCTCCAACTTGAGAGCATGCAGATATAGATTTTTGCCAAACAGATCTAGTACAAAACTTGTCTAGTGTACCCATTATGTTTGGATCACTTTTAAGTCAGGACAATATGTGTTCTTCAAAATATATATTTTAATATTTTTATTGCTTTTATTTATGGGATGATGTTAAACATGTAACACTGAAAATTAGTTTTGTTTTTTATTACAGTAATTTCAACATTTTTTTAAATTTAAAGTATAATAGTTAATTATATAAAATAGACGGCAAAGTTCTTGATATAAAATTATTGTTGCTTCTCTAGAACCTTCATCAATTTTTTTTCTATTCTCTTATAATTTAAGTACCACATCATCAATGTTCTTAAATGGTTTCAATTGATCTATTTTGTAGGTTACCTTCAATGTCGGTTGTCACTCTATCTTTAATAATCGATAAAGAGATTTGAACTGGGTTCTGCTTACATTGAGTACGCTAAACAAGGTTATTATCAACATAATTAGGTTTGGTTCTATCATTTTCTACTAAAGGTTTGCCTAAATAGCATAATCGCTTGCTCTCTATGCCGTTATTTCTATCAAATGAGAGTTTCAATCCCTTTCGTGAAAGTCCGCACATAACCTTAAAATTCTTAAATTATCTATGATGCTGAAGCTAGTCGCCGCAGATTCGTCGTCCAACAGTACCATTTAACACCGACCGAAGTAGCCGATGACATGGCACGCTCACATCTTTTTCTAAAAGCAAGTAGGAATTTTGCTTATATTTATTTATTCAAAATTTTATTGCATTAATCAATCTAAACATACAAGTAAAAGTGAAGAGCATGTCTGTGTGTAAAGGTCAACCTTCGAAACGGCTGAACCGGTTTCGATGAAACCTTACGGATGTGAAAATGAGGAGTGTCTATACAGAATAATGTTTGCCTGTCCATCTGTCTGTATAGACTAATTTTCGAAACTGTTTAACCGATTTCGATTAAATTTTAGACATAAAGAGAGGATTATCAAGAATGATATAGGCAGGAATTTTTTTTTAAATAAAAAAGCCAGGGATTTTGCGTTTATTAGTTTCGTCAAAATTTTAAAGTTCTAAATAGTTGTTTGGAGCCCGAAACGTAGAATGAAAGTCGACATGGCTAGATTCGTTATTTCGGCAAACTCTCGTATTTTTTTTTATAAAAAAAGCCAAGGATTTTGCGTTTATTAATTTCATTGAAATTTTATCACTCTGAACAATTATTTGTAAAGTTAGCTTCCGTCAAAATTTATATCAATCGATTTGAAGTCTCGCAATGAAAGCCGACCTTGCTAGATTCGTTGTTTCGGCCAACTCGGTATTTTTTTTTATAAAAAGAAGACAAGGATATCAGGTTTATTAGTTTCGTTAATACTCTAAACAGTTGTTTGTAATGTTAATCTTTGTCAAAATTTATATTAATTCATTTGGAGTCCTCGATCGTGGAATGAAAGTCGATTTTGCTAGATGCGTAGTTTGAGCAAACTAGAATTTTTTTTACAAATACCGAAACATTTTGCCTACAATTAGTTGTTTTGCAGAATTAGGTATTTTTTTACGAAAGAAGCCAGGGATTTTGCGTTTATTGGTTTCGTCACAATTTTATCACTCTAAATAGTTGTCTGTATTGCTAGACTTTGTTAAAATTCATATCAATCCATTTGAAGTCTCGAAACTTAGAATGAAATTCAACTTTGCTAGAAGAGTTGTTTCGGTGAACTCGGTATTTTTTTAAATTTAAAAATCAAGTGATTTTACGTTTATTAGTTTCATCGAAACTTTATCGCTGTAAACAGTTATTTGTAATGTTACTTTGTAATAATTCATATCAATCTATTTGTAGTCCCGGAACGTGGAATGAAAGCTGACTTTGCTAGATGCGTTGTTTGAGAAATTTCGGATTCTTTTAAATAAAAAAGGTCAAAAATTTTGTGTTATCAGTTTCGTCAAAATTTTATCACTCCTACAGTTGTCTGTAATATTAACCTTTCTCAAAATTCGTATTAATCCATTTGGATTCGGGAACGTAGTATGAAAGTTGACTTGGCTGGATTCGTTATTTCGGCAAATTCAGTATTTAAGAAAAAAAACAGGGATTTAGAAATTTTTTCACTCTGAACAGTTGCTTGTAATATTAGCTTTCATTAAAATTTATTTCACTGGATTTGGAGTCGCGGTATTTAAAATATAGACCGACTTTGCTAGATGATTTGTTTCGGCGGACCCGGTATTTTTTTTTTATAAAAAGCCTGGAATTTTGCGTTTATTAGTTTCGTTGAAATTTTATCACTCTAAATAGTTGTTTGTAATGTTTATCTCTGATAAAAATTCATTTCAATTCATTTGGAGCCCGGGAATGTAAATGAAAGTCGACTTGGCTTGATACATTATTTCTACAAACTCGATATTTTTTTTGTAAAAAAAAAACATATATTTTGCCTTCATTATCTTCTTCGAAATTTTATTATTCTAAACGGTTTCTTGTATTATCAGCCTTCGTTAAAATTCATATTATTCGACTCCGGAACATAGGATGAAAGCCGACTTTGCTAGATGCGAACTCGGTATATTTTTTTAAAAAAGCCAAGGATTTTGCGTTTATGGGTTTCGTCAAAATTTTATTAATCTAAACAGTTGTTTGTAATGCTTACCTTTGTCAAAATTCATATCAATCCATTTAGAGTGCCGGAAGGTAAAATGAGAATTGACTTGGATTGATTCGTTATTTCCGCGAACTGGGTATTTTTTTTATAAAAAAAAACAAGTGTTTAGGTTTAATTATTTTTTAGTTTAATTTTATTCGCGTTTAGCTTGATGAATAATAACGTGACACACTTTACTAATCTTCGTGCATTTTGGATAAATGCAAAAAGGTTCAGGTATGAGTAGTAGCAGTACAGTAGTAGTAGAGTATAGTACTCGACGTATTACATGTCTCTCTCCTCATCGACAAGCTTTATCTTCGTTTTGCTCTCAAATATATTCAATCTCTACTCAAAAAATACTCCGCAATATAGTGACAGTGTCCTCGATTCCTGGTCCCTGCATTGTCAAACATGGAATTATTCTGGTGGCCACCAAGAGGAAATTAGCGAAGTGATTTCGATTGCAATGTAGACCATTTTAGTATTTGTGTCACGTTGTCGCCGTATTTTTTATTCACATATTATCTGTATATATTCTCATCTCCGTAACCAACTTATATATAGTTGGATAATACTCTTTTGTCTCAATCCCTTATATAGTTTATGGCGATTTTGAGCCACATTTTCATTGTTTTATTAAAAAAAAATTAAAAATTTCTTAATTTACTAAAATTTTGCACGAAAATATACCAGTTTTATCGCTTGCTTTTCAAAGTCTCGAAGGAGCACCTGTTATACGCAATTTCAAGATCGTACTCCCTCCATACCACTGCACCTACTAGTCCTGCTGACCAGCAGAATCAGTATCATGAAATTTTCGACATAAGATATTTGAATTTTGTAACGCATTGGAACTACTGAAACTGCGTATTTAATTCACATTTTAGAGTATTTAAATAATAATAATAATATTTTTTTATTGATTTATTTTTATTAGATAGTTCTCAAAAGTAAATAATAGAAATATTTGAAAATGTCGGAATTCGATATATACATTGTTCGCAAAAATGTCGCAAATTCTCGCATCAAGGGATTGTTGAAAAAGCTCAAACAGATCAAAATGTACGTTTACATTTTAAAATGCGCTACAAAATATTGCAAAGAATTAAAGATGATTGTTCATTTTTAATATCACGCATAGAAAATAAAAATGTTTTTTTTTAATCGTAGCCATTTTTAGGGAACTTTTCGATTTTGATTAGTTTGAAATGCGGGCTATTTACTATAGTATTTTGGAATCTGAACCCATTGTCAACTTAAATGCCTCTAGTTCTACAACATCACAAAATATTAGAAAGTGGAAAATATTGTATGATTTATTTACCTCGTTTATACATACTAATTCTAATTTGAGCAACATTAAAAAATTTAGCTATTTGATAAATTCTCTCGATAAAGCACCTCTTGCGCTAATTAGATGCAAACCTTTATGTGATGCAATATATATATATATATATATATATATATATATATATATATATATATATATATATATATATATATATATATATATATATATAGAGGTAATCGAAGGTTTTCAGGCATCCCGTGTATGTGCTAAGTCCCTCTCAGGACTGTAAGGTAGCTGAGGTTTCAGTGAAATCTCATTCACCATTTTCAAAGCTCACTGTATGGCGTCTACGAGTGAACTGACGCCTGCGACTCCGGTATTGTCGGTACTGTGTGCGCGTCGGACGCGTTCATTTTCCGAATGGTTCCGGGCCATCAGGTCGCGAGACCTGCTGCGCGTCATCGGCCCTGTTGCCAGTGTTTGTGGTTGCGTTGCCGATTTGTAATCTCTTTCGTTACTAAGTGGTACTGGTTGATGTTTTATAAGCAGATTTTTCCAAGTATTAGGCACACGTTGGCTATCATCTCTGCTATTTAAGTTGTTGGGCCTCTTTGCAATTTCAATAGCCTCCCTTATAACTCTTGTGGACAGGTTTTCACATCTCGATACATTTTTGTTCCCGAGAAATTTATCTTATATCCTGTGTTTAACCAGTTTTAGGCCAGAGCAGAAGAAGTTGTTTTTTGCTTGACAGCGTTTATATGTTCATCTCTTCTGGCGCTTATTTTACGGTTGGTTTGGCCTACGTAAGATGAGCTGCATTCTCCGCATGGAATTTCGTACACTCCCTGGTTTTCTAAATATCCTACTGAAAAGAAAAGAGGATGGCTTGCTTTCGCACACTGTCTACAGCAAGCCCACTCACACCAACAGATACCTCAACGCCGTTTCACATTACCACCCCACCCAATTATTTGCAGTAGTGAAATCACTTGCGTTTCGATCGCAGTCCCTTACAGATCCAGAAAATTATCACAAAGAGATGAACATACTGCAGGATGCCCTAACAAAGAACGGTTATAAAAAAGAACATATAGACAAGGCTCTAAAAAACAAACACTTGGCCCCAAAAAATCGCGAAAACCAAGAGAATAGCTCCAAGGCTTTTGTTCCTTATGTAAGAGGCACCACAGACAAGATCGCAAGAATTTTCAGGAGACACAACATTGGAACCATTTTCACCACAGACCGTAAAGTAAAAGATCTCTTGCCAACACCTAAAGAAAGAATCCCTCTAGAAAACCAGGGAATGTACGAAATTCCATGCGGAGAATGCAGCTCATCTGACGTAGGCCAAACCAACCGTAAAATAAGCGCCAGAAGAGACGAACATATAAACGCTGTCAAGCCAAAAACAACTTCTTCTGCTCTGGCCCAACACTGGTTAAACACAGGACATAAGATAAATTTCTCGGGAACAAAAATGATATCGAGATGTGAAAACCTGTCCACAAGAGTTATAAGGGAGGCTATTGAAATTGCAAAGAGGCCCAACAACTTAAATATCAGAGATGATAGCCAACATGTGCCTAATACTTGGAAAAATCTGCTTACAAAACATCAACCAGTACCACTTAGTAACGAAAGAGATTACATCTCGGCAACGCAACCACAAACACTGGCAACAGGGCCGATGACACGCAGCAGGTCGGAACCATTCGGAAAACGAACGCGTCCGACGCGCACACGGTACCGACAACACCGGAATTGTAGGCGTCAGTTTGTTCGTAGACGCCATACAGTGAGCTTTGAAAATGGTGAATGAGATTTCACCGAAACGTCAGCTGCCTTACAGTCCTCAGAGGGACTCAGCACATACACGGGATGCCCGAAAACCTTCGATTACACATCACATCCGTGAGAATATCCGACATAACATATATATATATATATATATATATATATATATATATATATATATATATATATATATATATTTTTCTGAAATTTCTTGGGTATGAGGTTTTTTGTTTTTAAAACAATCTAATCAAAATTTGACGTTTCGCCCATTTTTTTTGGGCTTTATCAAAAATATATTGTCAGTCAGTCTATGGATAAAATCCGTTGTAGTTGTGCCGTATATAATTCAACTGCCGTATATAATTCAGCAGTTGAATTATATACGGCACAACTACAACGGATTTTATCCATAGACTGACTGACAATATATTTTTGATAAAGCCCAAAAAAAATGGGCGAAACGTCAAATTTTGATTAGATTGTTTTAAAAACAAAAAACCTCATACCCAAGAAATTTCAGAAAAATAAATATAGATGGTTTAAGAAAACAAAGATATTATATATATATATATATATATATATATATATATATATATATATATATATATATAAATATTCTATGATTTATTTAACTCGCTTATACATACCAATTCTAATTTGAGCAACATTAATAAATTTAGCTATTTGATAAATTCTCTTGATAAAGCACCTCTTGCGCTTTTTTTTTTTATATATTCCCGGGTCCGTCCTAAAGCCGGATGCACTGCGGCCAGAGTAGGCCTATTGTGCTCACCCTAGACATTACAGCCACTCTGTCACATTCGCATTCCATGTATCCACAGTAGACGTTGTAAAGATTAAATTTTATTTAGTAATAGAATAACAAAATGTCAAGGTGTGTACCAGTAAAATTATATATTTTTTAAAGTTAAAAAATTTAAATACTGTTTTTAAATGTCTTGTTTGTTTTTTAAAATTGTAGATATGTGAATGTTAATTATATAACATTATTTTTAGAAAGAAAAAAATTTTAAATTGCCTTAAATAAAGGGCGAAACGTCAATTGTTTTGTATTTTTTATTAAATATAGAACCTAAACCCAAGAAAAGACAAAATAAAGGAAAAATTATATATATATATATATATATATATATATAATAATTTGCATCACATAAAGGTGTATATTTAACTAGCGCAAGAGAAGTATCCACGGGTTGACGTTCCGGTGGGGCTTGCGAGTTTCAATGACACAGAGAGCTAAGCCAGCGGCAGTTCAGACTGCCGGCAGGTACAACCAAGCTGGATAGGTCTCTGTGGTTAGGAACCAGACTAAGAGGGATACAACTGCACAGTGGTGCCTACACTAACACATCACTTTACACCAGGCCGTCTGCAGGTGGGCGGTATCGATCCGTTGACTGTAGACGGGCGCACCTTTACACAAACACTTAACACAGGCTTAATTCTAACGTGTGGCGACCGTGCCGAGAAGATGTATGGCAACTGGGCCTATCAGTTGTTCCAGACGGTGCCTTTGGGAAACCGGGCGAAATCCCAAAGTAATACAGCCTTGCGTCGGTAAAGGGAGCTCTGCCGGCGTGGACCACCCTTTCTTCCATACTCGTGGGAATATGTATGAGGAAAAAGAAGAAGAAATATTATTAAAGGAGGATTCAGCAATGAGTGACTCCGACAAACTATCAGAGGTAGATCTCATTGTAGAAGACTCTTCTGACAACACTCTAGTGGCTGAATCCAGTAGGATGGGCGAAAGTCCCAGCGAAAAATCAGACACTGGGAAAACAGACCCTGGAGGGAAAACGCAAGTTGACCCACAGGGAAAGAAGCTTTCCGGAGCCCAAAAAAGGAAGATCCGGAAGGCACAGAAAATGGCAGCGGGGACTTGGACTAAGGAAAAACCAAAGTCGGGGACCGAAGCCAAAAAAGAGGGGAGTGCAAGCAGCAAACGGCTGCACTCGGACTCGAGTACCTCCCCTGGAGACAAACGACCTGCGAAGAGAACCAGAAGTCAAGTAGGACAGGCTGGAGCCTCTTGCAGCAGGGCATTAAGTGATCTCAGGATGGCGATTGTGCATAGTCGTCAAATTGGAACCGGGAGAAATACTCATTCACTCCTTAGCAGGACTGTACAGATTGAGCCAGGGGGCTAGGTTGACAGAGTGGCTGTAATGTCTAGGGTGAGCACAATAGGCCTACTCTGGTCGCAGTGCATCCGGCTTTAGGACGGACCCGGGAATATATAAAAAAAAAGCGCAAGAGGTGATTTATCAAGAGAATTTATCAAATAGCTAAATTTTTTAATGTTGCTCAAATTAGAATTGGTATGTATAAGCGAGTTAAATAAATCATAGAATATTATATATATATATATATATATATATATATATATATATATATATATATATATATATATATATATATATATATATACAGGGTGATTCAAAAATCGATCACGAAACTTAAGGGGGTGATTCTACTTGACAAAATAAGGGTAGAGCTTCATGTAATTTTTTTTCAAAATGTCATTCGTTTTCGAGTTCAAGTTTTTATTTTTTGTTTTTTGAATTACTCGCTTACAGGAAAACCGATTTGACTAATATTTAAAAGATAGGCTAAGTCTTCTGCGCTTCATCATTTTAGTAACAATTCACATTGATTGTTTGCCGCTAGAGGGCACTTTACCTACATTGAAAATTGTTTTTTTGTCATAATTTTTTAGTGTTGACAGCTACAGTAGTTTTTGGCATAATTTCTGAAAGACTGATGCCAGGCCTTTAAAAAAGGTGCTCTTTATTTACATCGCTAAACCCAACGGTTTAGACGTAAATCACCCTTAAAAATTAAGTGGTAAATTTACTTTTCTCATTTCATTACCACCAGCTACCAGGTAAATAGCTATCAAAGTATACTAGAGCTGTCAGTTTAACATCAAATAAATTCGCTTTTTAAACTATTTAATTTATAATCTTAAAATAACTAATAATGGCTAATCAGTAAATATTCATATTATGGATTATTGCGATATACATTTAATTGATAAAAATTAATGAAACAGTACTAAACAAACTAAAAAAGATTCTCAAAATGTCCCCCATTTTCTTCCATACATTTCCTAACACTCTTCAAAAAATGTCGCCTAACTCGATGAAAAATTCCTGGTGTTTCTTTAATAATTTGGCACTTTTCGATTATCCTGAAGCGAAGATCCTCGACGTTGATTACTGGAATATCGTACACCAATTGTTTCAAATGACCCCAAAAGAAAAAATCCATAGGATTAAGGTCTGGTGACCTCGCTGCCCATGCCAATGGTCCACTTCGTCCTATCCATCGCTCAGGATACGTTGCATTCAAATACTGTCGGACACGTATACTAAAGTGGGGCGGAGCTCCGTCTTGGAGGATCCACATGTTGGCCCTTACTTCCAATGGCACATCTTCCAGATACAATGGGAGACGATTTTGGATAAAATCTAAGTATACGTCACCAGTTAATGGGCCATCAAAGAAATGAGGACCAATAAGGTAATCTCCTATTATCCCTGCCCACACATTTAGTGAAAATCTACGCTGATGTTTCGTTTCTACCACATTGTTTGGGTTCTCGTAAGCATATGTGTGGATGTTGTGTAGATTTGTTATGCCATCACGAGTGAAACCAGCTTCGTCAGTGAATAATATGACGACAATTAATCGATTATCGTGTTCATACTTAGCTAGGATCTGATTGCACATTTCCAAACGTCTCGGTCGATCATCGTCATAAAGAGCCTGCACCTTTTTTGAATGAAACGGGTAGAGTTATTCTTCTCTTAGTATCCTCCATGAACTAGCCTGACAGAGCCGCACTTCATTCCCAATTTTTCTAGTACTAATACCTGGATTATCTTCAATAATTTCAAGCACTCTTTCTTCTTGTTGCACGTTTCTAGCAGTTCTAGTTCTTCCCCTATTTCCATTATAACTTTTAAAGGAACCACATTCCGCAAGCCTCCTGTGCACACTGGAAAATGTTTGAGCATGAGGGATATTTCTTTCCGGATAACTCTCCATATAATATCTTCTTGCCAACTCTGCATTACCATTTGCTTTTCCATAACAAAAATGGAAATCACAATATTCGATATTTGAATATTGGTGATTAGCCATTATTAGTTATTTTAAGATTATAAATTAAATAGTTTAAAAAGCGAATTTATTTGATGTTAAACTGACAGCTCTAGTATACTTTGATAGCTATTTACCTGGTAGCTGGTGGTAATGAAATGAGAAAAGTAAATTTACCACTTAATTTTTAAGGGTGATTTACGTCTAAACCGTTGGGTCTAGCGATGTAAATAAAGAGCACCTTTTTTAAAGGCCTGGCATCAGTCTTTCAGAAATTATGCCAAAAACTACTGTAGCTGTCAACACTAAAAAATTATGACAAAAAAACAATTTTCAATGTAGGTAAAGTGCCCTCTAGCGGCAAACAATCAATGTGAATTGTTACTAAAATGATGAAGCGCAGAAGACTTAGCCTATCTTTCAAATATTAGTCAAATCGGTTTTCCTGTAAGCGAGTAATTCAAAAAACCAAAAATAAAAACTTGAACTTGGACGGCTTGTAACTCGAAAACGAATGACATTTTGAAAAAAAATTATATGAAGCTCTACCCTTATTTTGTCAAGTAGAATCACCCCCTTAAGTTTCGTGATCGATTTTTGAATCACCCTGTATATATATGCGCTTTTTCTTTTTTACTTCTCTGGCAAGTGGTATTGTGTTTCCTTGGAGGATGATGGGACCGAGATCCTCTATCCTTCTCCGTTTTGTAAAGGGGATTAGGACAGTCTTTTGGGGACTTATATTGAGTCCCTCCTGCCTTACCCATCTTTCTACAACTTTAAGAGCCCTCTGCATTCTCTCTCTTACTGTTGTATTAAATTTGCCTTGGGTTAAGATTACCAAGTCATCTGCATATCCCAGCACAGAGTGACCCTCCCCACTCAGGGTTCGCAGAAGCCCATCCAATACTAGGTTCCAAAAAAGTGGGGAGAGAACCCCCCCCCCCCTCCGGACACCCCCAGTCACCCGTGCCATCAGCGACTCTCCGAGCAGTTCTGTATAGATCACTCTGTCTTTTAACATATTTTCAATCCACCTGCAACAGGTCTCTTCCAGATTGATGTTCCTTATTGCAGTGATGATTGATTGAAAAGACGTGTTGTCGAACGCCCCCTCTATGTCTAGAAATGCTCCTAGAAGCACTTCTCCATTTTCCAGAGTGTTTTCCACCTTGCTGACCAAGTCGTGGAGCGCTGTCTCTGTGGATCTCCCGATTCTGTATGCATGCTGGCTCCGATGAAATGGACTGTTTACCATTAAATCATCTCTGACATGTCTGTCCAACAGCTTCTCGAGAGTCTTAAGGATAAATGACATTAGACTGATTGGTCTAAATGCCTTTGCTGTAGAATAGTTGGGTTTCCCAGGTTTTTGAATAAACACTACCCTGGTTAACCTCCAAACCTTTAGTACATATCCTAGAGCTAGAGTGGCTCTTAATATGCAGCAAAGTCTGTAGATCAACAGGTTTGGACCCTCTTGTAACATTGCTGGATAAATCCCGTCCGGTCCCGGCGATTTATATGGTTCAAATGAGTTTATGGCCCATTTTATCTTTTCATAGATAATCACCTTTTTTGCCGTTTGCCAATTGTCCTTGGTGGCTCTCACAGCAGTATTTATCTCTGCTCCAGTCCTCCAAGTCTCCGGTGATTTCTCAATTATTGTTGACCCTGGGAAGTGAGCCCGAAATAACTCGGTCATTGTTTCTTTCCCAGTATAGGTGTGCTCCCCTGTATTTGTTTTTAAAGAGTTTATTGATGATTGCGTATCCTTCGAGAGTATCTTTCGGAGTCTGGCACATTCTGGGGTCGTTTCGTTCTCCTCACAGTGCTTCCTCCAAGATTCTCTCTTAGCCTTACGCAAGTTCCTGTTATATTCAGTCAGGACCAGTCTATATTCGTCCCAGTTTCCTGTTATTTTCGCCTTGTTCCATAGTTTCCTAACTTGTCCTCTTTTCGCCTCTAATTTCGCATTCCACCACGGCACATTGCGAGTAGAATGTTGAGTGATCTGAGGACAGTTAGCTTCAAAGGCTGAGACTGTGGCTTCTGTTAGTTGTTCTGCCATCAGTTCTACTTCTATTATGTTGCCTACCGAACTTTTGATTTCCGCTAGTCTCTGTTCTAGGTCTAGGCAGTAGTTTCCCCAGTTTGTCCTTCGCGGATTCCGGTAGTTTAGTTCTTCCCGTTCTATACCCGTTATTTCAAACCTGATGCACCTATGGTCAGAACAGCTTGCCTCCCTAGACGCATGCCAGTTTTTTATAAAGTTGCCAATATATGTCGTGCTTAACGTTATATCAATGACCTCCTGCCTTTGTCTGGTGACGAAGGTGGGTTCATTGCCTTTATTCATTTTGTCTAAGTTATTTACCATTATGAATTCAAAGACTGACTTACCTCTTTGGTTGATGTTTGTGCTGCCCCAAGCATCGTGATGGGCATTGGCATCACACGCAATGATCAGCTGCGATCCATTTCCTCTGCAGTCTCTCACCAGGTCTGCCACTGCTCTTGGTGGTGGTTCTTCCAGGTCATTATAGGGGAAGTAGGCTGAGCCGATAGTGATGTTTGTTGGTCCAGCTCCCCTTGTTGCTATTTTTGCGGCAACAAGATCCCTAGAAATATGTTTCGTTAGTGCAAGCACTTTTAGGTGTTTTTTATACAATATACAGGTCCTTGGGTTATCGGCTGTTCTGCAATATATGAGCTCACATCCGATTCCCGTAATCCCTTTTACTTTCCCCTGGTGTATCCAGGGTTCTTGAATGAGGGCGATGTCACAGTCCTTCATCTCCCTGCACAGAGCGGCCGAAGCCGCCCTACTGTGTTGGAAGTTTGCCTCTATCACCCTCACTTTTCTTCCCGGTTCCCAGACTACGGAAGGTCACCTTCCCGAATTTATAGAATGCCTTGAACTGGGTCTGTTCAAGGCATTTAAAGGATGCCGCATCAACCGAGAAGGTCAGTGTTTGACCTTTCTCGTTCATTTTGCGGCTTAAATTCGTCCAGTCACTCACCTTCAGCCCTGGGTTCTGGGTTCCCCGGAGTGTTCTGGCTTTTTCTAGCTCGTCTGTCCCTGGTAGCCAGACGAGGACTTTAGGTCTTTTGGGAAGGTCCTTAGCCTCGACTACTGTCAGGTCTACTCCTTCCCATAAATTCCCTAGTTTTGCAACAGATTGTTGCAACCAGGTTTTTGTATTTACATTGGCACACGTGATCCATAAAATGCCTCCTGTGTACTTATTTCCCTCAAACTGTGGTGGATTCCCACTGCCAGAGGGCATCTCATCCATGATCTCTAGAAGCCTATTTAGAATTAGGTCAGCTTGGATCTGGTCAATTGTGAAGTTAGGGTGACGACTATGCACAATCGCCATCCTGAGATCACTTAATGCCCTGCTGTAATAGGCTCCAGCCTGTCCTACTTGACTTCTGGTTCGCTTCGCAGGTCGTTTGTCTCCAGGGGAGGTACTCGAGTCCGAGTGCAGCCATTTGCTGGTTGCACTCCCCTCTTTTTTGGCTTCGGTCCCCGACTTTGGTTTTTCCTTAGTCCAAGTCCCCGCTGCCATTTTCTGTGCCTTCCGGATCTTCCTTTTTTGGGCTCCGGAAAGCTTCTTTCCCTGTGGGTCAACTTGCATTTTCCCTCCAGGGTCTGTTTTCCCAGTGTCTGATTTTTCGGTGGGACTTTCGCCCATCCTACTGGATTCAGCCACTAGAGTGTTGTCAGAGGAGTCTTCTACAATGAGATCCACCTCTGATAGTTTGTCGGAGTCACTCATTGCTGAGTCCTCCTTTAATAATATTTCTTCTTCTTTTTCCTCATACATATTCCCACGAGTATGGAAGAAAGGGTGGTCCACGCCGGCAGAGCTCCCTTTACCGACGCAAGGCTGTATTACTTTGGGATTTCGCCCGGTTTCCCAAAGGCACCGTCTGGAACAACTGATAGGCCCAGTTGCCATACATCCTCTCGGCACGGTCGCCACACGTTAGAATTAAGCCTGTGTTAAGTGTTTGTGTAAAGGTGCGCACGTCTACAGTCAACGGATCGATACCGCCCACCTGCAGACGGCCTGGTGTAAAGTGATGTGTTAGTGTAGGCACCACTGTGCAGTTGTATCCCTCTTAGTCTGGTTCCTAACCACAGAGACCTATCCAGCTTGGTTGTACCTGCCGGCAGTCTGAACTGCCGCTGGCTTAGCTCTCTGTGTCATTGAAACTCGCAAGCCCCACCGGAACGTCAACCCGTGGATACTTCTCTTGCGCTAGTTAAATATACACCTTTATGTGATGCAAATTATTAAATATATATATATATATATATAAAAATTTTTTAAATTGCCTTAAATAAAGGGCGAAACGTCAATTGTTTTGTATTTTTTATTAAATATAGAACCTAAACCCAAGAAAAGACAAAATAAAGGAAAAATTATATTTATATATATATATATATATATATATATATATATATATATATATATATATATATATATATATATATGAATAGTTTGGTTATTCCGGGTTTCAATCCGTTCGTTCAAAAAATCGTTTTCACGACGTTTCGCCAAAATCTCATTTGGCATTTTCAAGTGCGGTTCGTCTCGTTACTCGCTGAGAACTGATGGTGGCCTCTGATGACTGCCGAGTTTTGTTTAGCTGGCTCGCTTCCTGATTGGATGAGCGATTTCGCAGGCTCCTCCCCTCTGCCGGGTGCGATATATTTTGTTCTTGTATGCTGGTCTCTCGTGTACTAGTTGATTTTTGTTGTTTTCTTTCTTGATTCTTTATTAATGTTTTCCATGTAGTTGGAACATTTATAGCATCGTCTCGTTTATTTAGTTGTCCCGCTTTTTCGATTTCTAGGGCCTCTCTTATGACGCGTACCTTGTAATTCTGTACTGGTGCTATTTCTTTTGTTTTTTCGAAGTCGATGGTGTGTCCGGTTGTTTGGTGATGTTGAAATAGGGCCGAAGTTGTCTGTTTGTTTTTGAGGCTATTTTTATGTTCTTGGATTCTTGCTGATATGCGCCTGTTTGTTTGTCCTATATAAGTTTGATGGCAATCTGCACATGGAATGCTGTAAACGCCATGATTTTCAAAGTTGGTCTTGTCTTTGGGATTTCCCAGAAAGTTGGCTATTGTTTTTTGTGGTTTAAATATGGGCTGTATGTTGTGTTTTCTCAAGGTTCTTCCGATTCTGTCTGTTATTCCTTTTATGTATGGTATTATGGCTTTGTTCCTTGTTTGATCTTGGTCTTTGGTCTTTGTTGTAGTCTTCTCTTGTCTTTTTATGGCTTTCTTTATATCTGATTGTGAGAAACCATTCCGTTCTAGAGCTGTTGAAATGTGTCTTATTTCGTCTTGTTTTGTGTCAAGTTCTGTTAGGCGGAGTGATCTTGATACTAGTGTGTTGACTACTGCCTGCTTTTGAGAGGGATGATGGTGTGACGCTGCATTGAGATATCGGTCAGTATGCGTGGGTTTCCGATATACGCCAAAGCCCAGGGTGTTGTTTAGTTTCCTAGTTAATAGCAGGTCCAAAAAAGGAAGTTTCTTTTCTTGTTCGATTTCCAGCGTGAATTGGATTCTGTGGTGGATATTGTTCAGGTATATGAGGAAATCGTCCAGGTGTTCTTTTCCATGTGGCCATATTATAAAAATATCATCAACATAGCGTTTCCAAAATTTCGGTTTTAAAGGTGCCTTTTGCAGTGCTTCTTGTTCGAAGTATATCATGAAAAGGTTGGCTATGACTGGTGAAAGCGAGGATCCCATAGGTGCGCCATCTGTTTGTTTATATATTTGGTTATTGAACATGAAGTATGTGTTCTTTAGGCAGTGTTCTGCAAGTTCAATTGTGTAGGCTGGAAAGTCTTCGTTCATGGCGATTTTGTCCAAGGTCTCATCCAGTGGTATGCTTGGATATAGCGATTTTATGTCGAGGCTTGCTAAGATGTCATTTTCTTCGAGGTGAATGTTTTTGATCATTTTAGTCAGTTGTTCGGAGTTTTTCACGAAGGAATCAGCCAGTTCGACTCTTGGTTGCATGATACTTGCTAGATATTTTTCCAGTTTTTGTGTAGGAGATCCCACGGCGCTCACTATTGGTCTGAGTGGTGCATTTGTCTTGTGTATTTTTGGTAAGCCATACAGTTTTGGACATCTGCTTGATTTTTCTCGTGGTATTATAGATTTTTCAGTTTCTGGGTCTAGTTTTGAGGCTTTAATCTTGGCTTTCGTAGTTTTTTCCAGGTATGTCGTTGGATCTCTGTTGGTTTGTTTGTAAGAGGCGTCTTTGAGAATTTCTGACATTTTTTGCATGTAGTCGTTGGTGTTCATTACAACCGTGACATTTCCCTTATCTGCTGGTAATATTGTTATTTCTTTATTCTTTTTTAAGGATGAGAGGGCTTGATGTTCAGCTCGCGTTAAGTTTGAGTTGGGAGGCCGGCTTGATTTCAAAATTTGCGTTATGTCTTGTCTGGCTTGTTCGGCATTTTCTTCAGGGATGTTCTCTAGGGCAGCTTCTATATTTGAAATTATCTCTTCTAAGGGGACTGTTTTTGGCGTTACGGCAAAATTAAAGCCTTTAGACAGAACTAATTTCTCGCATTCTGTTAATTCGTAGTTGGAGATGTTATGGACAACTTTGTTGCAGTCCAGTGTTTGCTGTGTGTGGACATTATTGCGTTGTTTTAGTGCCTCAAATTTCTTCTGTTGTTTTTTTTGCCTTAAGGTGGGTGTCTGATTCCGTTCTCCAACAGGATACTTTTTCGATCTCATTCCACAGAAGATGATGGATTTTCTGGGTTAAAGCTAAGTGGAGATTATAAAGTTCTATTTCAGTCCTTGATAGAATTCTTCGTTTTTCTCGGATTTGTTCTCGAAGGAGAGCTTTTCCCGCGGTCTTAAGGATTGAAATAGTTCTTCTTGTCTTTAGATGGTACGAGAGTTTGGTGCAAGTTGGTTCCAGATTGTTGTTGCGGCATCTTATTAAAAAAGTTATATCGCAGAGGAGGGCTGATTTCTTGGATCTCAGTTTCTCGAAACGTTTAACATTTAAAAAGGTCTCCTCCCCGTAAAGGTGTAAAATGTTATATCGTAGGTTTTCACGGATGGTAGAATGAATAGTTTGGTTATTCCGGGTTTCAATCCGTTCGTTCAAAAAATCGTTTTCACGACGTTTCGCCAAAATCTCATTTGGCATTTTCAAGTGCGGTTCGTCTCGTTACTCGCTGAGAACTGATGGTGGCCTCTGATGACTGCCGAGTTTTGTTTAGCTGGCTCGCTTCCTGATTGGATGAGCGATTTCGCAGGCTCCTCCCCTCTGCCGGGTGCGATATATTTTGTTCTTGTATGCTGGTCTCTCGTGTACTAGTTGATTTTTGTTGTTTTCTTTCTTGATTCTTTATTAATGTTTTCCATGTAGTTGGAACATTTATAGCATCGTCTCGTTTATTTAGTTGTCCCGCTTTTTCGATTTCTAGGGCCTCTCTTATGACGCGTACCTTGTAATTCTGTACTGGTGCTATTTCTTTTGTTTTTTCGAAGTCGATGGTGTGTCCGGTTGTTTGGTGATGTTGAAATAGGGCCGAAGTTGTCTGTTTGTTTTTGAGGCTATTTTTATGTTCTTGGATTCTTGCTGATATGCGCCTGTTTGTTTGTCCTATATAAGTTTGATGGCAATCTGCACATGGAATGCTGTAAACGCCATGATTTTCAAAGTTGGTCTTGTCTTTGGGATTTCCCAGAAAGTTGGCTATTGTTTTTTGTGGTTTAAATATGGGCTGTATGTTGTGTTTTCTCAAGGTTCTTCCGATTCTGTCTGTTATTCCTTTTATGTATGGTATTATGGCTTTGTTCCTTGTTTGATCTTGGTCTTTGGTCTTTGTTGTAGTCTTCTCTTGTCTTTTTATGGCTTTCTTTATATCTGATTGTGAGAAACCATTCCGTTCTAGAGCTGTTGAAATGTGTCTTATTTCGTCTTGTTTTGTGTCAAGTTCTGTTAGGCGGAGTGATCTTGATACTAGTGTGTTGACTACTGCCTGCTTTTGAGAGGGATGATGGTGTGACGCTGCATTGAGATATCGGTCAGTATGCGTGGGTTTCCGATATACGCCAAAGCCCAGGGTGTTGTTTAGTTTCCTAGTTAATAGCAGGTCCAAAAAAGGAAGTTTCTTTTCTTGTTCGATTTCCAGCGTGAATTGGATTCTGTGGTGGATATTGTTCAGGTATATGAGGAAATCGTCCAGGTGTTCTTTTCCATGTGGCCATATTATAAAAATATCATCAACATAGCGTTTCCAAAATTTCGGTTTTAAAGGTGCCTTTTGCAGTGCTTCTTGTTCGAAGTATATCATGAAAAGGTTGGCTATGACTGGTGAAAGCGAGGATCCCATAGGTGCGCCATCTGTTTGTTTATATATTTGGTTATTGAACATGAAGTATGTGTTCTTTAGGCAGTGTTCTGCAAGTTCAATTGTGTAGGCTGGAAAGTCTTCGTTCATGGCGATTTTGTCCAAGGTCTCATCCAGTGGTATGCTTGGATATAGCGATTTTATGTCGAGGCTTGCTAAGATGTCATTTTCTTCGAGGTGAATGTTTTTGATCATTTTAGTCAGTTGTTCGGAGTTTTTCACGAAGGAATCAGCCAGTTCGACTCTTGGTTGCATGATACTTGCTAGATATTTTTCCAGTTTTTGTGTAGGAGATCCCACGGCGCTCACTATTGGTCTGAGTGGTGCATTTGTCTTGTGTATTTTTGGTAAGCCATACAGTTTTGGACATCTGCTTGATTTTTCTCGTGGTATTATAGATTTTTCAGTTTCTGGGTCTAGTTTTGAGGCTTTAATCTTGGCTTTCGTAGTTTTTTCCAGGTATGTCGTTGGATCTCTGTTGGTTTGTTTGTAAGAGGCGTCTTTGAGAATTTCTGACATTTTTTGCATGTAGTCGTTGGTGTTCATTACAACCGTGACATTTCCCTTATCTGCTGGTAATATTGTTATTTCTTTATTCTTTTTTAAGGATGAGAGGGCTTGATGTTCAGCTCGCGTTAAGTTTGAGTTGGGAGGCCGGCTTGATTTCAAAATTTGCGTTATGTCTTGTCTGGCTTGTTCGGCATTTTCTTCAGGGATGTTCTCTAGGGCAGCTTCTATATTTGAAATTATCTCTTCTAAGGGGACTGTTTTTGGCGTTACGGCAAAATTAAAGCCTTTAGACAGAACTAATTTCTCGCATTCTGTTAATTCGTAGTTGGAGATGTTATGGACAACTTTGTTGCAGTCCAGTGTTTGCTGTGTGTGGACATTATTGCGTTGTTTTAGTGCCTCAAATTTCTTCTGTTGTTTTTTTTGCCTTAAGGTGGGTGTCTGATTCCGTTCTCCAACAGGATACTTTTTCGATCTCATTCCACAGAAGATGATGGATTTTCTGGGTTAAAGCTAAGTGGAGATTATAAAGTTCTATTTCAGTCCTTGATAGAATTCTTCGTTTTTCTCGGATTTGTTCTCGAAGGAGAGCTTTTCCCGCGGTCTTAAGGATTGAAATAGTTCTTCTTGTCTTTAGATGGTACGAGAGTTTGGTGCAAGTTGGTTCCAGATTGTTGTTGCGGCATCTTATTAAAAAAGTTATATCGCAGAGGAGGGCTGATTTCTTGGATCTCAGTTTCTCGAAACGTTTAACATTTAAAAAGGTCTCCTCCCCGTAAAGGTGTAAAATGTTATATCGTAGGTTTTCACGGATGGTAGAATGAATAGTTTGGTTATTCCGGGTTTCAATCCGTTCGTTCAAAAAATCGTTTTCACGACGTTTCGCCAAAATCTCATTTGGCATTTTCAAGTGCGGTTCGTCTCGTTACTCGCTGAGAACTGATGGTGGCCTCTGATGACTGCCGAGTTTTGTTTAGCTGGCTCGCTTCCTGATTGGATGAGCGATTTCGCAGGCTCCTCCCCTCTGCCGGGTGCGATATATTTTGTTCTTGTATGCTGGTCTCTCGTGTACTAGTTGATTTTTGTTGTTTTCTTTCTTGATTCTTTATTAATGTTTTCCATGTAGTTGGAACATTTATAGCATCGTCTCGTTTATTTAGTTGTCCCGCTTTTTCGATTTCTAGGGCCTCTCTTATGACGCGTACCTTGTAATTCTGTACTGGTGCTATTTCTTTTGTTTTTTCGAAGTCGATGGTGTGTCCGGTTGTTTGGTGATGTTGAAATAGGGCCGAAGTTGTCTGTTTGTTTTTGAGGCTATTTTTATGTTCTTGGATTCTTGCTGATATGCGCCTGTTTGTTTGTCCTATATAAGTTTGATGGCAATCTGCACATGGAATGCTGTAAACGCCATGATTTTCAAAGTTGGTCTTGTCTTTGGGATTTCCCAGAAAGTTGGCTATTGTTTTTTGTGGTTTAAATATGGGCTGTATGTTGTGTTTTCTCAAGGTTCTTCCGATTCTGTCTGTTATTCCTTTTATGTATGGTATTATGGCTTTGTTCCTTGTTTGATCTTGGTCTTTGGTCTTTGTTGTAGTCTTCTCTTGTCTTTTTATGGCTTTCTTTATATCTGATTGTGAGAAACCATTCCGTTCTAGAGCTGTTGAAATGTGTCTTATTTCGTCTTGTTTTGTGTCAAGTTCTGTTAGGCGGAGTGATCTTGATACTAGTGTGTTGACTACTGCCTGCTTTTGAGAGGGATGATGGTGTGACGCTGCATTGAGATATCGGTCAGTATGCGTGGGTTTCCGATATACGCCAAAGCCCAGGGTGTTGTTTAGTTTCCTAGTTAATAGCAGGTCCAAAAAAGGAAGTTTCTTTTCTTGTTCGATTTCCAGCGTGAATTGGATTCTGTGGTGGATATTGTTCAGGTATATGAGGAAATCGTCCAGGTGTTCTTTTCCATGTGGCCATATTATAAAAATATCATCAACATAGCGTTTCCAAAATTTCGGTTTTAAAGGTGCCTTTTGCAGTGCTTCTTGTTCGAAGTATATCATGAAAAGGTTGGCTATGACTGGTGAAAGCGAGGATCCCATAGGTGCGCCATCTGTTTGTTTATATATTTGGTTATTGAACATGAAGTATGTGTTCTTTAGGCAGTGTTCTGCAAGTTCAATTGTGTAGGCTGGAAAGTCTTCGTTCATGGCGATTTTGTCCAAGGTCTCATCCAGTGGTATGCTTGGATATAGCGATTTTATGTCGAGGCTTGCTAAGATGTCATTTTCTTCGAGGTGAATGTTTTTGATCATTTTAGTCAGTTGTTCGGAGTTTTTCACGAAGGAATCAGCCAGTTCGACTCTTGGTTGCATGATACTTGCTAGATATTTTTCCAGTTTTTGTGTAGGAGATCCCACGGCGCTCACTATTGGTCTGAGTGGTGCATTTGTCTTGTGTATTTTTGGTAAGCCATACAGTTTTGGACATCTGCTTGATTTTTCTCGTGGTATTATAGATTTTTCAGTTTCTGGGTCTAGTTTTGAGGCTTTAATCTTGGCTTTCGTAGTTTTTTCCAGGTATGTCGTTGGATCTCTGTTGGTTTGTTTGTAAGAGGCGTCTTTGAGAATTTCTGACATTTTTTGCATGTAGTCGTTGGTGTTCATTACAACCGTGACATTTCCCTTATCTGCTGGTAATATTGTTATTTCTTTATTCTTTTTTAAGGATGAGAGGGCTTGATGTTCAGCTCGCGTTAAGTTTGAGTTGGGAGGCCGGCTTGATTTCAAAATTTGCGTTATGTCTTGTCTGGCTTGTTCGGCATTTTCTTCAGGGATGTTCTCTAGGGCAGCTTCTATATTTGAAATTATCTCTTCTAAGGGGACTGTTTTTGGCGTTACGGCAAAATTAAAGCCTTTAGACAGAACTAATTTCTCGCATTCTGTTAATTCGTAGTTGGAGATGTTATGGACAACTTTGTTGCAGTCCAGTGTTTGCTGTGTGTGGACATTATTGCGTTGTTTTAGTGCCTCAAATTTCTTCTGTTGTTTTTTTTGCCTTAAGGTGGGTGTCTGATTCCGTTCTCCAACAGGATACTTTTTCGATCTCATTCCACAGAAGATGATGGATTTTCTGGGTTAAAGCTAAGTGGAGATTATAAAGTTCTATTTCAGTCCTTGATAGAATTCTTCGTTTTTCTCGGATTTGTTCTCGAAGGAGAGCTTTTCCCGCGGTCTTAAGGATTGAAATAGTTCTTCTTGTCTTTAGATGGTACGAGAGTTTGGTGCAAGTTGGTTCCAGATTGTTGTTGCGGCATCTTATTAAAAAAGTTATATCGCAGAGGAGGGCTGATTTCTTGGATCTCAGTTTCTCGAAACGTTTAACATTTAAAAAGGTCTCCTCCCCGTAAAGGTGTAAAATGTTATATCGTAGGTTTTCACGGATGGTAGAATGAATAGTTTGGTTATTCCGGGTTTCAATCCGTTCGTTCAAAAAATCGTTTTCACGACGTTTCGCCAAAATCTCATTTGGCATTTTCAAGTGCGGTTCGTCTCGTTACTCGCTGAGAACTGATGGTGGCCTCTGATGACTGCCGAGTTTTGTTTAGCTGGCTCGCTTCCTGATTGGATGAGCGATTTCGCAGGCTCCTCCCCTCTGCCGGGTGCGATATATTTTGTTCTTGTATGCTGGTCTCTCGTGTACTAGTTGATTTTTGTTGTTTTCTTTCTTGATTCTTTATTAATGTTTTCCATGTAGTTGGAACATTTATAGCATCGTCTCGTTTATTTAGTTGTCCCGCTTTTTCGATTTCTAGGGCCTCTCTTATGACGCGTACCTTGTAATTCTGTACTGGTGCTATTTCTTTTGTTTTTTCGAAGTCGATGGTGTGTCCGGTTGTTTGGTGATGTTGAAATAGGGCCGAAGTTGTCTGTTTGTTTTTGAGGCTATTTTTATGTTCTTGGATTCTTGCTGATATGCGCCTGTTTGTTTGTCCTATATAAGTTTGATGGCAATCTGCACATGGAATGCTGTAAACGCCATGATTTTCAAAGTTGGTCTTGTCTTTGGGATTTCCCAGAAAGTTGGCTATTGTTTTTTGTGGTTTAAATATGGGCTGTATGTTGTGTTTTCTCAAGGTTCTTCCGATTCTGTCTGTTATTCCTTTTATGTATGGTATTATGGCTTTGTTCCTTGTTTGATCTTGGTCTTTGGTCTTTGTTGTAGTCTTCTCTTGTCTTTTTATGGCTTTCTTTATATCTGATTGTGAGAAACCATTCCGTTCTAGAGCTGTTGAAATGTGTCTTATTTCGTCTTGTTTTGTGTCAAGTTCTGTTAGGCGGAGTGATCTTGATACTAGTGTGTTGACTACTGCCTGCTTTTGAGAGGGATGATGGTGTGACGCTGCATTGAGATATCGGTCAGTATGCGTGGGTTTCCGATATACGCCAAAGCCCAGGGTGTTGTTTAGTTTCCTAGTTAATAGCAGGTCCAAAAAAGGAAGTTTCTTTTCTTGTTCGATTTCCAGCGTGAATTGGATTCTGTGGTGGATATTGTTCAGGTATATGAGGAAATCGTCCAGGTGTTCTTTTCCATGTGGCCATATTATAAAAATATCATCAACATAGCGTTTCCAAAATTTCGGTTTTAAAGGTGCCTTTTGCAGTGCTTCTTGTTCGAAGTATATCATGAAAAGGTTGGCTATGACTGGTGAAAGCGAGGATCCCATAGGTGCGCCATCTGTTTGTTTATATATTTGGTTATTGAACATGAAGTATGTGTTCTTTAGGCAGTGTTCTGCAAGTTCAATTGTGTAGGCTGGAAAGTCTTCGTTCATGGCGATTTTGTCCAAGGTCTCATCCAGTGGTATGCTTGGATATAGCGATTTTATGTCGAGGCTTGCTAAGATGTCATTTTCTTCGAGGTGAATGTTTTTGATCATTTTAGTCAGTTGTTCGGAGTTTTTCACGAAGGAATCAGCCAGTTCGACTCTTGGTTGCATGATACTTGCTAGATATTTTTCCAGTTTTTGTGTAGGAGATCCCACGGCGCTCACTATTGGTCTGAGTGGTGCATTTGTCTTGTGTATTTTTGGTAAGCCATACAGTTTTGGACATCTGCTTGATTTTTCTCGTGGTATTATAGATTTTTCAGTTTCTGGGTCTAGTTTTGAGGCTTTAATCTTGGCTTTCGTAGTTTTTTCCAGGTATGTCGTTGGATCTCTGTTGGTTTGTTTGTAAGAGGCGTCTTTGAGAATTTCTGACATTTTTTGCATGTAGTCGTTGGTGTTCATTACAACCGTGACATTTCCCTTATCTGCTGGTAATATTGTTATTTCTTTATTCTTTTTTAAGGATGAGAGGGCTTGATGTTCAGCTCGCGTTAAGTTTGAGTTGGGAGGCCGGCTTGATTTCAAAATTTGCGTTATGTCTTGTCTGGCTTGTTCGGCATTTTCTTCAGGGATGTTCTCTAGGGCAGCTTCTATATTTGAAATTATCTCTTCTAAGGGGACTGTTTTTGGCGTTACGGCAAAATTAAAGCCTTTAGACAGAACTAATTTCTCGCATTCTGTTAATTCGTAGTTGGAGATGTTATGGACAACTTTGTTGCAGTCCAGTGTTTGCTGTGTGTGGACATTATTGCGTTGTTTTAGTGCCTCAAATTTCTTCTGTTGTTTTTTTGCCTTAAGGTGGGTGTCTGATTCCGTTCTCCAACAGGATACTTTTTCGATCTCATTCCACAGAAGATGATGGATTTTCTGGGTTAAAGCTAAGTGGAGATTATAAAGTTCTATTTCAGTCCTTGATAGAATTCTTCGTTTTTCTCGGATTTGTTCTCGAAGGAGAGCTTTTCCCGCGGTCTTAAGGATTGAAATAGTTCTTCTTGTCTTTAGATGGTACGAGAGTTTGGTGCAAGTTGGTTCCAGATTGTTGTTGCGGCATCTTATTAAAAAAGTTATATCGCAGAGGAGGGCTGATTTCTTGGATCTCAGTTTCTCGAAACGTTTAACATTTAAAAAGGTCTCCTCCCCGTAAAGGTGTAAAATGTTATATCGTAGGTTTTCACGGATGGTAGAATGAATAGTTTGGTTATTCCGGGTTTCAATCCGTTCGTTCAAAAAATCGTTTTCACGACGTTTCGCCAAAATCTCATTTGGCATTTTCAAGTGCGGTTCGTCTCGTTACTCGCTGAGAACTGATGGTGGCCTCTGATGACTGCCGAGTTTTGTTTAGCTGGCTCGCTTCCTGATTGGATGAGCGATTTCGCAGGCTCCTCCCCTCTGCCGGGTGCGATATATTTTGTTCTTGTATGCTGGTCTCTCGTGTACTAGTTGATTTTTGTTGTTTTCTTTCTTGATTCTTTATTAATGTTTTCCATGTAGTTGGAACATTTATAGCATCGTCTCGTTTATTTAGTTGTCCCGCTTTTTCGATTTCTAGGGCCTCTCTTATGACGCGTACCTTGTAATTCTGTACTGGTGCTATTTCTTTTGTTTTTTCGAAGTCGATGGTGTGTCCGGTTGTTTGGTGATGTTGAAATAGGGCCGAAGTTGTCTGTTTGTTTTTGAGGCTATTTTTATGTTCTTGGATTCTTGCTGATATGCGCCTGTTTGTTTGTCCTATATAAGTTTGATGGCAATCTGCACATGGAATGCTGTAAACGCCATGATTTTCAAAGTTGGTCTTGTCTTTGGGATTTCCCAGAAAGTTGGCTATTGTTTTTTGTGGTTTAAATATGGGCTGTATGTTGTGTTTTCTCAAGGTTCTTCCGATTCTGTCTGTTATTCCTTTTATGTATGGTATTATGGCTTTGTTCCTTGTTTGATCTTGGTCTTTGGTCTTTGTTGTAGTCTTCTCTTGTCTTTTTATGGCTTTCTTTATATCTGATTGTGAGAAACCATTCCGTTCTAGAGCTGTTGAAATGTGTCTTATTTCGTCTTGTTTTGTGTCAAGTTCTGTTAGGCGGAGTGATCTTGATACTAGTGTGTTGACTACTGCCTGCTTTTGAGAGGGATGATGGTGTGACGCTGCATTGAGATATCGGTCAGTATGCGTGGGTTTCCGATATACGCCAAAGCCCAGGGTGTTGTTTAGTTTCCTAGTTAATAGCAGGTCCAAAAAAGGAAGTTTCTTTTCTTGTTCGATTTCCAGCGTGAATTGGATTCTGTGGTGGATATTGTTCAGGTATATGAGGAAATCGTCCAGGTGTTCTTTTCCATGTGGCCATATTATAAAAATATCATCAACATAGCGTTTCCAAAATTTCGGTTTTAAAGGTGCCTTTTGCAGTGCTTCTTGTTCGAAGTATATCATGAAAAGGTTGGCTATGACTGGTGAAAGCGAGGATCCCATAGGTGCGCCATCTGTTTGTTTATATATTTGGTTATTGAACATGAAGTATGTGTTCTTTAGGCAGTGTTCTGCAAGTTCAATTGTGTAGGCTGGAAAGTCTTCGTTCATGGCGATTTTGTCCAAGGTCTCATCCAGTGGTATGCTTGGATATAGCGATTTTATGTCGAGGCTTGCTAAGATGTCATTTTCTTCGAGGTGAATGTTTTTGATCATTTTAGTCAGTTGTTCGGAGTTTTTCACGAAGGAATCAGCCAGTTCGACTCTTGGTTGCATGATACTTGCTAGATATTTTTCCAGTTTTTGTGTAGGAGATCCCACGGCGCTCACTATTGGTCTGAGTGGTGCATTTGTCTTGTGTATTTTTGGTAAGCCATACAGTTTTGGACATCTGCTTGATTTTTCTCGTGGTATTATAGATTTTTCAGTTTCTGGGTCTAGTTTTGAGGCTTTAATCTTGGCTTTCGTAGTTTTTTCCAGGTATGTCGTTGGATCTCTGTTGGTTTGTTTGTAAGAGGCGTCTTTGAGAATTTCTGACATTATGTATGATATTTAATTTATGATTCTTATTTGACAGGATCGAATACTTAATATTTTTGTTTAAATTAGGGTTGTGTAAATGTGGCTCAAATTTCCCATATCTGTTCTCTTGTTAACAGTGTTTTTATCTTTTTTTATTTCAATAATATTCTTTATCTGTAGTTTTTGGTAATTCATATCTTTGGTTTTTATTATTGGACTGTTATAAACAAAAGTATTTTTTTCGTCCTGTGTGTGTTTGTTTAACGCTGTTGAGGCGTTTTTCGTATATTTATGGCCATTGAATCTGTTCTTCAGCAATTGGCTCGTCATGCCTATATATTTCTTGGGACAATTTGTGCAAGGGATCGAATATATTTCATTTGATTTATTCATGAGAGGAGTTTTACTTTTTAAATTTGTGAACAATTTATTTAATTTATTATGTGACTTGTGGCATACGATAATATCGTGCTTTTTAAAAATGTATTTTATTTTTTTTGACAGCTCACTAGTGTAAGGTAATGCTACATATTTTTGCTGTTTATGTTCTATGTTTTTTGTTTTTATGTTATTATAAAACTTAAATGTTCGTTTATCAATTATTTTGGTGATAGTCTTTTCGTTGAAATTATTATTTATTAGTGTCTTTTAAACTTTTTGCAGTATTTTTGGTCGGAAATCTGGAGACGTTAGGGAGATAGCACAGACCGATTATAACACTATTTTTTTGAGTTTTTGAATGATTAGAGAAACAGTTTCAAACTCTTGGAGAATTTCATTTATTTTATTTTGTGGTACGGCTGCTATGCAATCGTCGACAAAACTTTTGAAAAATATTATATTAAAATTTAATTTTTCTAAAACTTTTTCCTCTAAATATTCCATTACTAACTGAGCAATGGTAGATGAAATTGGTGATCCCATAACACATCCATCGAGTTGTTTGTAAAAGGTATTTTCGTACTGAAAGTAATTTGTATTTAGAACGAGGTCAATAGCATCCATAAAATTATTTTTTGATAGCGATGTATGTTTTTTTAAAATTTCCCATTTTTCTGCTAAAATAGTGTGGACAAGTTGATTTGGTATGTTTGTATATAAAGATATAACATCTAGCGAAATGAATTTGTAATTTTCAGGTAGGTTTGTTGTATTAATAAATTTTTTTAAGGCGAATGAATTTTTAATAAAAAAATCGTTTTTGTCTGTAATATTTGAAATACAATCTGATAAGAATTTTGATAAACTATAGAATGACGATTGTATACAAGAAATAATAGGTCTTAGTGGTATATCTTGTTTATGTAATTTTGGTAGGCCATATATTTTTTACATCTTTTTCAGTTAGTTCTTTTACATTGAGCAATTTTTTTTATGTAGGTTTTATTTTTATTTTGATATAAGTTCGTTGGATCACTTTTAATATTTTTATATGTATTTTCGTCCTTTAGTAAGTTGTTCATTTTTGTCTCGTAATCTGCCTTGTTCATAACTACTGTTTTATTGCTTTTATCGGGCCTTAGAACAATGATTTGAGGATTATCTTTGATACATTTTTTTGTTCGATTTAATTTCTTTTTTAATTTTTTTTGGAGGCTGTTACTTTTTATTGTTTGGTGTCTTATTTTGATTTTATGATTAGTTAAAACATTAGTTATTTCAGCTCTAATTGTGTCCTTTTTGTCATCTGACTCATTGCTAATAACAGATTCAATTGAGGCTATATATTCGGTTATTGGGATATATTTTGTAACATCTATTGAGAAATTTGGACCATATGCTAAAACTTCATTAACTTCAGACGGTATCGGGGTATCAGATATATATTCGATCAATTTGGACCTGTCATTGTTTGTTTTCTTACAGATCTCACGCTTTTTAAATAATTGGCTTAATTTTTTTGGTGTCTTTTTTTATTTTTTCTATGCAATTCTTCAAACTTTTTATTTTCTAACGATAAGAATCTATCTAATCTAGTGAGCAGTCAGAAAAAATAAAATACATTTTAAAAAAGCACGATATTATCGTATACCATAAGTCACATGATAAATTAAATACATTGTTCACAAATTTAAAAAGTAAAACTACTCTAATGAATAAATCAGATGTAATATATTCGATCCCTTGCACAAATTGTCCCCAAAAATATATAGGCATGATGAGCCAATTGCTGAAGAACAGATTAAATGGCCATAAATATACGAAAAATGCCTCAACAGCGTTAAACAAACACACACAGGATGAAAAACATACTTTTGATTATAACAGTACCATAATAAAAAAACAAAGATATGAATTACCAAAAACTGCAGATAAAGGAAATGATTGAAATTAAAAAAGATAAAAACACTGTTAACGACAGAACAGATATGGGAAATTTGAGCCACATTTACACAACCCTAATTTAAACAAAAATATTAAGTATTCGATCTTGTCAAATTAGAATAAAAAATTGAATATCCTCTTAAACATGAAACTAAACGTATACCTTATTTGTTTTTTTGTGCATTGTAAAATATAAAAAAAATAAAACACATTCGCAATCCATGTATCCTCAGTAGACGTTGTAAAGATTACATTTTATTTAGTAATGGAATAACAAAATGTCAAGGTGTGTACCGGTAAAATTAAATATTTTTAAAAATTTTAAAAATTTAAATACTGTTTTAAAATGTCTTGTTTGTTTTTTAAAATTGTAGATATGTCAATGTTAATTATATAAAAATATTTTTAGGAAGAAAAAATTTTGAAAATGCATTAAATAAACGACAAAACGTCAATTGTTTTGTATTTTTTTATTAAATATACAACCTTAACCCAAGAAAAGAGAAAATAAAGGAAAATGATATATATATATATATATATATATATATATATATATATATATATATATATATATATATATATATATATATTATTCGGTCAGCTCTTTGAGAAGTCTCGTGGACGAGTTTGAAGAAAACTAGGCTGCTTTCAATAATTTGCATTACCCAGTGAAACAATGGTATTTTGTGCTATTTAATATGTTAAAGGACGGTTAAGTCATAGTTTAGCCTTACGTTTGGAAATCGAGTGTCACATTGAGTTAAAAAATTCAGCAAATCCCTCAAATAATTTTGTTATTTTGAAAAACTTCTTACAAAGAGCAGTAGCTTTAAATGCTGTTTCTGTTACTTCTTCTTCAGTTAAAGCATAACCTCCTAAAAATAAAATAAAAACATTTCTGAATAATACCGATCGCAAAGAAAAATACCCTTTTTGAAATAAGTTGTACCCCATTTATAGATGTGATTCCATTTTATCAAAATCCCCTCAGGAACGGTATGATATTGTTAAAACTAAAAGATTGTGTATAAATTCTTTGAGTACAAGGCACCTTTCGGCATCATGTACATCTCTTCGTACTTGTCGTAAATGTTCTCTAAAACATCATACATTTTTACACTTTGATTCAGAATTTTAGCCTTCCTCTTCTAAAGTTGTTTCTCATATATCCACTTCTATGACGTATGCACCTACTCAAGTTTCCAATTTGGCGCAAGACTCTCTCGGAGTAGGTGCATTGCGGACACACTCAAATAAATATAATTTGTCTTACGATAATTTCCCAGATATTAACTCTTACGTTGCTAATTTACCTAGTAACCATACTGTTCTCTTGTCCACCGCGATAACAGAAGTCAAAGATGCGTGGGAACAATTCAAAAGGTATGTGTATTATTGAATTCCGCTAGTCAGGATAATTTTAGTACAAAGAAATGTTGAAAGAAACTCGGTTTAAATTCTTATTCTCTAAACATTTCCATAGGTGGGTTAGAATCTATGGCTACCAAGGCGACGCAAGGTGTTGCTTGCACAGTTCCTCCTCATTTTCATTTTCTATCTTGTTAAGTTTTAGAATTTGTTGTTTTTCGGCAAATATATGCCGATTTAACATGCGCTTTCTTGCTAGCTGAATATTTTAAATAAATTTAAACTTAGCCGAACCAAATTTTAATATTTCTTCGTCCATTGACATGCTCATGGATACAGAAGTTTTTGACTTTTTATTGAAAGGTGAATCGATTTATTTTTATCATCATAAACTTTCCACTGGTAATACGTCTTTCGAATGGATACTTATGGATAATGTATGCCTCGAAAATAATTTTCGTATAGATACATTTTGTAACTCAAATTGGAAATTGTATAAAAAGATTATGGGAGTTTGATAAAGTAACTCAAACCCAAAATATATTTGTTAAATCTCACGATAGAAATTGCACTGGAAGATACATAGTAGCTCTCCCCTTCAAAAATTCATCTTCTCCAAATTTTTGTTATTCTCGCAACATCGCTCTTCGTAGATTTTTTAGGCTTCGAGCGTCGTCTGAAAAATAACACCTCGATTTATCAAGAATACAGCAATTTTATGAAATAATATCTATCAACTGGATACACAGAACTTATTGAAGATCCCTTAGAAGCATTGTCTGTATGGTTACCAAAGCCATCCATTAACCTGAACTTTGTTCTAGTCTATCGACTGACTCATTTTTAGCTTCATTTCTTGACCAAAAGTGGCAAAACTTATTGAAATTTATAGCAATAGTGGAACCAACTTTGTTGGAGTTCATAGAGAACTCACGAGTATTATACAAATAGCTGCCGAAAGGGAAAATATTTCTTAGCGATTCCTTCCTTCTATTAGTCATAATTTCGGAGGGCTATGGCAGAATGGTGTAAA
The DNA here is from genome assembly GCA_034092305.1 of Diaprepes abbreviatus. Lineage (NCBI taxonomy): Eukaryota > Metazoa > Arthropoda > Insecta > Coleoptera > Curculionidae > Diaprepes > Diaprepes abbreviatus. Next base: position 2,675,991 of record JASJET010000091.1, on the reverse strand, counting down.
ATCAGGAAAAGCTCATTTTTCGCGGGTAACTGGTACCCACATTTTATCATACGAAGAGTTTCACACTGTTTTGGTCTCGATTAAAGCTGTATTAAATTCCCGATAGTAGTATAGATGGCGGCGTTTTGAGTCCGATGGTCTCCTTCGATGGCATATTCCATCTGCATATCCATATATGGAAGTATGTCTTCAGCTGTAGAAAGGTATGATCAAGTTCTTGAACTGAAGAAGTAACGTATTTTCTTCTTATAGACGAAGAACTGTATTTGGTTGCCTAGGAATGCCTCGATATACCTACCTATATAAGGAAATATGTCTTAAGAGGAGGGTTTAGACTTGAATAATATCACCTTCGCACAAGCGCAAATCGGCCAAATTTTTTTAATTTTTTTTATTATAGACGCTGAGTGTAATATTTTAGTAATATAATTTTTCTTACACAAGAAATCTCTTGTACCGGTTATGTTACCTTATTTCTGCTTAATCTGGATAGGTGGCGTTCTATCGTGTGGTAAGTATTATAATTTTTTCCTTTCATTACACAATGTACCAATAAAAAAATGAAAAAACAAATTTTATAATGAATTTATACTTTAATTAAAACATAATTAAAGCTTTAAAACTATATGATATATTAAATTATAGTTTCATTGCCCAAAGTAACATTAAAAAATTCATTAATGACAAACAGCATCTTACAAATAATAATAAAATAAAAAGGCTTAAACTCCGCACCCCGCTAACCGTGTCAAGACGCTATTTTGCGACCGGCGGAATTTCTTTTCTGTGGATTTTGGTGATATTTCCATAATAACTATTGTTACCGCTGCTTTGCTTCCTGGTGGAGGTACTGTGATTTTTGTATTTGTGTTTTGAGCTATTTATTTTAACATGCCGAAATCAAGAATTTGTAAAAAACTAAAAGAACCTTGAGTCTAAACTGAGCTCGGATAAAGAGAAAACAAGACCGGTAAGTATAATAATATGTAAAAGGCGGAAAAAAAATTATAGATGTCTAAATATTTTCAGATTGTTTTGTTCTCTGCAAGTCGTTTTGGTAATTATTTCGATTAAGTGAAATCTAGAAAAACGTTTGTCTGGAAAAATTTCGACAGTTTATCCCCATTTCGAGGTCGTAGAACACGATTCTGGCCCTGGTTTTTCATTATTTATTCTCACATTGCAGGAAACACAAAAAAAACATATTTCACTTAATTGAAAAACTTGTATTTTCAATGAAAAGATAAAAATAAGTTTCATAAAGGCTATTAATCGATGAATTATTACTGAAAACGCCAAATATTCCCAATTCCAAACAACTCTTGTGACTGATAGATAGAACAGATAATTTTTTTGATGTTTTTTTTCTTGTCTTTTTAAAGAAGTTAAAATTTTTGAAATTCTATGTAATACAGAAACTTTTATTAGTGTAAAATTTGTGGATGTAACAAAATTTTAAGGATTTATTGCAATAAATTAAACCTAACATATGATATTCTATATTTTCCGGGGAAGAGAACGAATAGAAGAAAGTCAAAACCAGAATCATGTTCTACGACCTCTAAATAGGGGGTAAGTGTAGACTTTTTTTAGAAATAACATCGTTTTCGTATACTTCACTTAATCTAAATAATTATGTTTCGAAATTTATTGGCACTTTATGTAATGGAAATATAAAATCCAACACTAAAAAAATATTCATTTTGCTTATTCAGAGCCTTGTGAATTTAAAAAATAATTCCAGTGAAATGGAAAACTGCTTGTTTTTAATTTGCATTCTGTAATATTTTATTTTCAAGTACTTTTTGTGTTTTAGGTTCAAGATCAATTAAATATTACCTGTATGATGGAGACGAATTGGAAATTACCATGTTTAATTTATTCAATATAGCTTTCGATTGTGAAAAATGTAATCCATTTTTAGAGACCTAAACAATGTGAAAGTATATTTGCAGAAAAAACATAACAATTATTTTCTTGTGTCAAATTGTACATTTATTTTGAAGCCATAAATTATCCAATTGTAATATTTAATAGTAACTGAAAACTGTTTCAATTGACAACAAGTAATATTTCGTTCAAAGTAAATACAACAATATATCGCAGTAAATATATTTTTTAAGTTACTGAACATTGAATTTTAAAACGCCATTTTAGGTTACATTACTTTATGAATAGTTAGTGAAACTGTGAATCTCTTAAGATATTAAAAAAAGTATATTGTATTTTCTTACAATTTTGAAATAAGTTTTTACGTTGGCGTATTAAATGAATTTATATCTTATGTTTAACTAGGTTTAATATGATTCTGATATACATTTTCACATTTAGGTCTTATTTGTCTATAATGTAGTATGCATTTATATAAGTAACATATTTCAGATTTTGTTCAATATTACGAAAGGAATAAGTATCTAAGTGTTTATTGAAAACATGGTTACAACTTATTTTGAAACCTTTATTTCGAAATGTGGATAAAATACTCCACATTTTTTTTTGGGATATATATTGCCATATAGTAGCTTTAGCATAGAAAAATAGTAAAGTGTACTTTTGCAATAATATTAAATCTTTGTTTGAAATCATAGTAAAGTCTCAGAAATTATCGTAAAACATTATAAAGTCCCAGATATCTTGTAGACTTAAAAAAAAAAATTTTGAAACATTGACTTTTGACCTTCGTCAGGTTCCATAATTTGTTTTATCAATGTTCTTATAAATCCATAAAAACATTTCATATTACCACAGAAAAACTGTAACGGGCCAAGAAAAATTTTAGATAAAAACATTGCAAAAATTTTTCAAAATTGAAAAAAAAATAGAAAACTCGTCACAAAATATTGCTATAATTATGATTAATTTTATGTTTTTAAATAAAAATAACTATAAATAAATATATTTCCTTTTATAAAATCTAGGGTGTTTTTATGATACATTAAGGTTAATCTTTTAAAAATATAAAGAGTTGATAGTTCTTTATAGCACTCGTATGAAGTTTTTTTTACCACTGTCTCAGTATCTAAGGTATGGAAAAAAACTATTGCTGTACTTGTGAAATAAAATGAAATTTAGTAACAATCAAACATATTAAAATTACTAATTTATCCATATGCAATTGAATATCATTATAAAATTTTTCTAAGAAGAAAATGAATGTGAAACATTCTGGCAATTTTTTAACAAAGTTTTAGTAAAAATGCATATAAATGTTCTTTTTTTTTAAACATAAATATTTTTAAAGTATCGGTTTTCAATCAATATCATATAAGAAGTGTAATAACTACCCAACTCGTAGACTAACTTTAAATGTGTAAAAATATTTATTAACCTTCCTAACGAGTTAAAGTCAATAAACAGTGAAATATATTTTAAAAACGCTTAAAACATTGTTAATAAATTTACAGCTATATTGCATTAAGGACAATGTTAGAGATTAGGATATAATTTTTATTTTGTGACTTTTTTATTTTACGTTATTTGTATTTCCTACGGAAAATATATTGTAACATGATTAGAAATAAAGGTTGTTCTTATTATTGATCATTATTCCTTATTCTCCCTTAGGGTTGCATTGGACTCATTTGTCCTACAGTTGTTACAGACTTTTTTGTGATAAGTTTTCCGCCAAAACAATTTTATAACTTAAAAAATAAGCCAACATTACGATTTAAGTCTGTAAGTCTACTGTGCAAGTAAGTATTTCAATATATAATGTAACATATATTTTAGACATAATTTTCGTCACACTTATGTATATATATATATATATATATATATATATATATATATATATATATATATATATATATATATATTTATTATTTTTTTTGAAAAATACGGTAATTATTTAGGTGAAACGAAATCTAGGAACAAGACGTTTTTTTGAATACTCATCTATTACGAAGTCGTAAACTAGGATTTACACAATTTTTTTTCAGTTTTGCCGAAAACAGGGAAAATCACTTTTCACTTGAATTTTCTATACTAAATCGTTCAAATTTTGTTACGAACACAAATTCCGCAATAATACAAGCTTCTATGTTATATAAAAATTCATAAATTTACACTTTTTTATCGTAAAGTCAAGAAATGTATTAAAACAATTAAAAAAAAATGGCAGAAGACTTTATATTATGGCTTTACTTGTTCCGAAAGGCGAGTAGTTTGCGCTCTTAACAGGTTGCAAATACGATATCTGTAAAATTTACATAAATTCTTTCCTTTCTATTAAAACTGGAAAGAAATATATTTCACTTCCCTTCGACTCTAAATATTAAATTCCCACCAAATGTTATAATTTCATAATTTATACCACGTAAGTATTTTATATTGGGCAACGTCGCATCGAATATTTCTCGTTTCGCGAGTCTGATGGCGTTTTCGAGATGTATTTTTGGTTTTTCGTTGAAAATACAAGTTTTTCTAAATTTGTTTGTTAAAATTGGGCAAACATAGTTGAAATATATTGCATACAGTATATTTTAAATAGTACCACTCAAAATAAATACCTACTTAAATTAAAGAAATAAAAGTGTTTTGTGTATTGATGCTTGCTATTTTTTGAGTTTTTCGGGAAAGTGAGGAACCAACCCAAGGTCAGAGTCGTGTTCTACGGCCTCAAGATAGAGGGTAAGTAACGAAATTTTTTCAAAAAACACGTTTTTTCTAAATTTCACTTCGTCTAAATAATTACCAAAAATGTTACTCCATAAATATATACTCACAGGGTATTTGTTATTATCGCCGTTAAAAGTCGTGTAGCTGGGAAAACTGAACTACCTGATGACTCACGTGTTACTATGCAATTAGGCTTACTCGATTTCTTAGTTGTCGAGGTTTCTAGTAGAGTAATATATTTATCGTTATTAATAGACGATCAATAAAACCTAAACAATAACCATAACGTATGAAACATAATAATAATATTTGTATTTGGTACACTGTATAAGTAAATTTTTCTTTACCAAGGTCGTTGCTAAAAAGTTTGTAATGCGCAGGCAACTAAACATACAATGGCATTTTCGCCCTCTACGAACTAGAAGCTGAACATTTTAGTTTTTTATGCATAGTCTCATATGTCGGGAAAATGTTTACAGCTGATAAATGTTTCAATTAGGAATGCTTATTACTCATAATAAAGTATTTTGCGACGTGAAATTTCGTAAATATATTTAAGGATATGTAATCTTCAATTTACTTCCTTTTTATCACCTTCTGTGATGCAAAGTTGCAAATTGTTGTTATTTTTATTTATTGATAACCTGGTTATTCTGAAGTATTTCGGCATGAAAAATAGCAGACTTTTTAGCCTAAAGTTTCACCTTTCGAGAAATGTTTTAAAATTATAAAGTAAAGTTAGCCGTTTTTGCAATGGACGCACTAACGAGCATTTGGCTTCAAAAACCGGACAAAATTAATAACGTCGTTGTTTTTGACTCTAGACGTGTCAAAATCAGTATCCGGGGATTTTTGAGGGCGCTAAGTTGATTTCTGGCATTATTTTACTAATCGGGTGAAGGGGGGGCTGACTTAAGGTAGGGAGGGGGAGGGGAGTAATATTAAAAAAACGTAATGGGTATCGTTTTATATGTTTTAGATGCTCCGATTTCATTTCTGGCATTAGTTTACCAATCGGGTGAAGGGGCGCTGACTTAGGGTGGGGAGGGGGAGGGGAGTAATATTAAAAAAACGTAATGGGTATCGTTTAATATGTTGACTTAGGGTAATTGTACGTTTTCCCATAAAAAATCTATCTCAAGATAAAAACAAAGTCTCTTTACTGTGTGATCAAGTAGGTCTCTCTTAAGCTGAAGAAGAACCGCATTGTGTGGTGAAGGCTGATGAAATGATGTCTAATTTTTGCTTGTCATCATGTTCAAGGAAGATTATACAGGTCTGGAAAATCCAAACCGGAACCTGGACGTTTATTAAGTAAGATAAAGAAAATACTATATTATTCATCATATCAGAATGAGACAGTCGTAAGCATCGACATACGTGTAAATTACCAGTTTGGCTCTAGAGTGAAGGGTAATACAATGCTGGCGCGGTGAGAGCGGGCAGCAGCATACGCGACCCGCTAGCACAACAAGAGGATTCCAAGTTATTTGCTTTCATTTAGGCTGTCGAGGCGTAAGTATCGCATTTCGCGCCAAATTTTTTTGTTACAAAGGTAGTTTATTCCACGGAACTAAAAGAGCAGATTATTAAGTGGTACATTATTCTGGTAAATAATCGGCAGATTTACATTTACGTGTGAAAATCATCCTGTTCCTTGAAAATTTACAATTTCGGAAATTATTAAAAAATTTGAGACAACCGGTTGTCTAAAAATTTGTAAAAAATGCGCTGATAATAATGAAGAGCAACCGGTTCTTCAAATTACTGAAGAACGAGCAAATCGGGAGAATGACGTTTGTAGTTTAGCAGAAATTAATTTTCCTTGTAATAGTACCGTAATTGCCGAAAAACTTGATATGAACGCTCAAGTAGTTCGGAATATTTTAAAGCGGAACAAATATCGCTGTTACAAATTGCGAGTAACTCAAGAAATTTTTCCGAAAGATCAGGAAACACGTATAGTGTTTCGTGAGGACATGATAAAAGGGCTAATAGGGATACAACCGCTAAAGTTTTGGCAAATACGCGAACCATACTTTACAATAGACTGGGCTATTGTCTCGCTCAAAGTGGAGGCCTGTTTGAACACCTCTTGTAGACTTTTAGGTGTTTTTGTTGATTTAAATTGAATTTAATTATTTATTTATTTATTTACAATTACTGAACGTGTTACTTTTATTTTTTACCAGAATAAAAGTTTACTTTTGAGAGTGATTTTTAATTTTAAAGTGGTCTATTAGCTTATTTACTTAGAAATTACCGTTGCGTTTCGCTAGTATTTCTATTAGAATAAATGTTTATTTTGTAACAGAAATATCAATTCTCTTTACGCTCAACGGCCAACAAAAACTATTTTTTTTGTATTTCTACTATTTGATGTATTTAAATCAAGCAATGTATCAAATAGTCATTAAAAATTCCAATTTCCGTCGATTATGTTAAAAGTTTAGACGAAAAGTAAATACACCCTCTCTTCCGTTTTAAGGTACTGCTCGTCTTCGTGTCGCACGGAAGTTAGGGGGAGTAATATTGAGCGTAGGCGTTCCCTACAATCTTCTGTCCCAAACTAACCTAAAAGAAGTTAGACGGACTTAGTGGGTCAGAATTTAGAAAACGGCCAAAATAATTTCTAGCTAAGAAATTTAAAATAGAAGGTTAGCTATAGTAACGTTTTTTTAAACCTCGGTAATATGAACGGCCAGTCTTTTCTTTCTAAAGTTTCGTCTCAGATCAAAGGCAACAGTGTTGTGGTTGCGTCGCACCAATTTACATTTGTCCGCCGCTCTTCTATTTGACATTGGATTGTCGAGAAACAAATATAAACGATTACAAAATTGGGCTAAACAGAAAGGCAGTAATATATTTTCGCCATACTCTGGTGTGTAAAATACAAAAAAGCATGTTATCTACATGACGAGTATGTAACTTTTACTAAATCAAAAGCCGAGAGTAGTGAACATAACCCGATCCTCTTCATCCCCCCACTCCTCGACCTTGACCTTGACCTTGCCCCACACCTCTTTGGCCCCGCCCACATGTCCTTGTCATTGACCTTGAAAGTGCACGTGTGGTTTGGCCTTGACCTTGTGTTCAAGGTTGTGCGTGACCTTGACCTTGACCTTGGTCGAGACGACCTTGACTTTGTTGGAGGTCATCTTGGGTGTGTGACCTTGAAGATATGTTACGTGACCTTGAATGGTTTTATATAAGGTATGGGGCAGTTTCATTCATCAGTTGGCTCTGACTTGTATAGGTAGTACATGTGTTAATATTTGACAAATCATTGCATATGTTTGTGAAAATTGCGGTTCTAAGTTTACTAATAGTTATAATATGAGACGTCATAAAAGAGAATCGTGTGCGGCGAGATTTAATGAAGTGCCTGGAGGAAAACGTCTCCGAATTGAAGAGTATACATCGACGATTCCGGTAATTAATTGCGCTACATGTAATGTAGATGTTCCAATAAATCATATGTCAGCGCATAAACGAACACAACAACATAAAAATAATTCATGTTTGCCGGTATGTCATGGTGTGCAACTCATTGAATGTGCCTTCAAAAGGAAAATTGCAACCTATCGGGTTAGCAGTGATATGGAGCATTCCGATTACGTAATGTTCTTTGCAGACATTAAATCCAAGGTGGTGGAACTTGTTAATAATTTATTGCGTGTGCATCATGCTTTAAAAGTTAACATGACAGCTGTTGGCGAGTACATGCTTCCATCACAAGAAATATTCAGTGAAAAATCCTTCAACACTGCTAATCAAATAATTAGTGTAGAAAGTGATTTGGATGCCGTTTACCATTCTTTCACCGAATTAATAAAAACGCAGGCGACAGAGTTCCAGGAGAAAGATTCAGGTATGGAAAAATCAAAACCCGATATATTAAACTGATTTTTATATATTATTTTTCTTGTTATAGGATGGGCTCTTGTGCGAATTTTATACTTGGAAGTTAGTATCAACAAGTATATGCCTATGGGTGGCTCATCATACATCAAGTTGCCGTGTTCTATTGAAAAGAAAGGAGCTGTCGTCAATGTGATTAACCAGGACGAATTTTGCTTTGCGTGAGCTGTAACATCAGCATTGTTTCCTCCAACAGCAGCGCCTTCACAGAAGACATCCTACCACCATTTTTCTAGAGTGCTCAATTTAACAGGTATGGATTTTCCAGTAAAATTACGTGACATTAAAAAATTTGAGGAAGTGAACAACATATCAATTAACGTATACGGTCTGGAATCTAAATATGAAAATAATGAAGTAATACATGAAGTTATTGGTCCACTGAGGTATGCGTCAAAAAAGTTGGATAGACATGTAAATTTATTGTTAATTACAAAAGATTGTAGTAGTAAAGATGGCGGTGAACATTTTTGTGATACGACTTGTTCAAAGAGTCATTATTGTTGGATTCGGGATTTATCACGTTTAGTTTCAAGTCAAATTAGTTGTCAACAACATAAAATATATTTCTGTGATGGTTGCCTCATTTATTTTAGTACACCGTCAGCTTTAACTTTACATCAAAGCTACGATTGTAACCACGTTTTCACGCAAACACCCTCAGTGGATTTAAAAATCGATAAATTTGGAAAGAGCGTGCCGGAAAATATTTTAAAATTCGAGGGTATAGAAAAGCAAATGCGCGTTCCATTCGTGGTTTATGCAGATTTCGAATCTGTTTTAAAACCCGTTGAAACGGTACAACCAAACCCACAAAATTCTTACACTGTAAAAAGTTTTAAACATGAACCATATTCTTTTGCTTATTTAATTAAATGCTCTTTTGACGACTCAATTTCGAAATTTGAGCTATTTCGGGGGAATAATGCAGCTCAAGTCTTTGTGGATCGTATCGAGTGTGATTTAAGGGCTCTATACAACACATATTTAAAAGACATTAAGCCTATGAAACTGTTAACGCCTGAAGAAAAAAGGGAGTTTAATGATGCTAAAATATGTGGTATATGTGAAGGCCCTTTTGAAGAGGGTGAGATTAAAGTACGAGACCACTGTCACATAACTGGTGCAAAAAGATTTGGTGCTGCATATTCCGTTTGTAATTTAAATTATAAATTACCCTCTTTTATCCCCATCATATTTCATAACTTAAGCGGCTACGACAGCCATTTATTTATAAAAGAGTTATGTAAATATGGGGATAAAATTGGTGTTTTGGCTCAAAGTAAGGAAAAGTACATATCATTTACCAAAAGCATTTATGTGCACGATTATTTTGATAGTAAATGTGGAAAAGTCAATAGGAAATATTTAAAGTTGCGATTTATTGATAGTTTTAAATTTCTGTCAACGTCTTTGGAAAATTTAGACAGCGGTTTAAACGACGACGATTTTATTGAAACGCGGAAACATTTTTCAAATATCAACCAATTTAATCTGATGCGTCAAAAGGGTGTTTTTCCCTATAGCTTTATTGACTCTATAGAAAAAATGGAAAATACATGTCTTCCAAGTAAAGATGAATTTTATGATAATTTAAGGGAAGAACATATTAGCGATGAAAGCTATAGAAGAGCAAAAGAAGTATGGCGCTTGTTTGGGTGTAAAACTTTGGGGGACTATTTGGACGTGTATTTAAAATCAGATGTGTTGCTATTGTGTGATGTTTTTGAGCAATTTCGGGATAATTGTTTAAAATTCGATAAACTTGATCCAGCACATTACTATACCCTTCCAAGTTTATCATTTGATTGTATGCTACGTATGACTAAGGTAGAGTTAGAGCTCTTAACTGATATAGACATGATACATTTTTTTAAGAAAGGTATACGCGGCGGCATAAGCCAGTGTACAGAAAGGAAGCACATCGCTAATAATATTTTTTTACCAGACTATGGCCCAACAAAACCTTCTCCATTTATAACATGCCTTGATGCTACAAATCTATATGGTCATAGTATGTCACAAGCATTACCATATGGTGGTTTTCGATGGTTAAGCGAGTGCGAAATTCTGGATTTAAATATTATGGCTGTTGGTGATGATAGTTTACATGGCTACGTTTTGGAAGTGGATGTGCATTATCCACTGAGTTGCATGATGCTCATTCTGATCTTCCATTTCTAGTAGAAAATATCATACCGCCAACAGAAAACGCTAAATTACCGAAATTAATTCCTAATTTACAAGATAAAAAAAAATACATTGTACACTATAGAACTTTAAAACAAGCCATCGCCAACGGCTTAGTGGTAATGCAAACCCATCGAGTATTACAGTTTAAGCAATCAAAATGGCTAAAATCGTATATTGATTTTAATACCAATTTACGTAACAAGGCCACCACAAAATTTGCGAAGGACACTTTTAAATTAAAAAATAACGCGATATTTGGTAAAACTATGGAAAATGTGGAAAATCGAAAGGATATAAAATTAGTAACACATTGGGATAACAGTGTAGGCAGAAATGGAGCTAGAGCACTAATATCCCGCCCCAATTTCAATAGTAGCTCGATATTTACCGAAAACTTTGTTGCTATACATATGAATAAAGTTAAAATATTGTACAATAAACCAATTTATATCGGTTTTTCCATATTAGATATATCAAAGACTGTAATATAATATTTTTATTATAATTTTATTAAATCCAAGTTTGGCGATGATGCTTCGTTACTTTACACCGATACTGACTCGCTTATATTAAAAGTGTATACGGAAAACTTTTATCAAACTATATCAGAAAACCCCGAAAAATTTGATACATCAAATGACCCCGAAATTAATAATTTCAACATAATTAAAAGTAATTCTGTAGTTGGTAGAATGAAAGATGAGTTTCCTGGTGATCCGATAATAAGTTTTTATGGTACCGGCGCGAAGGCTTATTATGTAAAGTCCATTAATAATGAATTAAAAAAAGCCAAAGGTATCAAAAAATGTGTTATCGAGAAAGACCTTCATCAGGAAGACTACCAAAGAATTGTTGAACGGGGTGGTTTGATATTAAGAAAGATGAAGACATTTAGAAGTGAATTACATAACATTTATACCAACATAATAAATAAAGTAGCATTGTCACATAGCGATGATAAACGTTATGTAATTCCCAGTTCAACCAAAACTCTACCTTGGGGGCATGCAGACATAGATTTTTACAAAACAGACCCGGAAGAAAACTTAGCAAATTTAGTCACCGTGTTGGAATCATTTCTAAGTCAGGACAGCACGTAATCTGGAAAATCCATATTTCATTATCTGTATTGTTTTTATTATTTCTATTAAACATACAACATTAATATGTAACGATAGTATGGTAATTTTTTTTTTTTAAATAAAAAACATGTATTCATTACTTGATTGCTTTTTTATTGAACCTTTATTTTAAAATTATAAATATAATGAAGTGTCGACAAATAACAAACTGTAAAAGTTATTGTTGAAAAATTTGTCTAATAGTAAATTAAAAGCACAAGTCTACGAGTAAATGTTTAATGTGAAACAGGTTTGCTGACAAGATCCTCCATAGTCTTTCCAATTTTCAACATTCTAGAGTTAAGTTCATCACGCAGTTCGTCTTGCCTAAGTTCATATATTGCAATAACAGTATTATCAATGTATCCTCTAAGTTCTTGACCGGTTTCAATTAATTTCTTGCGTACGTAACCTTCAAGTTGGTTTCTGAATATATCTTTAATAACAATTGTTGAGTCATGTAAAGCTTTCTGCGTATCTTGCACACACTGAGCAAGGTTATTATCAACATAATTTCGTGTGGTCGCATCGTCTCCTTCAAGAGGTTCTGCTAAATAGCACAATCTTTTGCTTCCCATGTCGTAATCTCCATTAGGTGTAAGTTTAAAACCTATTCCTGAAGGACCTCGCATAAAGTTAAAATCCTTAAATTTTCTTTTGCGACCGAACTTATCAATAGTGTTTACTTCTGACATTGTTATGTGAGACTGATTTGAAACCATTAGATTTCACCCTAATATATGGTTTTATTTCATTAATAAACGGACTCTGCAGAAAAATATGGATTGCAAAACGTATTTTAGGTGATGTTTAATAAATACACATACAGATTCATTTTACTATTGTTTTATTGAAAAAAAAAAAAATATAACAAAAGATTGAGTTTACTTTTTATTATTAAAAAATAAAAAATATAACAAACAAAAAAATTAAAAATTAAGAAATAAAATACATGTAAATTTCTTCTGTACAGGTAAGCTTCTTCTATGACCCAATTTCTTCTCTGGATGGCACGTTCATTAGTGTCCTTGAACTGGTAGTAAACTAGTCCACAAAAGCCGCATTGTACAAATTTAACCCTGAAAAGGTCAATGTAGTTAAAGTCGTACGTAAGATCATTTCGCCAACAGATACCTAGTCTTTTACAATGATGACAAGTTAAATAAAAAGCTTTTGTTATATGACTGTATGTTTTGGCTGCTTCACTAGGTTGTTCATCAGTTGGCAACATGATGTTTGAATATGTTGTACTTTTCAATCGCTGTACTCTATTTATGTATTACTTTTTAAAATAACCTTGACAGGACCATAAAAAATCCTTGAAAATTACAACCTCGAAAACGACCCTGACATTGACGGGTACTTTGACCTTGGCCTTGGCCTCGCATCTGACAAGTTTAGTACTATATTTATATGTTTCTTTAAAATAACCTTGACAGGGACAAAAAAAAATCCATGAAAATTACAACCTTGAAAACGACTCTGGTATTGCCGGTTACGTCGGCCTTGGTCTTGGCCTTGCATCTGACAAGTTTAAATATTATACTTAATGCATCGAACAAAAGGAATAAAGGTGGTGTAGTGGGGGAAATGAGCATAAAAGCAGACTTGCTGGTTCGAGCTCTTTACAGTTCGTCAGAACACCAAACAGTACAGAACTAAGATAAAGTTATAGTGTGAGCTGTAATATCGAAGATGTCATCAAGTGTAAGGTCTCTTTTGGATGCTCTTGACGTGAGCTGAGGTTCGCAACAAGGCATGTTGGATAACATTAGTGGCTTGGAAGTGTTAAGTCCGGGGGTATTCGAGAATTGGAATGGCAGGGAGCAAGAAGATGCCGAAGACAGAGCCCTGAATGATGGTCGCGACGAAGAGTTGGTTCAGTCAGCTGCGCAATTCCTCGAATGTTGGACGGAGGAGAAGGAGCCGAAGATCAACGTAATAAGTGATGTGGTTGTGCGAAAGGCATCGCGGCCTAACAGGGAATCTTCTCCGAAAGCTTCTAAATTAAAAAAGCTTTTGACTATGCGGAAGTCGGAAATCGCCGATAAAAAAACATTTTATTCGGCGATTAAAGGTGTGGGACAAGGAAAGAAGAAGAAGTTTAACTTTAAGCATCCCTCCACCTCTGTTCCATTACCCGACTTCCTGAAAACAGCACCACAAGAGCCGTTGTCGGTAGAAGTGCAAGTGATAGAAGGCCCCGATGAACCAACACCACCAACGCCACCAACACCGGCCAGCGTAGAGCAGGAAGTAGTGTCGCAGGTAAAGTCTTCCCCAGCGCCACTGTCGCCGATATTGGGGTGCCGGAAACCTATGAAGAAGCGGTTTAAGCGGTGTTTTGAAGGCGATGAAGTTTCCGCTGCTTCGTCGTCGTCGTCGTCGTCGTCGTCATCGTCGTCTTCACCAAACGAAACCGCTTCTTCTTCTTTAATATATTCCAAGACATCGCAACCGGAGTGGGTTGAAGACTTCACCAACTCTCAGAAGAGCAAACTAACAGACATTTACCGAATGAAAAAACACTTAGTGAAAAAAGTGAGTGCGTGTGACAGTGACATTTTAGAACTTGAAAGACAATTAGAGTTAAAAAAGATGGAATCTGCGCGGTATAAAAGGCAATTAGAGGACTTTAATAAATTATGTAGTAGGTGTTAGGTAGTTGTAGGTATTAGCTTTTAATTTATAGTATTAAGTTTGTAAATATATATATATATATATATATATATATATATATATATATATATATATATATATATATATATATATATATATATATATATATATATATATTGTAGTTAATAAAAAAAAAGTCTTTGATCAGATTTTTATATTTTATAAAGAGAATAAAAATGACTTGAAAATTTATTTTTGTGTGTTATTTCATATAGGCCCTGTCCCACATAATATTAGGTAATAAAAAAAGAGTGAATAATCCACTAAAACTACGCAATAGCAATAGTTGTAAATATTTTTTGATAATATATACAAGTATGCTAAAACATGGTTCGGTTTAAGAAGTTAAGGTTCTGTCGCCAGAACTTCTAATACTTTGCATCTCAATATTGTATGTTTTTATGAAAAAAAAACATAAAATATTGGTTACAAAGTATTATAACCAACTAAAACTACGATCAAAGTATTTTGTGGTCCTGAAAAGGACCGTTTGGTTGTAAAACATGCGACTCTTTATTGTGTTGTGGAGTCGCACGGCCCGTCATTATCAACGGCGGTGGTGGCTGTGCTGTCCTCAGCATATTCGATGATGAACCGCCAAAGTTCATCCCATCTGGGATCGTCCGACTCCCACTCGAGACAATTCTCTGTGGTAGAATCTACCACAGGGCATTGGATAGGTTGTTGTTCACTCGCAGACATGTTGAACTAAAATGATTGTAATAAGTATTGGTGGTCGTATATATAGAGACAAATTAATGGTGGGGGGTGAAAACAAATGTCATATTACGTATTGAGACCAAAAGTTGTTTGTGCTCTCAAATACGAACGAACGATTTAGCTGGGTTCCACCAGCACCTAAACTTTTAATACTTTGTATCTAATATTGTATATTCTATACATACAATATTAGTAACAAAGTACTAATATGTACTAAAACTACGATCAAAGTATTTTGTGGTCCTGAAAAGGACCGTTGTTGTGTGCCCTTAAAAAGGGCCAGGGAGAGTGTGGGGCTTATGGTGCCCCATCCTCGCTGGTCGACCACCAGCTTGACGAATCGCAGGGGCCCTGCGGATCGTCGGGTGTTGGTGATGCTGGAATTTCCAGCACCGCATCTTCCGTCGAGTCCGGCTCTGGCTGCGGCGACGAAGTTTCGAGTCTTTGTAAGACCCAATCGCCCGCATCGTTTAATTCCACTAGACCCGGATCGTGGTCATACACTAGCGGAATCGGCTGATCCAAGTCATCCCAACGTAGGACGTCAATTTCAAAATCCACCTCTTCGTCGTCGTCGATGACTTGCAGGTCTCCAACGTTATCGGCGACGGTGTCATCACTAAAGATGGATGAGCCTCTGCTGGCGGGTCTTTCTTCCTCCATGTTCATCGTATGAGAGTTGATGAATATATGACTGTGTAACTGGCCCAGTCTCATATATATAGAACTACCCCCACCCCACCAACGGATTCTAAATGTTGTGTATTGGTGAGAGCTTATAGAATTATTGATTTTTTCAAAAACTTTAAATAAGGAATTAGATTTGTTTTTTTTTGTTTAGACCATAAGACTTATTCTTAATATTTTGTGAAGAATACATTAAAAAAAAAATAATAGAAAACTTGTTTGGACTGTTAACATTTTCATAGGTTCTCAAGCATATAACTTGGCACTTAAGCTACGAGACAAATCGTCGTTAAACGAATATCTCGCCCCATAAGTGACGATTACTAAACTACGATCAAAATATAATGTGGTCCTGAAAAGGACCGTTTTTGTGGCCCTAAAAGGGCCTGGGGGGGGGGGGGGTGCCTACCGTGGAGTAATGCCAAACGATATTAACACCGACCTAGGTGCAGCCCTTGGTCTTCTCATTGGCGGCACCGTCGCCGTCGCTGGTGGCGTCGGTGTTGCAGGTGGTGCCGAAGGTGCTGCTCCTGGTGCGGTACCCCCGCACTCCTCACACTTGCATATTTTGCCGGGCACGAATGGCCTGACAATGCCAATGATCTTCTTTGGTGTATCTTCCATCTTGACGGTCGAATGTGTAATGATGAAATAATTCTAATACCGGCCTCTATATACATTCAAAAAGTTGGAGGGGGTAAGGTGGAGTGCATATATGCATTATATAAGTTTGAGAATAATATGATTTTATAACTCACCGTATCTCTGTTATGGACACAAACTACCCCCCTCCACTTTTCTAGCATATAGTACTAGACTTTCTCTACATTTTTTTCAAATAATTTTTTTGATATTTCTAACCCGCGTTAGCGCGAAAGCACCACACTAAAAAAAAACCCTAATGACCTCCCCTACAACTTCCACATACTCCCGTTCGGCGCTTTAGCCTCCTAACTCGAGAATTTCAATTTTTTCGTCTAAATTTTTTTCATTTTTAAGATTTTTCGAATTTTTTTTTCACCATTGTATTTTCCTCAAAATTCTAGGTAATTAAAGTGCTTTTATTTTTTTTCTATCTTGAACGGTTCCCGAGCTACAGCGCTTCAAAAAATCCAAATTACTAACTTACTATAACCCTTTTCTTGAAATTTCATCTTTCCGAATTTTGAAAAGTACTACCATATGTAGAAAAAAATTCTCTTTCTAATTTCCTAATATTATTTTGCTCCAAAACTTTAACTTTGGCGCGCATTCACCATTTTTCAATTTTTTTTTGAAAATTTTTTTTTTTTACGTTTTTACTATCGAGAAAAATGCCTGCTTATAGTACTCGATTTCCTCTATAATTTTTTCTTATAACTTTTTTCCCTATTCCTAACCGTTACTTTCCTACAAATTTTCTAAATCGTTGTTTTCATATTTTGTCTTAAAAATTTTTTCTTGTGTTATTTAAGCTCTTGTTTTCACTTAATAAACCACCATTATCTAAACTCCCGTACTCCTTTCTTAAAGAGCGGGCTTTTCTGTCCGCTTTTTTTTTGTTGGGTTTCAAATAAATATAAAACTACTACTTCACTCATTACAAATTTATTGATTCAAGAACATTATTTTGTGTTACATATAATCGATACATTAAAATATAGATTTATTGGCCACCGAACCGTTTAATACATTATAACTAAAAAACGAGTCGTGAATAACTAATGCGTACACTTTAGTGTCTTTGGGAAATTTATTCTTTCTCGTTTGGAACTCCAATTTCACATCCACTGTCAATGAGTTAATCGCCTCTGGTTGATGACTGCAATTGATAATAAAAACGGGGTTTTTCATATATTCCGCGAACGTTATCATCGGATCGTTTATTTCGCGCCCGTAGTAGCTGCTTTGGAAGTTTTCGTAATTGTAATAGGCTGCTGCGTACAGTTTTTTGGCGAAATCTAAATTCCATCTTTCGTATGGATAAACGGTTGAATTCAGATACAGTCTAATGTCGCATACGTGTGTGTGGGTAA
Source organism: Diaprepes abbreviatus (assembly GCA_034092305.1). Taxonomy (NCBI): domain Eukaryota; kingdom Metazoa; phylum Arthropoda; class Insecta; order Coleoptera; family Curculionidae; genus Diaprepes; species Diaprepes abbreviatus. The sequence continues at coordinate 2,658,038 of JASJET010000091.1, read as the reverse complement.
ACTGGGTTGCGTTTTTTTCTTTCTTGTCGCAATTATTGCTGTCTTGAAACCCGACGATTATATAGCGCGGTCTTTCCAGACTTGTACTCGTTGTTTGCCTTAAAGCTGATAATTCGTACAGATCCCATTTACGATATGCCATTTGAATACTGGCATTGTTTCCACCTTTATTAATGCGTGACAGTATTTTCAATTTTTGCTTGTCGTCTGGAATGATGTGACGAATTTTCCATTCGATTTTGTCGATACTAATTTCTGCCTCTACTTCGCCGACGTAACAATTGGTAAAAGTGCGAGCTATAATCATAATAAGCTCTTGTTTTACGTTGAAAACACCTTTTGCGTAATCTTCGGCGAATCCCATAAGATATTTTAAGGGTAATTTCCCGGAGAATACGTTACTTGCCGTGTCTACGATATCTTGGTTTGCTTCGTCGAGACCCCATCCACACGTCATGAGAGATCTTTGTTGCAAACTTCCGAATGAAACCATGGTTTTTAATGTCGTCGTAACTCCAGGTTTACAAACCACGGCGACCTGCTCACCTCCCATCTCGTAGCGAATTTCATCGAACAAAAATGCGAGGGCATTATTTGATAAAAAACATCTTTTCGTTGCGTCTATGGGTTTAAATTTTCCTTCGATATACATGTAACTTTCGGCGATATCCAGTATAATATCTTGAAAATTAATGGGGATACGGACTTCATCCGAATTGTTGAATGATGGAGATCCGTATGGTTTATACGTATGCTCTTCTAGACTAATAATGGAATTGTCCAAGATGGGCTCGGAGAAAACCTCTATTTTATCGCTGGTGGTGGAAATCATTTTCGCACTTTAAGACCGATTGATTTTAAAAATTTATAGTCTTCGGCAGATAACTGTTGAGATGTTTGTGATCTAAAGTCTGGACGACGACTAACCTTGACGTTAACTCTTCTTTTACTTTTATTATGTTTCGGCGGTTCCCCCATCTTAGTCGACAGCACACACAATTGACGATTGAAGCAAAAACCCATTTCTATGAAAGTTTCTTCAGTTCCAATTTCACGATTATTTTCTCGCCTTGAAAATTGATTAGATCACCGCTATCGTCCAAGATGCGAAGGGTAATGTTGTCGATAAACTGACGTTCTGCCGGCATTAACGGCATATAAATATTATTTTGTGGTTCTTTACTGATTTTGTAACCGGGCTCCACGTCGATATCGAATTCGAACAAGGTATGAACTTCCACCGAATTCATATATGCTCCGGAAATTATATTACAATCTACGCGTATGATGCGTACTTTCATTATTTCCACCATCTCGGTTGATTCGTGCTTTTTGTCTCTTTTTAACACTGTATGATTAAATCCTAACATTTTACCGATACTCGCCTCTCCCCGGAAATCTATAGTATATTGGGATTTCAGTTCACATTTCAGCGTATTATTATTAGCGACCAAGTAAAAGATTCCATCGTTCTTTTCTTCAGTTGAAATTCTCAAAGCCTCCGACATAGCTTTACCTATCTCATCTATTTCATAGGCCCCAGGTGGAATCTGCAATTGTATCGGCTCGGTGGTGTAACCCTCCTTCATGTAGGCAAACTTATTGTTGCTTTCGTCCACATTAAAAATTGAATTGTACGTGTAAAATCCCAGCAATGCCAGACCATATTTGTTTTCTCTATTTAATTCGACTGGTGGATAAAAATCGGCGCTTAAGACGCTCGAGTGTCCTGTTAGTGTGAACGTATAAGACATGACTAACCATTAAAACATCACACATCTCGGTTTTATTCTTAGCGGCAACATTTAAAAAGATTCATCTTCACACCTTTTCTCACTGCATTTGATAGTGATGTTTTTATGCTATTTTCTGCTTTTATGCGCACATCGCTGATTTTGCAATAACAACAAAATATTTTTCTAGCCGTAAGATCCTCATCAGCCGTAACCTCGTTTAAATTGCTGCTGCTGAAATAATGTTTGCAACCGCACTGATATTTTAATATATCGATATCGCTTTTGAGGTGCTCGGACAACTTTTCTCAAACAAATGGAATTTCATTTGGGGCTAATGCAATCATTACTTCCTTGGGCATGTTTTCTAACTGTTTCACGATCATTTTCCTTAATCCACCGGCTAGATGAAATGCTTTCAGTGATTGCAACATTTTAGTATAGTTATTGCGATCCATTTGCGGTGTTAATGGTGACGACGATAATGATGACATCTTTTACGCTGATGATTCGACAAGAAACTTTAAGCACAAATGTCCACACCAGACTGTTCCAAAATCCTGCTGACGATCGTATGTATAGTAAATAATTTTTGATGGTTCCGATCCCGTTTGTAGATATCGTACCAATTCGATCGGTGGGCGTAGATCGCCGAAGCTGTCATAATATGTTACTTTAGAATTATTTTTTCTATAAGCTACCCAATGAGTCCCTGCACCACGCGTACTATCCAAATTCACTATTGCAGCTTCGTAACGTCGAGGACCTTGTCTAGGTAATGAATCCCTCATATAAACGCCTCGAAAGTGTCCTATTCTTTTCTTTTTGGCATATTTTTCTATATCGATGTTAGATAGTGGTCTTCGAGGTAGGGATTCAATTAGTTTTTTGATCAACGATTTAAAAATAATCCCATACCTTTACGATATGGCTTTAGAAACAAACCATTTCCTTTCGATTTTAAATACAGGCCGGCACCGGTTTTATCTTCGCTGCTTTTTTTTACTGCTTTTATGGCGCGCACAATTCCCGCTGCCCCACCGGCTAATGAACCCAAAGCTGATAACCCGGCAAAAATTGGTATTAATGGTAATATTCCATCAGTTTTAGGAATCGGTATTATTCTCGGTGTACGAACCTTCCTTTTGCCACCTGCCGCTTTTACCGATCTACGTGCTGCCGACAGAGCTATTTTAGATGCATTCATGACATTTTTTTCCAACACATTTTTACTTCCGGCTTTTAATAATTCCTTTCGAACTGCTTGTCGAATAGCTGTTCCGAAACTGACTTTCCGAACATGTCGATTTTTATTAACACCTTTCCTTTTTGTATGACGTGTGCCTTAACTAGATGTTTTTTTTGTTGATAATGATGATGGTACACCCATACCAAAACGTTGTTTTCCTTTCATAATGTTTGTAACTAACCAAGCTGCTGTTTTTTCACCTAAACTGGAATCTTTCGATTTTACTCTATTCCAAGCACTTTGTTCGAGCTCGTAATCCGCTCGATGTCTCGCACTTATGTTGTCTTTATTATGTAAATAGGCTAAATCGTGTTTTTTGCATGCGGCATCCAAAGGATTAATGCCTGGATCACCTCTTGTTACACGTTTTATTACTTTTGTTCTGGGTCCGCAATATTGATAACCGGGAATGTGTACCTCGAATGGTAATTTATTTATTAACGAATTCACAATACCGTATCCAGTTTTGTTGGAAACGTGAGACCGTCCACTTCGTTTGACGCTCGGCATCTGAATGACAGTTTTTGTGAAAAATTTCCTATAAAATATCAAATTTTCCTAAGATGCGCGTTATGGATCTTAAACAAAAACTTCCTATTGACAATCTCGATGAAAAAGTCGGACTTGGATTAGAAAAGAAGATAATGAAGAGACACGGTCCTCTACTTCCTTCCTCTATTCGCGGCCTGTTAATTGGTCCATCCAATTGTGGAAAAACTAATGTCATGATTTCGCTGCTTACACACCCCCTTGGGCTACGTTTCGAAAATGTCTATATTTACTCGAAATCTCTGTATCAACCGAAATATGAGTATAAAAGGAAAATTTTAGCACCCATCAAAGGTTTAGGCTATTATGCCTTTAGTGATTCCAGTAATATTGTGGAACCGTCCGATGCAAAACCAAACTCTATATTTATCTTTGATGATGTTATATGTGAAAAACAAGATGTTATAAGATCGTACTTTAGCATGGGACGTCATAAAAATATCGACTCCTTTTACCCAGCGCAAACATATTCGCGAGTGCCTAAACAGCTTGTGCGAGACAATGCCAATTTTATTATTATGTTTAAACAAGATGAGTTGAATATGAAACACATATTTTCCGACCACGTTTCACCGGATCTAACTTTTACTCAATTTCAAGAAATGTGCTCAAAATGTTGGGATAATAAGTATGGATTTTTAGTAATTGATAAAGACAGTGATGTAAAATCGGGAAGATACCGCAAAGGATTTGATAGCTATATATTACTGTAATAATAAGAGAAAACACTCATTTGATTGTTGAAACGTCCTTTGTTAACATCATGAATAACGCGATCGACTTAAAACGTAAACTAGTGGAAGCTACCAATGCCGTCAGAAAAAAATTTAAACAAATTAAAGCGGCTAAAGAATTTAATGTTGTGGAATTGGAAAAGTTTTACGAACCCATTTCTAAGCCGTTGACAACTATATCTGATGTGGTTAAGCAACGTCAGCAGCAGCAGCAACAACAACAACAACAACAACAACAACAACAACAACAGCAACAACATTATCCAGCTACAAAGTCACATAGTCTCAGTACATCAGTGCAGTCGACTCAAATATCAGGTTTTCCCCAACCTACACATTCCTTTCAAACCTCCACACCTATTCAGCAGCAGCAGCAGCAGCGTCGCATTTCAAAAGAAGATATTAGCCAATCGGTGTTTGATACACCCTCGACATCAACTAATACATCTCTCGCATCCGCTGACACCACAACTTCCGATACTTTAAACGCACACCTGAAAGGTTTACGTTCAAAACCATCTCTATACGATACTGTATATAACAAAAATTTTATTGGTAATTTAGAGGTGCGTTTTCGAAATGGAAATATTGTCTTATACAGAAAAGGGAAAAATATTGCGGAATATGGTGGATCACCGGCACTTTATGATTTGTTATTTCTTAAAACACCTCCAAGTGTAGGCAAGGAACAACAATTAAGTGATAATGTACTTTCAACGTACAAGGAAATTTTGGAATCAACGAGTGCTGTCTACAACAATTTTAAAAAAAGTGATGGTTTACGGGAGACCAGATGGAACAAATATTTACGAATTATTAAACCTCTGATAATGGGCACAAAATTAGGTGGTACTATTACAAGAAAAAATCTCTCTGAAAAACTACAGTTACCCACAAAAAAGAAATTATCTTCGAAAAAATTTCAATATGTCTATTGGAACAAAGCTAAAGAGTTGGTGGATCGTTTACGTTTGTTGTGGAGTTCCAAAATGGCCGGTCACACTGGACACGAAAATGAAATTATGTCAATCATAGAGGAATTACGAGAAGAAGATATAATATATTAAGCGCAATATTTAATGATATTATTCAGTTATTCCTTCGATCTGAAACCTTTAATATTACTAATAATATGGAGCCCAGTCTAGAAAAAATCAAGATTGTTAATGAACTACATAGAACGGCTAGAAAAAATTTTGTAAGACGGCGCACGATAATAAAAGGTTACAGAGATTTGTGGCAAATTGATTTGGCTGAAATGCAACAGTATGCTGATGAAAACGATGGTTATCGTTATATTTTGGTCTGTATAAATTGTTACTCTAAATTTGTCTATACCAAAGCCATAAAAAACAAGACTGGTATAGAAGTTACTAATGCGATGAAGAGCATCATTAAAGAGGTATCATATACACCAACAAATCTGCAAAGTGATCAAGGAAAGGAGTTCTATAATACAAACTTTCAAGCCCTGATGAAAAAATATAATATAAATCATTTTTCCACTTACAGCACAAAGAAAGTTGCAATTGTTGAGCGAGTCATAAGGACTTTAAAAAATAATTTATATAAATAATTCTCGACAAGAGGATCTTACAAATGGATACATATATTATCGGCAGTAACAAAAACCTATAACCATTCGAAACATCGCACCATTGGAATGAAGCCTGCAGACGTGCAAGAAAAAACACAAATTAAAGCATACGATTATTTAAAAATTGTACCTAAAAAATTTAAGTTTTCCATGGGTGACATTGTGCGTATTAGCAAGTACAAAAGCTTATTCGCGAAAGGATATACGCCCTCTTGGTCAACCGAATTGTTTAAAGTTGTAAAAGTTAACGTTACAAATCCACCTACTTACTTGTTGGAATCGTTAGAAGGTCAGCCTATAAGAGGGTTTTTTACGAATCAGAACTACTAAAAACAAGCAGTCCTGGCGTTTATCTAGTAGAAAAGGTCCTTAGACAACGCAAGAAAAATCACACCGATCAATTATTTGTCAAATGGCTAGGATTTCCCAACCACTTCAACTCTTGGATAGATAAAGCTAATATTGTTTAAATAACATATTGTATGACTATATTTTCAATTTAAAATGTAAAATAAATAAACAATATATTGTAAAATAAAGTTTTTTATTTCAATCTTCATCATTAAAAACAATGACAATAAAACATCATACACATAAATAACATTTCAATATTCTTGGAGGGAAGGTCCAATTCACCGACGACTACGATGTTATCTTCAAGGCTATGCCACTCGGAGTGCGTTCTCCTATTCTTTAACCTGCTTTCCCTTTTTTAGATTTTTTTTGAAGTCGAGCCGTACCACAGTGCGCTTAATGAGTCATTTAAAGGCTGATGATAGAGTATTTTCTGAATAACTTCAATTTTTGTTTTAAGCTCACTATTATTTTGGTATATCATGGGGAGGACATCCTTGTTAAATATGTCACATATTACAACTGCAAAATTGTAAAACTTTCTATTAACAAAGTGGTTTGTCACAGCATCGTCATCATCTTTAGGTTCACCTAAGTTGGTTATGATTTTTCCACCCATATCATACTGCCCATCCGCTGTAAGTTTAAAACCAATCCCTAGTGGCCCAGATAATATATGATATTTTTCATTACATTTCTGACGACCAAATTTATCACTTGTGTTGTTTCCTCGACTCATTTTCAATCTTTACTAAACTATTTTATTTTTATTTGCCCTACTTATATTAAATATTTCAGCTGAGAAAAAGAAACACTGACTATGATTTACTGGGTTGGTATGTTTATAAAAGAAATAAAACAAAACTGTGATTGTAACAGATATTTATTTACAGTTATTTAATTGCACAAATACAAAAATTATAAAAAAATAATTGTCCATGTTTTCATTTTCGTTGCTCAAAATTCTATCCCATCCGACACTATTTCGATCGTCAACGTCTTGGGCTGTTGCTGTTGCAGAAACCAATTCATATTTTGCAGCTAGCTCACCTGGTAAATGTGGAATATTGACGAGGTATTCTTTTAATTCTTCTTCAACCATTTCAGCACAAAATGTATCCATGTCTATGGAACCATATAAAAATGTGTCGCACAAGTGTGCCCTAGCCATAAAATTGATTGCATCCCTGATCTCGTTCTTATATTGATCTTTGGTTGCATCAATATGCGACCAATCATTTACGCTATCTAACATATCGTGAGCCATATTTCTTAATTCTCTCCCCAACCAAAATATGTATCTATCTACACATTCGTTGGCGGTCGTCGTCGTCGCATCAGCAGACATCTTTAACAGAAATAATGAACACGCGTAAGTATTCTGACATGTGCAACTATATTTTAAATTTAATTACATCCTTTTTTTCAAACAATTTACATACAATTTACTCCAATGAGCCAAAACGTAATAATGTTCGAGTATTGTTTCCAAAAACTCTAGTGCCCTGCCCCAAATAAGTTAAAGTGTATTTACCTTTAGTTTTACTCATAATATCTACAATATCGTCAGATAGTGTTTCGGCCACACGTTTTGGCAAAAAAGTCTCAAATGTGCTATTATCACCGTCATCGTGTAAAGCCACAAAAAGAGTTTTACCAAATCGTGTAGTAATTGAAACCATCTTTACAATTTTATACACTTTGCCTACAATCATTTCGGTAACCTTTTTTCTCTCTAAAACCTCGAAATTTTTGCTGAACATTTCATTAATTTCATCTAGAATTTCTTTTGCAATACTCATTATTGAAAAAATGGTATATAAATCCAAAAATTACCGTGAATATAAAAGCACTTTCAGAACACTACACGAACACAATATTTGATGTTTATGCCACTGATATCTGCGACCGTTTGAAGTCACTTCTTTTCCCACGAACCTTTATAGCGAGGTTTCAAGGTCGAATTGTAACAATGGTGGGGGTAGCTTAACGATAGAAATAGTGGGAGGAGTATTCAAGGTCAAATGACGTCACACATTTAAATTGGTATAAGGATAACTTCAAGGACAAAATATAATGAAACAAATAACTACATTTTATGTACTTTATTGATGGATTTTTTTCTGCCATTCTTCTATACGTGTAACATTATCACCTAAACCTAATTTTCTTAATTTGTTCAATAATAATTGTTTGTTTTTATTTCTTAGAAAATTCTTACAAACTATAATCGCTAAAAGACACACTTCGGCATGGTCCATATACTTAAAAAATACACTAAAATCCTGAGCCTCCGAATCTTGCATTTCATATGGGTAAAATTCCGAACAGGCTGCAGAAATTAGAAATTCTTCGTACATTTCTCGCACTAAACTTTCCATATTAACTACTACTACGTTAAACTTAAGTCCTACACTCTAATTTCATCTAACACAACCGGATCTGCAATGAACCTATTCAGTTTTTCCAAGCAGTCACTAAACCCCAACATTTTTATTTCACGAACAAAGTCTTGTAAATTTATTGTTTTGCTGCAATATTTACGACATGCATTCGCAGCCTTTTCATATTCATAAGCCAAATCACAATAGCGCGACGCCCATTCTGCTCGACTTTTCATTGCATCATTGAAATAATTACTAGCCGTTTCAGTGAACTCATCACCCAATTTTTTTACTGTCTCTTGCAAAGCACTATTCATATTATTCACTCATTTTTTACATTCACGACACTTTTTTATTGCTGGTGGTGGCCCATCTATATAATGACGATATATTTGTTCATAGTGAATGTAACAGGGTAAGCTGCTTAACTGTAGTTCCTTGTCACACCGATATGGTGCTGGCAGCTTATCCCAAATTTGCCGTAAACTCAGCGTATCAACGCAAGTTTTTAAATATTCGAGAGGAAAAAATGCTAGATCCTTCTCTTCAAAATCACACAAACTTTTTAAATTACTCTGATATAAACAAATTACTCTGCCGACTTGCTCTATAATTTTTTCAGATAGTTCCGTATCTGACATTTCACACTAAATGAATGCAAATAGACTCACACAATTTTATAGAGCAATTTGCAAGGTCAAAATCATTTGAAGATCATCCCACGCTATTACAATGCGCAAATAACTACTTCAAGGTCACACACCCAAGATGACCTCCAACAAAGTCAAGGTCGTCTCGACCAAGGTCAAGGTCAAGGTCACGCGCACAACCTTGAACACAATGTCAAGGCCAAATCATACGTGCACTTTCAAGGTCAATGACAAAGACATGTGGGCGGAGCCAAAGAGGGGTGGGGCAAGGTCAAGGTCAAAGTCGAGGAGTGGGGGGATGAAGAGGATCGGGTTATGTTCACTACTGCCGCGGTTAAATTCCAAGGCTTACTGGATCATACAGTGAATCGAATTATATTATTAGATGCCTTTGAACAAATCGATAAATTAGATTTGTAGATATGAGTTTCATTTGCAAATGAGGCTTCGATGCAACGTCTGGTCAGAGCCAGTACAAAATGAAATTCACTGATCGGAATATTTCTGATACAAACTTATTTCTAACCTCTCTTATTCCACTTCAATTAGCAGGTATTAACATGCAAACTCAACAAGAACAGATTGTGTTGTACAATTCCAAATCTTCCTCTACTATGAATTGCGAGCCTCTGAAATTTAAATTTATTAAGGAAACCGAACAAAAGTCTTTAAAGAAAACGGAAATTTATGAACTCGTACTAAACAACTTGCACCATACAAAAGAATTCTCTTTGCCACCCCAGCTTCAGTACAGTACAACGTATCTATGACGATGATAGACGGCTAGGTGAGTAGTGGAGATAGGGGGCTCTGAGTCGACCCCTCACCACTTTTTTGATTGGTCAGCCAAGAATGACCTTGTTTCTGATTGGCTGCCCAAGTTCGCCCCCTATCTCGATTGGTTACGTAAACTCCACCTCTTTTTGCTCCACCTCCTACCTCCTTCCTAACCACCACAGCAGTTGGAGGGGAGCTAGTATTTTAAAAGACTGAATCTGAGCGAGCTACATTCATTCACAATTAGTCTTAAGCTTATATAGAAGATTCACCACTAATAACGAAAAGTGTTAAATTAAAAATAAGTGGTAGTTATGAACAGTGATTTGCAAAATGAAATAATCAAATTAGGTAAACAAAATTCAAAATTCCGAATTAAAGAATGCAATGCTAAGAAAAACGCACCCCGAGTGGGCACAGGTATATTATGAGACTGCCTTCCAATACCAATTAGCTGCAGAAGCCTGTTTAAATTAAAGAAAAACACAAAATTTACTGAAGTTCGTTCATGAAATAAAGGAAATAGGATTCAGTTACTTTTTAAGGATATTGAAGGATTATATAAAAGATCCTGATATATTAAAAGAAATCGTGGAAGAGGAAGAGAGAGATAAAGAGATATTGAGAAACAGGGAGGTTTTAGTGTAGGATTTATTATGGAATTATTAATAAGAGAAATGTATGAAGAGTTTTTGATGTCCGCAGCCTGTTCCGAGTTTTATGCATATGAAGGTCAAGAAAGTGAAGCGCAGAATATTATATTGTTTTTAAATTATATGGAACATGCAGAATTATGTTTACTAGCAGCTAAATGTTGTAGCGAATATTTAAAAAATAAAAATATAGATATTTTAATATGTAAACTTCAAGAACTAGGATTAAATAATAATATTTCATGTATTAGAACAATGTTAGAAAATAAAACACATAATTTGTAATCAAGAATTTTATTACATAAAAAAATTGTTGTAAAGGTAATAAACATTTGATAATGCACATACACATGGTATTTTTTGATGATAAAAGCAGCAAGGATACATTTTCTTTAGGGTGGGTTGTTCATCAATCTCGATAACTGGTTTCATGGAATACTTCTTTACGAAATCTGCCTTTTCTTCCCCTTTTACATAAACATAGTCCACCTTAGCGCTTAAATCTCTTATAATATCTCCACATTTATGTAATGGCGTAAATCCTTCACACCACTTAATGCAATGGTAATTTTTAATTAACCACAGAGCTTGTTTGTGTAAATAGGATGGTAAATGACTCATCGGAAATGGAGCTTTGAAAATAAAATGACTTGCCTTTTGCCCATCGTAAGCTGCTAATTCCTTTACAATAAATTTATTATTTTTAATTTTGAATACTTGAAGATCTAGAATAAGTTTCATATTTTCAAATATTTGAATTTCTTGATCATTTCTACTTTTAATTGATATTCACTTATTTGTTTTTTTTTTTAATTTCTGCAACTTAGGTTGAAAATCTAATACTCGAACTGAAATCTCGTAAGACATTATATAAATGAAGAATTCTGGTTTGGCTACGTTAATAAATATCAAAATTGACGCGTGCGCTCTTAAGCGTAAGTAGCGGTTTGTTTAAAAGGTGTATTTTATCTTAAGGAAATTGTATTACAGCTGTTTCACAATTTTTGTTAATGGATTGTAACTGAAAACTTTATCATGAATTATAACACAATATGCCGCTGTTTTAGCGGGAATTTTTTCCTTGGTTTCAAATTCAATTCTCATGGTTACTGGACCTGTTTGTAGTAAATCTCTTTGATGTGAACAATTAATGTAAACTATAGGAGCATTTTCTTTAAATTCTTTTGGATTAAAAATTGGTTCCACTGGAGAGTTATAATACCCTTGACGAATGTCTGTAAACATTTCATACAGAGTAGCAAATTTATTATTTTCAAAATCAAGTTGAAGATCATTGTAAGGATATCTTTCTGAATTTAAAAAGACATTCATATTTCTTAAATTACAATGATCAAATTTACTCATATCCATTTTTAGATTACCACGTCTATTTTTCTGAAAAGCAATTAGAACATGACGTGGTGTTTCGACTTTTGTAGATGTTTTTACGGGCCAGTTGTGCCTCGTAGTTTCCAATAACTCTGGATATTCAACTAATTCCCAGCTTCGGAAGGTTATTAGTATATCACTATTTTTGTCAATAATTTTAGTAAGTGCTAATTCTTGCGGAATCGCTACAGTAAGATGAGGAACTCTCCAACACAACTTTGTAATTTTAATTTTGGGTTTTTCATCTTCATTACTGGATAATAATGCATTTGTATCATCATTACTTCTTATTAGAATAAGTTCTTGTTGTGAATTAAGAATAATCTTATTATAATCTTCAAAAAATCCTGAATACATCTTTAATGGTATACATAATGAAACATTACCTTTGTCATCAGTCATAATTTTTTCTTTAGATTTTGTTTTCGGATACCAACCGGCATTTTCCAATTTAGCACTTTCATTTTGATTAAATGAAATATATCCCTTAAGAGTTGAAGTTATACCAATATCCCGAACGGAGTCAATAGTAACACCATTTAAAATATAGCGCAATTCTTTAAATAAAAATGCCGGAGCATTATTAATTAAAACAGTATTAGCTAAAGGGGAATCATCTTCTTTAGTTACTTGCAATTCCACATAAATTTCACTTTTGCAAGGTAAAGGATATTTTCCTGTTTGTTGCAAAGCAATTCTGATTTCATCATTTGGTCCGAGTTTTGTAGGATTAAAAGGATCGAAAGAAAGAATTTCCCAGCTTAATATTGATTCATCAACCAATACATTTTCTCTTACATTTAAATAATCCATTTTTATTTAAGTTTAAAACCCAAACTTTGAAGAAATTTTCTATTAGAAGGTGTTAACCTTTGGAAGTTTGATTTCCTACTAAAGGAAGTTGGTTTTTTTCTTGTCTTATTAATGTTTTTATTATTAAATTTTCTAGTAAAGTTTGCAGATTTATTGTTATATAATATTACCATCTTTCATCTACTTTTTTAAGATGTAGTCTGATGGTTATGGTTTCTTCTCTAAAATTAACCAAATCACCTTCCTGATCTATTATTTTAATGGCTATTTTATCAATTACTTTAACGGTGACTGGGAAATATATGACGTTTTGAGGTGACTCAATTATTTTGAACCCTGGAGCAACGCTCGGGAAAAATTGGTGTATTATATGAACAGGTTTCTCGTTTAAATATGATCCCTGTGCAATACTGCAGTCTATATTTATTGAATTTACTTTAATTATTTCTGCGGGAAAATCTGATATATGTTCAATGTTGGCTTCCAATCGCCCATTTTTAAACCCTAATAATTTACCAATAGTTCCTTCACGAAAAGTTATGGGGGCTGAACATTTAAGATGTGTACGCAAAGTATTATTATTTGCATAAAGACTAAAACTAATTTTATCCTCATCCAAGTTTTTTTTTATAAAATTTGTTATGTCTTATGGCTATTTCTAAATTTTCATCATGAATTAATACATTATTCCCAACATCAATATTGGGAATTGCATTAAATGTTTCGAAATTTACAAGACCGATAACATATTCAACATCTTCATCTAAATATATTGGAGGATGTAACTCTGATGTTAAAATAGCGGAATTGCCGCTAAGAACAAAACTATATGACATTTTACTTTAAAAATGTGTTTAATAATAAACTAAAATTACGTGTTACATATGGTTATAAAGAAATTTTAGACACAATTGACCACAATTTGTTTTGTTAAAGTTTTGATAACTGTTATAATTATAATTAACAATATTATTATTTTCGTCGCTATAAAAATATTTAATTAATTCATAAGGGGGTCGCAAATTACCATAACTATCAAAATATATTATGTTTTTTCCTTTTTTTGTATATGCTATCCAGTGAGTACCAGCACCACTATGATTATCTAGATTGACAATTGCACTTTCAATTATCTTTATCTTTTTTGGTAATTTATCCCTCATAAAAATACCACGAAAGTAGGGAATTTGTAAATATTTAACGTATTTAAGTAAATCATAATTTGTAAGTGCTTTTCGAGGTATATGTTTTAGCAGTTTTTTGAATAAGGTTTCAAGTATAATCCACATCCTGTTTTATAGGGTTTTAAATAAAGTCCACTTCCTTTTTTTCCTACCGCAATGGACTCCATCATTTGATTGTGTCGTTTAGATTCTTCTAATTTCGCTTTGGCTGCTTTTGCATCATTTCCTGCTTTAGCAATACCTGCAGCCCCTCCTCCAAGAGCACCAAGAGCAGACAAACCAGCAAATAAAGGTATAAGTGGAAGAAATCCGCCAGTCTTTGGGATTGGAATTACCCTTTTCTTTGGAGGCAACACTTTACCTGTTTTTTTAATAGCTTTTAAAGCAGTTTGAATACTTTCATTTAGGTCTTTAAAACGTTTCCCCTTAATTCCTTTTCTAGCTTTTGAAATTACCTGAGATAATGATAGTCCTCGTCCTTTTCGGGTTTTTCGCTTGAACTTTCTTCTCGTTCGAAGTCCCATACCTAATTTTCTTTTAATTTTCATAGCACCAGTAATTCCTAGTGCAGCAGTTTTTTCCCCAAAACTCGAATCTTTAGCTTTGAACCTTGATAAAGCTTTGTCAGCTAATATTTTATCAGCTAAATTCCTTCTTTTTATATCATTTGATTGTGAGTAAGCAATATCGTGTTCTTTACAAGCCTCATCCAATAAATTTATACCTTTATCACCTCTTGACAATCGTTTTTCCAATTTTGTTCCAGGTCCACAAAAATTATAACCAGGAATAAGCAATTCAAAGGGTAATTTATTGATTAATGAGTTTACTAAACCACTTCCTTTCCTTTTGCTGTTTGTCTTGTAAATGATTCGTTTATTATGTGATGGAAACATTATATATAGTCACAATCCTAGTGATAACTAACCAGTTACATCACAATACCGAATATTAATAGTTTGTTTTATATATAAAATGAGAGTTGAGAAACAACCATACTCTATAACAATTAAGGATCATGAAAGTTCAGTGAATGGTTTTAGAAAACATGGAAAACTGTTTGAGGGAAATAGTAAAAGAGGGTTAATTATTGGCCCGTCAGGCTGTGGCAAAACCAATGTTATTATTAGTTTGATTGAAGATCCGAATGGTTTGCGATTTGAAAATCTGTATGTTTATTCAAAATCCTTATATCAACCAAAGTACAAATATTTGAGAACACTTTTTAAACCTTTGAAAAAAATTGGATACTATGAATCTGAAAATGAAGAAACAATTGTTTCACCAAAACAAGTTAAACCAAACTCTATAATAATATTTGATGATATAGTGTGTTGTAATCAGAATGTTGTAAAAGATTATTTTTGTTTCGGAAGACACAAAAATACTGATTGTTTTTATTTATGTCAAACATATTCTTCTATTCCGAAACAATTAATTCGTGACAATGCAAATTTAATTGTTATATTTCAACAAGATCGAACAAACTTAAAACATATTTATGATGATCATGTTAATGTTGATATGTCATTCAACCAATTTAATGAGTTGTGCTTAATATGTTGGAAAGATAAATTTGGATTTTTGGTAATAGACAAAGACTCTAATGTGAAATCTGGCCGATATCGAAAAGGATTTGATTCATATATTTACTTTAATGGTAAATTATACCAATCATGGATGAACGTTTAGCAAGAGAGCTAGTTAAATCAAGAAAAGCTGTTAAACAAAAATATCAGAGTTTAAAAAATGCGGAATTTGAGGCGCAAACTAAATTGGAGGAAACATATAAACCGATAACTCAACCCTTACAAGAATTAATTTCAACGATTGGTAAAATTGAACCTGTTGAAATAAAGGAAGAGCTACACACACCAATTAAAAGAATTTATGAAACACCACAAAAAAGATCAATTCAAACACTAACACCAAAGAGAAAATTACAATATGGAACATCAACACCAGAAAAAAGAAAGACGGGAAAAACTCCACTCCTTCCTACAGAAATACCATCGATTATTGACTGGGACGCGAGTTTAGCTTCAGCAAGTCAAATGCCATCTATACAACAAACAAGTATTATTGTAGACACTACCCCTTCTTCAGATTCACATTCCACAATAGGAAATCTTTCAGATATACTAGAACAAACACGGCAAACAGTTCGAACATTTGTTGATACATATTTATATAAAGAATATTTATCAGGATTTGATGAATTACCTCGCCAATATATTGATGACGGTAAAAGATGTTGAACATGAGTTTGATCACCAATATGGAATAGTTCATGATTTGGAAACCGAGAAATTCTTTTTGGGTTTAACTCAAAAACCTGTCCAAATTATTGGTAGAAACATGAAAATTGAAGGAATAACCTATACAGGTACAGCAGGTTTATATGAGTTATTATTTAAAAAAGAACCAATAGGGTATAAAAAACAAGATTTGGAAAATTATATGGATATTTTAAAAAGAACCAATGCATACCGTAGAAATAATGATCCAAATGAGCAGGTGCAGGGAAATGGATCACATAAATATATTTCTATAATAGGACCTTATTTGCAAAGCAAAGGAATTACAAAAACTAAAACTCTAAATCCCGAATCACAACAAGCAATCCAGGGATTTTTTGAAAGACGCAAAGCTCCATATAGAGAAAGTCGAATGTCTTCAAAAAAAACCGGATTTGGTATAACTTTAAAAGTTAATAAACCTAATACAGATTACATATATTGGGATAATGTAAACGAACTTGTTGAGAGACTTCAACTATTGGTAGCATCCATGCTTGCGGGACACACTGGTCATAACAATGAAATTATTTCCATTATTGAAGAACTAAGAGAAGCGAATATTATTATATAAAAGAACATAATAGATACTTTTAAACATTTCTAAAATGACCATCGATAAATTTGGTCGTCATATCAAAAAAATCTGCTCTAAACACATTATTATCATTAGAAAATAAAATATTATCAAATGTTGAAGAGAAAATAATAAAAAATTTTGAAAGCGATGTAAAATATATTGAAAACAAATTAATTCAAAATTTAGATCCCGAGTTGAAAAGTGACGTTAATAATTTAAATAAGAGAATAAATGAATATGATAAAAACATACAAAATATTGCAAAAAAGATTAAGTTATTTGAGGATAAAGTTATTCCTGAATATAATGACAAGATAATTAATTTGAAAAATACTGTTGATGGAAATGATGAGGTAGTAGAAAAATTTTCTCAGAAAGTTTCTAAATATGCAAATGACTTTGACGTAGTGAAGTTAAAATATGATAAAGTTGATGATTTTGAAAATGAAATAAAAAATGAAATTACATCAATTAAATCAATAATTAAGGATACTTCAGCAATTGACAACACCAAGAATAGTATTTCCAAGGAAATTACATCAAAGTTTCAAAATTTTACTAATATGCTTAATGATAGAGTAGCAGAAGAAGTAGGGAATTTTAAGAAAATACATGACGTTATGGATAAAAATACACAAAATCTTGAAAAATCAATGAACACTCATTTTCTAATTCACAAAAAAGATACCGACAAAGTTAATGAATTTAAAGAACAAATTAAAGAATTTGAAATTAAAATCAATGCATATAAATCAAATTTACAATATTTAGAAGACAAATTGAAGGAGGATTTTCAAAACGAAAATGAAAAAATTGAAACAGAATTCAAAGATCAAATTACAAAAAATAATGAAAAAATCGAGGATATACTAAAGCAATTAAACCATCTAAAAGCCACATCTGAAACTTCTTTTGACGAGGGAAATTTTACAAAGGTACTTTGTTTGTTACTTACTACAAGTAGTGCAAGCTATAATGGAAGTTTCTAAAAAGGATATATTAATTAAAATTAAAAACAATAGTTCAAAAATCGAGGAGATTTCTTTACTGATAAAAGAACTTGAAATATCTTATACAGATATATTACACAAAGCTGAAAAGACAGCGTCAGATATAAAAAATATAGAAAAAAAAATTGTAAAAATGACATTAGATATAACAAATGCAGAATTTCAATTAGGAAAAGATCTAAAAAATCTAGAAGATAAATTAGTAAAAGAAATAAAATCATTAAATGAATTAGTTCAAAGAGCTGCTGAAGTTTCTAGAAAAGAATTTAATGATACAATGAATTATGCAAGAGAAGAAATGAATTCAACATTAGGTGGTTTCAAAAAAAATTATACGTTATCAAATGTTGTTTTGGAAACTAAATTTAATGTGAAAATGTCTGATCTTAATAACAACATCACCCAAATAAATTCGTCAATAAAAGAAATTAGAAATGAAAATAACAAATTATTTGAAACAATGGAAAATAAATTTAATGTAAAAATTTCTGATCTTACTAACAACATCACCCAAATAAATTCATCAATAAAAGAAATTAGAAATGAAAATAAAAAATCATTTGAAGCAGTGGAAAATAAAATTAAAAAACTTACTAAAAAAACTGAGATGAGTTTTTCATATTTTACACAGTCAGCGATAAAGGGTTTTTATAAACGGTTTAGAAGGAGGTAAAGTTATTTATGGGATTTATTTTCGAGAGTAAGGTATAAATTAATAATGAGTAAAATTAAGCAGGACGTTGTAAATGAATTACATAAACCAGCGAGAAGGCGATATAGAAGGAGACGAAAAATTGTAAAAGGGCTTAATGATCTATTTCAAGCTGATCTGATAGAAATGCAGCCATATGCGAAATTTAATAGGGGTTTAAGATATATTTTAATGGTAATAAATGTGTTTTCTAAATTTGTATGGGCAGAACCTGTAAAATCCAAAACTGGTAAAGATGTAACAGTTGCAATGAAAAAAATTCTATTAACTTTAAAAACTCCCCCAAAAAATCTGAATACTGACCAGGGTAAAGAATTCTTTAATCAAGACTTTCAGAAACTTATGGAGCAGTTCAAAATTAATCATTACAACACATTTTCTAATATGAAAGCTAGTATTGTAGAGAGAGTAAATAGAACTATAAAAAACAAAATGTGGAAAAAGTTTAGTTTACTAGGTAATTATAAATGGATCAGCTTTCTTAAAGAAATAATTACAGAATACAATAATACTAAGCATTCAACAATCGGAAAAAAACCAAACGAAGTTAACAAAAAGAATGAAATCGAAATCTTGAAATCAGCTTATACCCATAGGAAAATTGTGGATCCCAGATCACCAAAATTTCGTGTCAGTGATAGAGTACGAATAAGCAAGATTCGTGAACAATTTTCTAAAGGTTACACACCCAACTGGTCAAACGAAATTTTTCAAATAAAAAAAATCCAGCTGACTAATCCAAACAACGTATCTGATTCAAGATGGAAACGGGATAGATATTCAAGGAGGTTTCTATGAGGAAGAACTTCAAAAAGTAAGACACCCAAATGTATATCTGGTGGAAAAAGTGTTAAGAAAGAAAGGAAACAAAGTATTTGTAAAATGGTTAGGATTAGATAAATCTTATAACTCTTGGATCTTCAAGGGAGATGTGACGTAATAGTAATTAATGCTGTAATAATAATTGATGTTTGTAATAAAAAAATGAATTTTTATATATATATTTGTTTTCTTTAAAAATAAGCTTATTACATAAACATTTTTTTAAATACAATATTCCTATAATCAGAGTCTAATATGGGATTTAAAATTTCTTCAGTCAATTTAATCTTTCTTCTAAAATGTTTTTGATTTATAAATTCTTCAGAAGTCATACGAGCTTTTCTGTAGGCAAAGTTCCAAGCAACCATCAGATGAATTTGGTTTCTTGATTCATCAATAGATACTGTCTTCTTCATAATAGTGCTTAGACTTTAATTTTTGTTCTAGTTCTTCGGGATGATTCAAAAGCAGTTCCAGCATGGAGCATACATTTTCACTATTTAGATTTTGTTTTGGAGAAAGGACATTATATATTTTGTCAAAGGAATCTCCATCGTAAAAGTTGTTATTTCTAAAAACGTTGAAATAACGTCGAAAGTTTTGTTTTTGTAAAACGTTTAGTCTATATTCTATAAGTGGAATTTGTTCCCATAGTCTGCAGACAGTTTCATTTCCATAGTAAATAAATTCACAGCTTTTCGCAATCTTCACTATTGGTAATTCACCAATCTTTTCAAAATGAATAGATAAATTTTGCAAATATATCGGTTCATTGAAAACATTAGGTGAAAACATATAATTTGTTATAACTCCTTGATATTGCAATAAGTTCTTCCAATCATCTGCATTTAATATCACAGATTGACCATTTTTAGCACCAAGTTCAATGCATGGTAGAAAATCACTTTCCACCCACAAACCAATCGCAGCATATTTAGAGTTAGAATTATTTAAATTATATTTTGTAGAATTTATAATTGTTTTTTTTATTTTCTTTTTTAATGGTGAATTTTCAAATATATTTGTACTCTGATTACTGAACATCTTGAATGATGTATTTCAAAAACTAACTAGCTATCTGTTTACTCTCAAAAAACTAACTATCTATCCGTTTGCTCCTAAATTTTATACATTTTCCCTCTCCTCTCAAGTGGAGGGGTAAACTTATTTTCCTTCTCCATTTAAGAGGAGGGGATAAACTTTAAATGTCTTTATACTAACAAGAATCAATAAAAAACAAAATTTATATTATTTTTAAACATTTATTAAATAATTTTATAGATATTTTTTTATGAAATACAATAAAATTAAACATGTACAAATAAATATTGCTGCTGCAAATATAATAACAAATATATAACAACAGACACAATGACAGGATTCTTCTTTTTTATTGTTGAAAGGAATCCAATCTGAATATTGTAATGGTTTGTTTGTCATGGAATATTTAATTTTTATGAATGTATTTTCACATAAAGCAGAATCAGTTACATTATAGGTAAAAAAGTGTGAATTTCCAACAAGATATGTCATTTTCATCTGTTTGTAGCAATCGGTTTCATTTTTGAGGGCATTTATACATATATCAGCCCTAACTGCATTAGGAATGTAATTTACATATAGCACATTTCCAACAAGGGAAACTAAAACTATTAAAGATGCAGCAGTCATTGTTGTAATATTACTAACAAATAGTGGTATTTGTATACAATATATATGTCTTTGAATTCAGTTCCCCCTCCAACTTTTAAAGCTTCAAAAACGACTTACATATATTATCATCATATAAAATAATGACTTTATAAAGATGAAAAATTACTAGGAGTAGTTAATTCTAATCGTGGTTTTTTATTTTTAGATGCATTTTCGTTTTCGGAACTTAAAGAAGTTAGAGTATCATACATCATTTTCATATCTTTATCAAAAAAATCTGTTTCCAAAATATCTTTATGTCCCCATGCAAGAGTTTTTGTGGAATTTGGTATACAATATCTTTTATCATCATGAGTTGTTAATGCCAATTTATTTAACAAATTAGTGTATATGTTATGCATATCTGATTTGAATACATACATGGTGCAGAATATTTTGTCACCTTTCTCAACAACATCTTTATAATCTGATAATGTTAATTGATTTTTTATACATGATTTATTAATACCTTTTGCTTTTTTATCTACACTATTTTTGGATTTGATGCAATATGCTTTAGCACCAGTTCCATAAAAACTTTCAATGGGAATCCCTTTGTACTCATCTTTAAATTTACCAACAACTGATGTTGTAATAGGCATGCAATGAATATTTTGTTCAGAAAAATTAGAAGTATCAAATTTATCCAGATTTAGCTTCATATCTTCATAAAAGTTTTGGGTCTGAACTTCAAGAATTAAGGAATCAGTATCCGTATATAATAAATTTAAATTATTACCATATTTAACTTTTAAATACCCGTAATAAAAATTATACATCACAGTTTTTGCAATATCCAAGATACTCATCCCAACATAAATTGGTTTATTGTATTCAATGCAAACCTGTTGAAGTTGAAGAGCAACTAAATTTTCAGAGAAAATTTTAAAATCCTTTAATTGAGGTTTAGAAATAAGTTTTTCGGCACTAAATTTATTACCCTGTCTTTCCCATTGAGATACTAATTTAATATCTGCTCGCCTATCAACATTTTCCATGGTTTTACCGAAAATTGAATTATTTGCCAATTTATAACAATTTTTATCAAATTTATTTTTAGATAAATTTCGTAAATTTGTATTTAAATCTATATATTCCGCTAACCATGGTGATTGTGTAAACTTAACTGCTCTGTGTATTTTTATGATTTTGAGTCCAAATTGTAGACATTGTTTCAGATATCGGTAATGAATGATATAGTTATATTTATTATGTAAGTTTGGAATCAATTTGGAGTGGTTTGAAATTGGCGGTGTATATTGTTCAGGACAAAATGGGAAATCATTATGACTATCATGTAAATAATTTGGATATTCTAAATCAACTTCAAATATGTAGCCTATAGATGATGTATCTGAAAGTTCGGATATATTTAAAGTTTCTATTTCGAGCTTAGGTACCCAAGCAAAATTTTTTTCAGGCAAATATTGTTTCATAGCATAACCATACAAATTTGTGGCGTCTAAGTAAGTGATATATGTTGTAGGTCTTTCAGGATTAAAATTTTCTAAGAATGGATTATTTGCTTCAGATTTGCGTTTTGAACAAGTGCTAACCCCACCACGAACACCTTTTTTGAAAAAATGAAGCATATCTGGTTCCGTTAATAATTCTAATTCTACATTAGTTAATTTCATCATTGCATCCCAGCACATAGAAGGGCTAGTAATATAATTAACAGGATCTAACTTATAGGTTTTAATACATGTGGATCTATAATTTTCAAAAACATCAGCCAAAAGTAAAACATCAGATTTTAAGTAAATATCGGAATAAGCCCCTATTTTAGAACACTTAAATAGATTCCACACTTCTACAGCACGATTGTAGTCTTGAGGAGAGATATTTTCATCGGTTAAGTTATTATAAAATTTATCAATCGATGGTAGAGATTTCTGATTTAATTTTTCGTTGGAATCTATGTAAGACTATGGAAATACCCCTTTTTGTCTAATGTATCGAAATTCATCAGCATTTGAGAAAAACTTTTTAATTTCAAAACATTGTGTATCTTGTAGAGTTTGTGATAGCGACTCTAAAGACTCTGGGAGAAATTGAAAAGAATCTATAAAGCGTAGTCGCAAAGAAACTGGTTTCCGCTCTCTGACACATAACTGTCAACGAAAATTTCCTTACTAAAAGAAATATACTTTTCTTTATTTTGAGCTATAACACTAATATTTTCTTTATTATAGCAAAGCGATTTAATAAACAGGTGAGAATCATAGTTTTTTTAAATTATGCAATGCTATTGGTATTTATTTTGGAGGTTTAAAATGCAAATTACAAATTGAGTGGGCAGCTCCTCGATATTTACCTGTAATATGACAATGATCTCTACACTTTATGAAATTTCCTTTTGAAAAAGGTTTTTCACATATGTAACAAATGCTAGAATTTTCATACTCAATCTGTTCTACAGATGACAAATCTTTCAATGGTACTTGATATTTTAAATATTTTTTATAAATTTCTTTTACATCATTTTCAATGTATTCAATAAATTTTAAAGCGCAATCTGTACCTCTATAAAGTTTAAGACAAACAACGTTCTCATCAAATGATGATTTAATTTAATAAGCAAATGAATAGGGTATATGGTCAGCAGTTTTAATAGTATATGAGGTTGTCGAATCAGGTGTAGATTGTTGGCACTCAATGTTTTTTAAATAACATTCAAAATCGGCATATATAACAAAAGGGGCTTTATACTGTTTCTGAATATTTTGAAACTTTAATATATTTGCAGGAATATAATTTCCAAATTTATCCAAAATCAAATTATCTGAAGGAAGCTCAATTCGAACAAAACTACAATCACGTTCTAAATGCGCGTTAAATTTTTCATATGTTCCAAAATATTGAAGGCATCCATCACATAAGTATTTTTTTATTTTCTTTTTTGATAATTGTTTGGATACCAAGCAACCTAAATCTTTTATCCAACAGTAGTGGTTATTTCCATCATCAGAACTTATTAAAAGTAAATTAATATGTAATTTTTTCTTTTCATTATTATAATGCAAAGGACCGACAATCTCATATACATTTTTATTATCTCTTAAAAAATTTTCAACTCCATATACATTTATGGACAAATTATTTTTTTCCTCAAATTTTTTTATATCTAATAATTTTACTGGAAATTCTATACCTGTAAAATCGAAAGCGTTTCTGAAGTCTGGATATGAAGAGGTCTTTCGAGGATTACCGATTGGCTGGTATGCTGCTGAAACGACTGCCCAGGCGAAACAGCAATTGTCCTCACTCATCACATTCACTATTGATGTAGAAAATGTTTGCATCTTTATTTAGGAGGAGGCATTCAATGGGTTGTACTTGTTGATGTTTACTTCCAAATGCAGAATTCTTTGTAGAGCCCACCCTGTAATATGAATTAAAAAATTAGTTATGAATAATATTTGTTAGAGATGTTCAAGTGATATTAAGAAAACTTAGCTCTTGAGATTAAATAATAATTACCTGAGTCTCGTTCCGGCAATTCATCTGCTTTGGTTTCAATAATCTTGAATAAATCATCGTAAAGCAGTTGTAGATCAGTTGTATGGGTTACAACGAAGAATGATGTATTAAATGACTTGAAGTAGAGATTAAAGTTGGGGAATAATATATTCCAAATAATTCCAAATTTACTTTAGCACATGTAAATTTTTGTTGACGCTGGCGTATTAATGTTTGCACTTTATTACCAACATCTTGCTGAAACTTTTTGATGTCGACGTGATAATTCTGTTAATATATTCTGTAGGAAGCTATTCGACATTTAAATGCACTCCTGATAATGTCAATTCCATTTCCATATTTTAAGCAGCTCTTGTTTTTATGAATATTTGTCCTCAAGTGTGTGCTTCAGGAATTAGATTTGACATTTACTTCACAAACTTGGCAATATCGCATTGGAGGTCTTGAAAGTAGTTCATCAACTGAAACAATCATTATTTTTAATTCCTCTGTAAAACTTTATTAATTAATATTAAAAGAAAAATTAAAAGGAAAATAATAGCTATATATGTTATAAAAAAATACTTACGATTAATTATATAATCTTCCATGTTAAAGGTGTTTTCGTTATTGACAAAATTTTCTCGAAGGTGGCGTACAATATGTGATTTTCTTTTAAATTCTCTTAAGCAGTGTGTGCAAAGGAGAGTCATTTTAAAATGGAATCGGTCAGGGTTATGTCGCTTTTAAATAAAGACAATTCGATCAATCAAGACCCAATGACATAGAATAATTAGCAATTTTTTCAGCTCGCGCAATTTGGAAAACTTTTGGATTAACTTTTTAATTTGTTGAAAAGCATGGATTTTTTTAAAAAAATATATTACCCAAATTTAAAAGAAGATCGCCTTGTCTTTGTATACAATTTTTTACATCTTTCAGAGTTGAATTAGAAATATTATTACAAATACTATCCAAGTTGAAATAAGAGAACACCATTGATTTAAATCTAGATGCCGCGCATCTTGTGTCACTCTTATTTAAACTCGGCTTAGATTTCATGCGAATAAATTTATCTAATTCACTCTTATTTGATAAATCGATTTTCGGAGCTGTTCTGATTGCGGCGGGTAGAGAAAAATTTTGATGCTCCAAATTATGAGAACTAGTATCGTTACCATCCAATTTTAGCCTTTTAAAATTTGGCAAATCTAACAATGTTTCCGAAGAGCGCTTTTTTGAGAAATTTTGTTCAAATAAATCAGTAGAAATTTGATTTGGTTCCAATACATTTTGTTCCTGATTTTGATTTGGTTCCAATATATTTTGTTCCTGATTTTGATTTGAGTTTGAAATGATATTTGAGGAACATTGAGGTTGCTCATCCTCAAAATTTCCATTGTAACTATATAGCTCAATGTCCCCCACAATTTCACCGCAGCTCAAATCCAAAACGTCTACAAAACTGTTTGTACAGCCAAATTTGGTTGGTTGTTGATATAAAATTTTTTCATCTTTTGGTGAAACCTGTATGACGGTTTTCACACTGTCGATAGAATCATCAGATGAATCATATGATGAAGCATCCGAAATTGGTGAATAATGGGGGCGATAAATCTCTTTCATAATATTTTTCGAAAAACCCCCAATGCCAAACCCATTATTATTATTATTATTTAAAACTCCTTCATTATCACCCCCATTTTGCCCTGAGCTATTTGGAGACCCTCCCAATACATTCAAAAGTTGTTTCAAATCATAAACCTCCCCTATTGTTGAATTATTAATTAAATTTTGCCCGGGAATTTCCTCATGCTCCCCATTAACCTTAATTAAATTTTGCCCCGAACCATTTTCAGTCCCTTCCATTATTGTGAGAAGCTCTTCCAAATTATCACCCTCATTTATTTCAAAATTATTAATTAAATTTTGCCTCAACATATCATTGTTTATATCGTCAAAATTTATGGTTTCTAGAGATTCAGGAGAAAATTCTTTAATATTCGCTTCATCTAAAACTTTTAAAAGTTGTCCTAAAATATCGCAATCACCAATTTCAGTATTATCAATTTCTTTAAATTTAGTTTCTAACTGTTCATCGCTTAACCCGCAAGAAGAACAGTCCATAAAATCGTGGACAATGCAAGCTTCGTTTAAATTAAATGCGGTTCAATCGATGTTTTCAATTTTTACATTTAAAAATGAAGACATTATAAATTAAAAATTCAAAAATCAAAATAAAAAAATTAGAAAATCAGAAAATCAAAAATAAATTTATAGCTCTTAAAATGAAGTAAAAATTAAGTTAAAGCAAATCCAAAATATTAAATAAAAAATATTAAATCAAAAATATTAAATCAGCAATACAAACCAAATGAAAATGAATATTATGTCACTACGTCACACAATAATTTGAAATAATTCGGACTAGTTCAAATACTATTCGAGAATTTTAATACACACGCTAATAGCGAGATGTAAACTGAAGAGACGCTTCGTACCAGGTCGCCTTTTAAAGCGGCCAAGAGCCTGGTACTGGCTGGTACGGCGTGGCACTGCATGGTACGACGGGAACCGTGAGACCGTGAACTCGAGAGAGGTCGTTGAACGGTCGTAAGTTGTTTTGTTCTTAAGAAAAATACGAGTAAAGAAGAGAAGAAGAAAAAAAAAGTTGTTTTTTAGAATAATATAAAAAATGTTTTTTTTTTTTTTTAATTTTTTTCTTTTTTTTTTCGTTTTTTATATTATTCCAAAAAACAACTTTTTTTTTTCTTCTTCTCTTCTTTACTCGTCTTTTTCTTAAGAACAAAACAACTTACGACCGTTCAACGACCTCTCTCGAGTTCATGCTATCTTTGCCTTCTTCTTCTTCTGATTCTTCGGACCGGTTTCGCCGCTGGAGGTACGGAAAGGTGGTATTTCAGTATTGTATATAAGGATCTACAGCGTCTTGACTTATCATTCATTAAGTTTAAAGTCTGAAAATGAGTACTTTGATAATTCTAACACTACAAGACTTTCTGGGATTCTTGGAAGATCAGATTAATCTGATGGATCGTCAGAGTCCAAATTCCGAGAACACGGTGATGTGGCCGCCACCATCAGAGGCTGACTATTTAGATGAAGAATTCATCAACATGTTTGAGCCAGACCTGGATCCCGAGCCTGTCGCCTTTGAGTGGGATCCAGACCGAGCAATGGATCTTCAACCTTTGATGATGGAGCAACAACAGCCTATGGAAGAAGATCGGCCACAACCTATGGCAGAGCAGCAGCAGCAAGCTATGGCAGAGCCGGAGCAACAGCAAGCTATGGCAGAGCCGGAGCAGCAGCAAGCTATGGCAGAGCCGGAGCAGCAGCAAGCTATGGCAGAGCCGGAGCAGCAGCAAGCTATGGCAGAGCCGGAGCAACCTCTAGCAATGCGAAGACAGAGATACGATCGAAAATGCAAGAGGCCGATACCGGAGCGAAGACAGAGATACGATCGAAAATGCAAGAGGCCGATACCAGAGCAGCAGCAAGCTATGGCAGAGCCGGAGCAACCTTTGGCAATGCAAAGACAGAGATACGATCGAAAATGCAAGAGGCCGATAAATTATAAATTATAATTTATAATTTACGGCAATCTCTGGTGGGCAACAACATCTCTGGTGGGCAGCCACAATCTCTGGTGCATCAGCAGCAACCGATGGCAAAGCAGTAGCAACTTATGGCAGAGCAGCAGCAGCAGCAACCTATGGCGGACAGCAGCAACCTATGGCGGACAGCAGCAACCTATGGCAGAGCAGCAGCAACCTATGGCAGAGCAGCAGCAGCAGCTTCTAGTGGTCAGCAGCAACAGATGGTAAAGCAGCAGCAACCTATGGCAGAGCAGCAGCAGCAACCTATGGCAGAGCAGCAGCAGCAACCTATGGCAGAGCTGTAACAGAGATCCATCCCAAAATGGTATTTTGTATTGTGATTTATATATGTATATATGTATTTATCTATTTATGTATATATGTATATTTGTATTTTAATTTAGGAATAATAAAAAACAAAATCGTTGAGGAAAATTTTTTTTCTATTTCACACCTAATAACCAAGTTTCTTCAACTTTAAAGAATTATTATGAATAGGATGATTATATATATTTTTATTTTTTACAAGCATAGTAACGAAAACTAGTTTTTTTTTAACTTGGCAGAATTATTCTACATGGAAGAATAAATCATAAGTTCGATTTTCAGAGAATCTTATTTAATCAAACCTAATTGTTCTTTATCTTATATATAAATTCTTATTTAAATATCTTAGTTGACATTTTTAAACTTAATATTACAAACTACTAGGGTGCATGAATAAATTCAAGTGAAGTGTCAAATTTATTTATTTAAAATTCAATTTATCAATAGGATTGATGGTGCATATTATGTAGAAAAAATTATTCTACACTGAAAGAACAAAATCATTAATTCTTGGAATCTAAATATAGACAAATTTCTATTTATTTACATGGTACCCTTATATTTATTTAACTTAAACTTAATATATATATCTTATAACTTATACCTTATATCTTATAACTTATATCTTAAAACTTATATTTTATATAAAATTTTATTTAAATTAGTTGGCATTTTAAACTTAATATAAAAAACTACTAGGAATAAATTCAAGTGGAGTATCAAATTCATTTATTTAAATTTATGCATATTATTTGAAAAGAATTATTCTATACTGAAAGTACAAAATTATAAATTCTTTCAATGGGAATAAATACAAATTCTTATCTATTCACATCATTCCCTTATATTTATTTACATAGTTTCTTACATTTATTTAACTTAGCAGAACAAAATCTAAATTCTTATAAAATATTTTAAACTTAAACTTAAACTTAAACTTAATATTAAAAATGCCATAGTGCATGAATAAGTGCAAGTGAAATAAATTTATTTAAAATTTGATTTTTCGATTAGATGGTTTTGCATATTCTTTAGTTCTGGTTTGTTACATATTATACATGCTTGTGAAGGAGTTGTTACAAATAAATCGTTTTCACAAGTGTTGGATTGTAGATCTTTTTCGCAACATATAAAGGATCGTTTATAGTGGCTATTAACAAAATTATGTTTCCCATTTGGGCAATTTAGAGCATGTATATAGTAACATTCACAACATAAATTATATGCACCGCCAGAAGATGAAATGATTACAACATAAGATTGGAAAACGCACACTTCTCGCGTAAGGTAATTTGGTGCCAATGCATCACTTGCATTTATTTTTGTCACTTTCACGAGCCCCTCTTCTCCACACCCGTTTGGAACTCCATTATCCTCTATCCCATCATCTTCTTCGTCTTCATCATCGTCTTCGAAGTTATTACGATCAATAGTAATCAGAGACTCCTGTCTTGCGTTGAATTTCCCCCTTCCAGCCAATTTAAAATGAGTTACTTCTTCCTTGTACATTGACTGGATTGATTCATCGCAAGCGGAATCTAAATAGATTTGTTGTTGATCCATTTCGAAGACTGATGAACTGAATTTGTGAGATTTCTTTTTTGACAACACTTTTTTATTGGTAATGGTGGACCGTCTATATGATTTTGGTATAAGTTGTAATGTTCAAAACAGGGTAAATTTAGCTTCAATTCCTCGTCACTTTGATAATGTTTTGGTAACCTATGCCAAATTTGTTGTAAACTAAGTGAATCAACGTATCTCTTCAAATAACTGATGGGAAAGAAGGCCAAGTCTTGATCTTCAAAGTCCGTAAGGTTTTTCTTGCTGATTTGATATAAAATTATGACTTGGCCTACACGTTCAATGAGTTGTTGTTCTGGTTGTTGGTCACTATTTGACATCACGACTGAATGAATGTAGCTCGCTCAGATTCAGTCGTTTAAAATACCAGCTCCCCTCCAACTGCTACCAGCCCCCACCAACTGCTGTGGTGGTTAGGAAGGAGGTAGGAGGTGGAGCAAAAAGAGGTGGAGTTTACGTAACCAATCGAGATAGGGGGCGAACTTGGGCAGCCAATCAGAAACAAGGTCATTCTTGGCTGACCAATCAAAAAAGTGGTGGGGGGGTCAACTCAGAGCCCCCTATCTCCACTACTTAGGTGAATGCTTTAACTGGAACAAAATCGGTCCAATGTTGTTTCCTCTGTCAAAAAACATCTCAGTACAACAACTTTGATACTGTGTCCCAGTAAATACAGCGTATTTCAAGCTACGATTGATAATTCTACACGCATGTATTCGATTCTCCGAATGCTGCTTGTATTTGTCGTATCAACGTTACATACAGAAGTGGTAAGCCCGTAAGCAGAAAGACAATGAGGTGAATGCACAGACAAAAGTTGCCATCCAACAGGCCTTTAAGGAGACAGATTAGGACTTCTTGTTGACATGCCAAAGAAAGTGTTAGGAAGCACTAACGATGACAACACAGCTCGACGTTTCTTCGAGAACAGTGATGAGCCAGCTATTATAGCAAGATTAAAGCGAAAACTGATCCTCTAGTTTCCCGTCATTTTGCAAACTATTGGAAGCGGACATTAAACTGCAATAGGGAATATTTGGGATACACACTTCAAACAACAAGATTGTTTATCAAAAGATATTCTTAGTAAAACATGCCAACAGAAATCCACAAATTACTTACTCCATTGACCAAACATAGTATTTGCAATATTACCGATAGGGAAACCATCGAAAGATGCACAAAAATCAAATGACAAGTTGATAAAAAACTATAGCCTAGACTTTGCCCGAAAATCTTCTCGAGAAAAAAAATGGAGGATGTGTTCCAAAACTTTTCGCGTCGATGGATCCTTGCACTGTTTTTGACATAGTAAGGATTCGGATAACAATTCGTACATATTGGAGAATGAGAAAAGAGCTGTTAACAAAGAACGAATGATTAAAAAGTTCTTTTTATTATTTTTATTACAGTCGTATTATTTATTCATTTATGTGAATCAATAAATATTATATTACTTACAAATTATTTGCGTTAATATTTATTAAGAAGTCTTATGCATAGAGGAAAAAGAACTTTCGCCCTTTTAATGATTATCGATATCCATGTATTTATTATTATAGTATTATATTTAAAATGTACCTTGAAGTCAAGCACAAGATTTTATTCATCGAAATACAATTATTCTTTTTATTTTATTTTTAAAGCGTTAAACCACATTAGATGTTTTTCGAATTTATTTCCACCATTTTAAAGTTTCAGTCTGCGGTTGTTGGATCCGATTTTTATTTTTAATATCAAATCCGTGCTTTCGACCCACTGTGTTTTGACGACCCGAAACCAGCGAAAAGTCCTTGTCCGACACCATTTTTGCTGGAAACCAGCAAGCAAGCTACGATACAACAGTATGCTTTATTTCGCTTCTTCAACAGAGCTAAACGGGTTGTCCGCCTCTTTTTGTTACCTTTTCATTATTTAAAAGTTTCGTTTTAGATTTTCCACACCTGTATACTAACGTGTGTTTATAACCAGAAGAAGAATCCTTCTAGAATTTTTTTCACGTCCACCATAATGTCAAGAAAGCAGCAGCAGCTTATATTGTGAATATTGATGCAGGACAATCTAGTGTAAGCAAATCAGCCTCCAGCATAACGTAAAAATTTGGCAAATTATTATTATTTTAAATTTTTGAATGACTAAAACAGTATGAATCATCTAATTTTTGTTGGAGGGACAAGATAAATAAAACAAGTATTTAAAAAAAAATGTTTTATATATTTTATATAATAAATTACATATAATGTTATTTTTCTTTTACTTTAAAAAATCTTAATAATGTTACAAATTGATTTGGTAGATTTTTTCTTCTTTGTGGCACTTAATGCACAATACTTTTCACTTTGGTAATGTGCCTTAACTTTGTAGCCAAGTAAAGGTTTATTACATAATTAACAATAACTGTCTGATTTACATAAATGACGAAAACCTCTTCTTCCGCTACTTCAATTTTATACCAGGTCTTTTTTTTACAATTACCAGATGTACAAATTGAATTGTTAAGCATTGTCACTTATTTATTATTATAGTCAAAACTTTACTTCATGTTCGCTTCATGATTTATAAGTTTCTATTATTTTAAGTTTTGAAAGTTGAATGATTTATATCTATTTAATAATTGTTCTTTCTTGTTGGTTTACGTTTAAACATGTTGGGATATGTTAAAAATACACATAATTGGTAATAAAATTTCTTAAATAAAATTATTAGTTATTAAATATGTTCTTTTTTTCTTTCAGTTTCCTTTTCGGTAACTTGTTATTCTAACAACATATCTATTTTTTTTTTATCCAGAATGAGTTCTTCTCTTTCCAATTAATCATTGAGATTTTGTTTTTTTTCTTTTAATTAAATTTTTAGATTTTCTTGGCACTGTTTAAAATCATTGTTTAGATTATATAGATCGTGTGTTAAACCAGAATTTTGCTTTGCCACTTTGCAATTTCTTCATGTGTATAGGCGATTGAAAGTTTGTTTTCACATAATTTGGTTGGTCTCTGTCGTAAAAGTAAAGCTGATTCCAGCTCAACATTTTCTTTTTGTAATTTAATTTGGTTTGTATAATTTTTTGAATTGGTTAGATTTTCTGATTTGTTTTCCCATTCTAGAAGTTTTTCCAAACATAAGTTATTGACCATCAGTTCCTTGTCGAATAAATCGATATATTTACCTAGTTCAGAAGGTGCAACAAGACGTTGCATTCGAATTTGCACCAAAATCAATTAAAGTAATTATTATTATAATTGAATAGACATAATTTGAAAATATTTCTGCTATATAGGTGTGCGTGTGTACAACATTAGAGTGATATTTTTAAAATGAATATAATATTAAAATTTGATAATCTTTTACATTACATTTTAATTAATAAAGTTTTAAATTCAAGAGAGAGAACGAGAGAGCAAGATGCCTGTTCCAGTTAAATATATATGTTCTAAATGTAAAGGAAAAACAGACTTATCTAATGCATCTTGTATTCCTTGTACTTATCAGAAAGGAATTGTAAATCAACACGGTTATCAACATATAGTTATAAAATTTGGCTATTCTATAAGAGATGGAGCTGCAGCAGTATCAGCTAAAAATAATGGCTGGAGACAAGATAGAAGAGAAAGAAACAATGACTAGAGAAAAAATGGAGAGTTTATCAAAAAATTTATTAGATTTTACCGAATTTAGTTTTATATGCAGAATTTGTAAATGTCAAGAAAAAAATATATACGTAATTATTATATACCTAAAATTAAAATTTTAGAATATTGCAAAAATTGTTTGATAAATCATATTTATGGTATAAATAGTATAATGGCAATAATTTTGTTATCAGAATAAATAAAAACAATTTTTTTCTAAAATATGTTTTATTTTTTTTTACATGGTATAAAATTTATGATTATTGAACATTATTTTTATCTATCCAACTAATATGTTTATTGTCAAGATCTAACCATTTTACAAACACTCTATTGTCCTTGCGTTTAAATACTTTTTCAACTAGAGACATATCAGGATGTTTAACTTTTTGCAATTGAAGTTTATAGAATCCTCCTTTGATATATTGAAGTTGGTCGCCTTGAAGTAAATAAGTTACATAATTCGTAAGTTGGACTTTTTTGATGGTAAATAGTTCAGTGGATCAGTTTGGTCGATAGTGTTTATCAAAAGCACCTCTAAATTTCGAAATATGTATATAATCGCCAGTTAAAAATTTTGGTTTAAATGTCATTTTAATTCTATTATAGGCTGTGGTCGGTAGAAATTTTTCATGTTTTTTTGTCACCTCCGATGGCCTAAGACCAGTTGTTCTATATTTTCGGTTATTATAGGTACTAAAATTTTTCTTAAGCAGATCAATCCACTTGTATGGACCTTGAATACTAAGTTCTTGCTATATTATACTTTTAAGAGTTCTATTGACACGTTCAACAATCGAAGCGTTTCTCTCACTGTACATAACATAATGTTTAACATTATATTTTTTCACTAAATTTTGAACTTTTTATCCTGAAATTCACCAGCAGAGTCCGGGCATAGATGAATAGGAGTTTATATTTTAAATTCATTTTCGAGAGCCTTAGCAACTTCTTTAGCAGTTATTGTTTTTAGTCCATAGGATCATACATATTTTGAAATAACAATCAAAATGTATCTATAACCATTATTTTCCTTTTCGTATTCCTTCATATCGACCAAATCGGCTAGTAAAGATTTCAAAATAACTTTCGTAGACGAAAATTTTTTCGACCTGTTTTGTGAATTTTTTTAACTCATTGTGGTTTTATGTCGGTAACAAATTTGGACGTTATTCTGTAATATTGTGACAGAATTTCATCATAGACTCTTGCTAATGACATATTGAGGTAGCGTTAGCCATTCTATCTATAATCAATTTGTTGCCACACATTCATTTGTAGCTATTTTAATAACCTATAATTAAGTTTCACAGTAATAAAGACACTCTGGAAGCCTGGTCGTTCATCTTCTCTCTTGGAGCTTTAGGTCCAACCAACTACGGTTATTTAAGCGTACTAACCATAACTCAGAACTACAGCACTCAGGTAGTGTTGCTAATTAGCTGGACAGTTGACATCTCTTGTTTACAGTTCCCACAGCAGTATGTCCGCACGTTAATTCGCGTGAAGGTTTTTTAATTAAGTTAAATAAAATAAGTTTCTCAAAACACTTGGTCTATTAACAAAAATAAATAGAATAAAAACGAACTATTTACGATGAGAAACTTAAAACTAATAAAAATTACGAAAAAAAAACTAACATAATTGCTCGTATTGGTCGTCTTATTAACCACAAATATAAAACCCAATTTTGAAAAAGAAACACGTATAAATAGCTTACTAAAATATTAAA
This sequence comes from Diaprepes abbreviatus, assembly GCA_034092305.1. Taxonomy (NCBI): domain Eukaryota; kingdom Metazoa; phylum Arthropoda; class Insecta; order Coleoptera; family Curculionidae; genus Diaprepes; species Diaprepes abbreviatus. Next base: position 2,622,505 of record JASJET010000091.1, on the reverse strand, counting down.
CAGAAAAAGAAATAAAACACGAAAAACAGCAATTCATATTACTTAATCAAACCGTATGAAAATCGCGAAATGCCCGACTAAAATAACACAGATTATTCCCTTAATTTCCCAAATTAACCGAAAAACAAATCAAACAAAGAAAACCTTCGTTCCCGACGAATATACCCGTCACGTAATTTGCTACAATGGAACACCCATACCGACTCTAATGATTTCCAGAAAGGAATTGACTTTAATTAATTTCTAAAAATCAAATTCAACTTTCATCCCTTGGAACCTCCCTTTTTTTAGACGCGTTGGTTCCGACATGCATGCTTTTCCACAAATAGAACGTACTTACGCGATGCATCCCCGCTCGCGAAGGGTAGTTTTCGTTTCCGAGCGTCTGTAAGTTTTTGGTCCCCTGGTTCATAGATGGCATAAGTCATCCATGCGTCGAATTTAATTTAATTTAATATTAAAACTGACCAGAGCTCAAAATTAATAATTACTTAATACAAATGTGATCGGTAACTATTCTACAATTATACTAAAAGATCGTGTAAGAAACCCATAGAAAAAAACCCCAAGGTTTTAACCATTTTCACATTTTCTTACTCTTATTTTCGTCAATTGGGGAAAAAATGGGTAACAGACGCGAACTTTGTGCATAATAACAAATACTAATATTGCATTTGAGTGATTTTATTTATATATTCTTATGTTTTCTGATAATGGGAAAATTTGTTCAGTTTAAGTTAAATAAAGCTCTCTCACGGTTGACCACATGTGGTTATCACTTTACCACTTAACCTAGATCTTTAACGATGTGGTTTTTAAGACTATTAAGTTACTTTGACAGATTTATATTAAAAACTTCGAGAGGGTAGAACAGTTTAGATTTTGTGTCACATAAATTCACTTAGTTTATGTTGTTTTTTTCAGAAAAATTAACCACCCCAAAAGTAATAAAACTGAGCCTAAGTTTAAATACGTTAATGGATTTATATTTTCCCGATATGTGACTATTTTTGGCCAGACATAAGATATACATTTCAACGGTCCAAATCTTTATACAGAGGGGCTCAAGTAAATTTTTCCATTTAGTAGAATTTAATTTAGAGTTAATAAATGTTAGAATAATTAGAAATCACAATAAACTTTTGTTCCCTTACAATATTTGCTTGACGTAGTTCTTCAATAATTGAATTTATTTCGTTTGTATGACCTGTATTGCCCGATATTTCGGAAGAAAGTAACAACTGTAATAATTCGACAAGCTCATTTAGATGGTTCCAATGTACATAATCAATGGAAGTAGTGGAAATTTCCATAAGTAAACCTTCACCTATTTTTGGTTTTACTTTATTTAAAAAAAAAATACAATAATTTTTTTATAAAATTTTATTAAATATTTTTATAGTATCTGCTTTAAAGATAATATCTGCATAGTTCTTTCTATACATAGCGGGGAAATTTTGATTAAAAGGCAAATCATATAGTCCAAAGGTACCTTTTAAGTCTTTCCAGCAATTAATAAATTTGGTCCTATAAAATCGATTCGTTTATTACCAATCGAAAACTTTTCAATTTAATTGTCATATTTGACGTGGAATTTTCCATCGGAATGATTACTATTTGGATCTCTGATAATTTTTTTAACATATTTTAATGGAAGTTTATAGTATTGTTCATAATAGTCAGAAAAAAATTATTAATTTATCGTTTATTTACTAGTTCTTAATAGGTATTTTTGTTCTTAAGCTTCTTCTGCTTGCATTTCTTCTGTTCACTTAATTATTAATTCTGTAAGTTTATCACCAGCGTCTTGTGGTTTATTTATTTTTTTCATTGAATAAAAACTTAATTTTCTTTTTACGTGTGGAGATTTTATGGGAGTGGAAAATTTACATTTTTCGTTGTATATTTGAATTTATCAGTCATCATTTTCACCAATTTGGGATTTGAAGAAGAAGAATAAATTGAAGGAGTTGTTTCAAATTTGATTAATTTTATATCAGTTTCGTTAGTATCCACATCTTCGTTGTCGACGCAATTACGGACCTGGACCCTAATGGGCCTGAACCCTAATTAAGATAAATCCTTATTGTATGTAAACAATTTGACTAATATTCAATTTGTGTATTTATTTTAGATTAAGTAACCATTACTACCCTTATCTGAGGTAAAGACGTTTCTCTATTATTATATATATTTTGAAACATCACTTTTAGTTAAGATCTCTAGCAAGTAAGAAGTTGTAACTTAAAAATTGAAATTAACGTTTTTAAAAACAAGTTTCCAGTCTTCAAGTTCATCATAATTGGCGCTGCGAACAGGATAGTGTTCACGTTAAAGTTCAAATATTAATTTGTTAAAACACTATTCAAAACGAACGGGTCTCTATCGGTGCTGTTTCCTGCAATCCGTTGATCCAGAATTGCGAAGACGACTCCTTTAACGAAGAAACGTTACGAGTAAGTGGAACTTGGTCAAGAAAAGCTAACTACCAGGAAAAACCTAACAGCAAGTACTTGATTCCCTGACAAGAACAATTTGTGTGGTTACCAGTGCAGAAGTAAAAGCCCTATGGACATTTCCTCGATTCTACTACTGTAAGTGATAACTAAAATTGCCATTTTTCTATGTCAGATTCACAAAAACGTTTAATTGATCGTTTAAAAGCAAATAAGCATCTATTAGAAAAAACTGAACCATTAATTGACAATTTAAACACTTTCAGAAAATCTTAATATTAAAGAAAAAATCTGAAAACATGGACGTACAAGCTTTTGCAAAACTTTTACCTACTTTTGATGGAAATCCTGATCATTTAGAACATTTTATTTCTTGCATAGAGGAATTTTACACATCATTTTTTAACACATCTGAAATTCAAAAGAAATTTGTCTTCTTCACTATTAAGTCCAAACTTAGAGATGAGGCATATAACCTTTTGTATTGTGCAGATATTTCTAAATGGGAAGAATTAAAAACCGCTCTTAGAGAAAAATTTGGAGATCCGATAAGTTTCCTTGTCTTACTCCACCAACTTAATTATTTTAATAGGAATAAGAATGAAAGCTTAATGGATTTTATAATCCGACTAAAACAATTTATGCAGAGAATTTTTGCAAAAATACTGAAAAAACAGCCATTATGACGCTAATGAGTAATTCACCAGACATTCTAAAATCATATTTACTAACAACTAACCCCAAAACATTAGATTAAGCAATTACATGTATTACTAATTATAATTTAGTAGAGTCACAGGTCATTCTAAGAAACCAATTAAATAGACAAAACCTACAAAGACCTATACAGACTTCTACTACAAATAATAACCTTCCTCAAAGACTACCTACCCCGACATTCCCTAGTCAACGAATAAACATTCAACCAAGACAAACACCACAAAAATTTGCATCTAATATTCAAGCATTTAAACAACCTAAAACAAATAATGTTTTTGCACCACAAAGACATATAAACCTACCAAAACCTACACCCATGTCTTCCATTAATATGCCAATTCCTGATAATTTTGGTTCCACTGGAACTGTATCTATGAAAACACATCTTCCACCAAATAAATTTCAAAATGTTTCAACACAGAGATATAACTATTTCCAAAAACGTAGGTTCAAATAAAAATTACGCTTTCCAAGAACTAACCAATCTTGAATGTTTCGATTTTCCTCACGAAAACGAATACTTACAAAACAAACAAAATTTACCAGAAGTAACATCGAATGAAATAGATGAAGAAAATCCGGAAAATTTTATTCCAGCTGCCTGTCTTAACTTAAATAATATTATGCAACAAATAGAATTACCCTATATTTATTTACCGAAATTACAACTAACAATTTTAATTGATTCAGGAGCTAGCGAATCTATTGTCAACCCTAAAATTGCAAATTTATTCCCCGAGAAAATATTTTACGAACCATTTGAAATTACAGCATGTAAACAAAATTTCCGAGAAAATAAAAACTTAATTTTACCCATTTTTCAAGAATTAGGAATAAATAATAATATTAAATTTCGTGTAACTAACTGGCATAATAATTTTGACGCATTAATAGGAACAAAAGACCTAATCGAAATGAACGCGATTATAGATTATAACAACAATACGTCAAATCTCAAAAATCATATCATTCCTTTCTCCATAATATATAATAAAGAAATACAACCTGATAATGACAAAAATAATAAAATATTAAAAATTCCTGTCACGCAAAAGGATGGTGTTGCTCTTTTGCCTTCATTCGAAATAAAATATAAAAAAGGTAAACACAATGTTGTTGCCGATGCATTATCTCGAATTGAAATGAATTTAGCAGAAACCGAATCGATTATCCCTAACACATCAAAAGATACAGCTAATCTACAAGACTTTGATTTAGGAAACCCAGAGGAAAACGAAGAAACTTCTTCGAGAACTTCATTACACTCAAATAGGGAATCAGATGGAAAAATGCTCCCAATTTCTGAGCTACCTGTTAACTATGCATCAAGAAGACTGATTCTTACGCATGGCGAAACATACAAACAACATCAAACAAAACCTATTAACAAAATTAATACCTTTGTATGAATCCCTACAGAAAATTAAGAGAAATTTCTTCTCAAAGTAATAAAAGAATTACTTAACACTAATAATTTAACAACAGTGTATATTAACAACAAAAACCTTGAAAACGTGTTTAAAGAACTAATAAAACGACATCTTGATAAAAACGTGAAACTTTGCATCTCTTACAAATATCTACAAGATGTAACAGATCCACAAACACAAGAAGAAATTATAACGAGTTATCATCAAAAAACTCATAATGGAATAAACGAAACTTATAACAAACTTAAAGAAGAATATTACTGGCCAAAACTGAGAAACCACATCACTAACATAATAAACAAATGCGAACTTTGTTTGCAAAATAAATATGAAAGAAGTCCATACAAAATACCATATGCAGGACCGCTTTTAAGTGAAAAACCTTTTAAGACCACTCACATCGATATTTTTCAATTTCAGCAAACATTATTCCTCACACTTCTCGATAGAAAATATGCTCAAGCATATTATATCAAAGACAAAAATTCAATCACGATATTAAACAAATTAAGACACTATATATCTCACCATAACATTCCTCAACGAATAGTCGCGGATAATGGGAAATAAATAACTTTATTCAGGAATTTTGCAAACTTCATAATATTGAAATCCATTATGTGACTCCAAGTAACTCAACATCCAACAGTCCCGTTGAAAGATTACATTCCACCTTAATAGAAAAATTAACAATTTTAAAACAAAACGACCCTAAATAAACTATAGATAACTTAATGATATCTACAGTATGTATTTACAATCAGAGTATTCACTCTACGACAGGCTTTTCTCCTTTTAATCTACTCTACGGACCATACTATCATGAACCGAATATAAACAACGATTTATTTATATACGAAAGGTACAACGAAACACGAAAACAAGAAATGACTCCATTTTTAGAACAAGCTTTTAAGAAAACATATGAATGACAAAAATCGCGAACAGAAAAAGAAAACAAGAAAGCTGATACTATACCTAACATTTTTGAAGGTCAAACAATCTATAAGAAAAGTGACCGAAGAAACGAAGCTCTACCTAAATATATTCCAGTTAAAGTTACTAATAAAACTAAGAATGTAGTTCAAGGAAAATTAAAAACTAATAAACAAACTAAAATTCATTTAAGAAAAATTAAAAAAATAAGAAAAATAAAACCTTTGTCTTTACAGGTTCGTCATGCTGACAAAATTCAAGACAATGGAAATGCTAACAATTCCGAATAATGGATAATATGTAGAAAAAGTTAGTAATAGTTTAGTTTTAGAAACTTATCACACTACCTATATAACCTTTAATCTAACAATCATCCAATCCCTACTAACACACGCCTTTACTAATCATTTAACATTATATAGAAAATTAGCCGTTTCATTTCAAAATGAAAACAATTTGTTAGCTCAACTAAACTACTCTTATAGTCGACTTAATAATGCATTTAATAATTATCATAAAATCATAAATGATCAAACTATGCCAAGGAAACGAAGAGGATTGGTAAATCTTCTTGGCTCATCAATTAAATTTCTCACGGGAAATTTAGATGAAGAAGATCTGGATAATATTAACAAACATTTTAAAAATATTAAAAATAATGAAATTAATACTATATATAAGATTAATAAACTAAGCTTTGCCACGTCACGTGAGAGAAAAGAATTAAAATGAAAAAGAATGAATGAAAATTAAATATTTAATGCTTCTGTACAGGTGGTTATTTTTTAGTGTTGATCGCTCGTTCTTTTAGGGCAGTGCCTAGGCTAGCATGCCGGAGATTAGGGGGGGTTACATAAATTCAAGCGCCACCTGTTTTAGGCCCGTCGGTAAGAAGAAGCGATGATCTTATCGAAAACAGGAAACAACTGGATCCAAAAATAAAACACACCGATTCCAAAAACAATTAAAATCTATATTTAACAATAAATAAAAAAGGGATTTTGAATTACAGTTTTAAACTAAAGAAATATGTGACTATTTGCTAAATGGATCATAACAAAAAAAAAACAAAGACAATGGACAACACTACTGCGAGTATGACGTCATCTGCGCCATACGCCAAGTCGGTTTAGATGAAGGTCAGGCCTTAATTTTTACTATCGGCTGAACTGAATAACCTTACTTTTTCTAGTAGGCCGATTAAGTCTAAAATTATGTTTACTTAAGCCTAATTAAAAGTGTTGGACTATTAATATGTGAAGTGATGTTTTAAATTACCTAGTGTATACGTATACCTTCGGTTTACAAGGTATTTTAAATGAAATTAAAAATGAAGTGTCCTGTAATTGCTCGCATAAAGTCTTATTAGTTCCCAATCACAGGGAAAAAAGGAAAGTATACATTAAAACCGGTAATTTCACTGTTTATTATGAAGTTTTAATACCTGAAAGGCAGTTTTGTCATTAAATTCAAACACTTTCGGCAAGCTGGATAGCCGATGACCTCTATGGAGCAGTGGTGTGTAATATGTGGGTGCACCAAGTATTTAAAGTCACAATGATGGTGTTTTAACTTCTTAGGTGAGATCACTTTCACTAAACTGTACTTAACGAAAAACGAATACAATAAAACTTTGTTTATCCTCAATATCTGGCAAATGATGCCTTAACGCACTAAACTATGATTTTAGCAGCAAACAGGAATAAAAGTAGTATTATACTCTGAGAAAATCAGCAAAAAATCTGCTTTCTGGGTTTATGCCAGTCTTCACAACCAAGGCTTGGCCCAGACTCTCTCCACTGACACTCAAGAGCGTCAAGAAAAAAAAAACAAGAGAATAACTAACTACACCCTTGATGAAAGTGGCAAAAGTGGAGTGTTTGATACATTTCTAGGCACACTTGATTTTTTTAACAAAACCGGTTTTTGGTGTGACAGTGACAAAAACATTTAGTTTTTATTTTATATGTACTAAAGAGACTACTTGATGAAAATAAGAGTTTAATTTATGGTGAGTATTGGCTTGATTGTTGGTATATTGGTAAAATTATTTATAGTTTTGTTTGTAAAATAACAAAACTGTAACAGCTCTTTCGCTGGACATATCTCTGAAAAATTTCACAATGACATCATTCACATTTACAACAATACACAAATATTGAAAGAAGTTATAACAAATATTTCCACTCTCTTGGACTTTACATTACAGATACATAATCATTGTTTGCAAGTCAATATCATTGATTCCTATTTAAACAAACTTTTAAGAACAATAACTTTCGCTATCTCAGGAACCTTAGATATCGAATTGTTGACTTTAGAAGAGATTATCAAAATTTGGAATTTTCTTAATATTAATTATTCTAATAACCAAATATGGCCCTTGAATCATGTTTACGAATTGATTTCTATTTGTAAAACGGGATTTATCCAAAATAACAAAATGGCAATTTTGTTCGTTAAAATACCTCTATTTATGAAAGCAAATTGTGCATTACAAATTATATACCTTGTACCTACAACTAAACAATTAATTCATATACCACCAAGTCAATTTTATTGTGATAATTTGTGGTATAAAACATGTAATAACATTAATACAAGATGGTTTTGTTCCGATCAGTTGATCGATTCCTGCCAAATTAAAAATTGTTCCTATGCTAAAATAACTAATGATTATAATATTGCACTTTTTACAAAAAATAATAACTTTTTGTATTGCGTAAACAAGCCTATAGAAGTTATAGAAAATTGTGCTATTATCTCACAACAAACGATTAATCACTGTAACCTAATAGTAAGTCAATGTCAACTTATTATAAGAGAAAACAAAATATTTTCCTAAAACGTATAACAGCACTATTTTATTAGAAAATCTTAATTTGGAACTTAGAACAAATCACAGCATCAACTTTAAATTAGCTCATATAACGGAACCAGAAAAAATGCAAAATGACTTATTTCATTCCTTTGAATATAAAGATTTTTTTAACAAAAACCACACACCACCTTAGCATAAGTCTTATAACTGTTGTAATTGTTATAATTGTTTTAATTAACATTATAATTTATAAAAAGAGAATCCATAATGCGGTTTCAAAAAATTTCCTTAAAAAATTAATCATCGAGGACGTTGAAAATTCTAAGGGAAGAGGAATTACGGACCTGGACCCTAATTAAGGTAAATCCTTATTGTATGTAAACAATTTGACTAATATTCAATTTGTGTATTTATTTTAGATTAAGTAACCATTACTACCCTTATCTGAGATAAGGACGTTTCTCTATTATTATACATATTTTGAAACATCACTTTTAGTTAAGATCTCTAGCAAGTAAGAAGTTGTAACTTAAAAATTAAAATAAACGTTTTTAAAAACAAGTTTCCATCTTCAAGTTCATAATTACGTCATCGTCATTGTCGTCGCCGTAATCGTCGTTTTCACTATAACTTTAACTATCGTTGTTACTAGAAAAACCATCTTCTTTTATTAAATCCGTTTTATCCATATTTATTTTTAACATCTTTTCTCTTGGTAATTAGCTTTTGTTTGATAGTTTTTGTTGTTGTTTGATTTTCGGATTTTTTCTTTTTCTTTGGTTCATTTTTATTTGCTGTGTTGCTGTGATGTTGAGTTCCTAAACAGACAATATTTTTAAAAGCTAAATAATATTTTTAGCTTAAGATTAAACACACACACACACATACACACACACATACAAATATATATATATATATATATATATATATATATATATATATATATATATATATATATATATATATATATATATATACATTGTTCCGGACGGCCGATCATCGAACACACACTGTATTATTGAATACACTCCCTGTTATTTTGAAAGCTTTTTATTGTCAACCTTAATTGTGATACTTGTCAAATTAATTCAAGTTGCGTCGACGAACTCTCAAAATATACTGACCAAGAAAACCGATCCGGACCCTTTATATACCCTTTTGGTCAATACCGGAAGATTCCCTAATTCTCTAGAAGGATTTACATACTATATGGGGTAATCAAAATAAGAAAAAGGAATAATCCGACTATTTCTAGACCTTCCGTTATAGGCGTTCCATGTTAAAAATACGGAAATCGAATTCTCTAAAAAGTTCCAGACCTTCTTTCATAGTCGTCTCCTGGGGAAATTAACAAAGGTAAAATTACTTAAATTAATTATGAACTCGTAGAAAATATACCTAAAATCCTAGAAACTATGAACACTAACTAATACTAAGAAATATAAAACGCTATAAAGTTCGTAACATTGCTCCCTTCCAAGGCTTGATCGTCCCGATCAACCTTCTTGATCTTGATAATTTGCCAATCTGTCAAGATGCATGACTTTCATCTTTGCATGAGGGCTTCTCTGAACTCGGTACACCAGATTGTTTAATCAAGTCACTACGTTGAACGGACCTTCTCATGATTTCTGAAGCTGTGGTGAACGCCCTTCAGATTTCACAACCACACTTTTTCACCAACCATGAATCCTCCAGTATTAGCTTTGAGGTCATAGAAGGTCTTCATTAAGTCGTTTTTTATTCACAGTCGTCTCTGTACCTTTCCGAGGATGACCTTCTTCCATAGTACCTTCCGCGGTCACAGTCTCTCTCGATGTACCCTCTCAAGGATGACCTGTAGAACTTTCTCCTTTCGTAACCCCTTTCGCGGTCACAGTCCCTCTCGTCTCGTTACTCACGGTCGCCGCGAGTACTCCTTTTATCCCTTTTATAATGGTCTTTTCTTCTATCGTCTCTCCAGTAACAATTTCCGGACAATCTCTATAAAAGTGACCGTTGTCTCCGTACTGGTAACAACGCACGGCATTCGAATGGTACCGACGACCCTGACCTCTTCTTCTCCGTCTGGCATAAGTTACTCTAATGCGACAACCGCATACTTCAACTCCATCGCAAGCCTCGACAGCAACTGCAGCATTTTTTTATCTTTGTAAACAACAAATCCAAAACAGGGAATACTATTACTTAACCAGACTTCTTTAAGTTCACCATAAGGAGCAAATACTTTCTCCAAGTCGCTTCTTCGATCATCATCACCTATATTAGCAATATGAAGCCGATAGCCATTAAGGAACAGTATGGCGAGTACACTGGCTTTGTAGATGCCCTCTTGACCACACTTGCAACAACGAATTCTATTTCTGCTACGAAAGTTTGTATTTTTGTTATTTTGTGTTTTCTCTTCATCCAAAAATTCTTGCAACTCCCGCATAAGCCTCATGAAAGTTTTCTCGTTGATCTTGCGATAATCCCAGGAAACGTTGACTCTTATGATTCGTTCTTGATTCCTTGATGTCTGTTTGGCTATCTCAAACTGGAGGGCATAAGCAAAAGCCTAAGAAATTTGCTTCAGTCTGGCCATCCTTAGAGTTTGGCTTGTTTCTGGGTCGCGTAAACCTTCAATAAAACTATTCACTGCTAACTATTGCTTTATTTCTTCCGGATATGTTGGGTAGGTCAAATTTATTAGCCTCCATTATATCGGCCTCATACTCTTGCAGACATTCGTTGTATTTTTGTTTTCTTCCCTGGAGTTGGGCCTTATAAACTTCTTGGGTTGGGCTTCCCCTTAACGCATCTCCAGAAAAGTAACAATGCACTCTTAATCATTCTGTTTTTCTTCAGGAATGTTACGTAGGATCTCCATAGCTTCACCTCGTAGTGCTAGAACAAGAGCACGTGCCTTTTCCGGTAAACTCCAGTTATTGTCGGTGGTGGCGGCTTCGAACTGACGGACATAGGTAAGCCAAGGTACCTTGCCGTCGAAGATAGGTGGCTTCATCACACTAGTTGCAGGAACACCATCTACCTTTATTACATCTGTACTGGCTACCTTCTCGATTTGCAAATGTAATTGCTGCACCTGTTTGTGGATTCCTCTCATCTCATGTTGTACTTCGCCAAGTACGTCTTCTCTAATTTGTAGATGTAATTGTTGCATCTGTTTCTGGATTCCCGTCACTTCACCATGTACGTTTTCTCTAATTTTGCTAATCTTCTGTTGCATTTCATGTTCCATGTGCTTCGTGTCTTCTTGATTTTTTTTTAAGTTCCTGTTTCATGTCATCCAGGCTTGTTTTTAGTTCTTGTTTTATATCATCTTGGCTTGTCTTTAATTCTTGTTTCATATCGTCTAGGTTTTTCTTCATACCTTCTTGGCTTATCTTTAATTTTTGTTGAATATGGTCTAGATTTTTCGTCATACCTTCTTGGCTTGTCTTTAATTCTTGTTTCATATCATCTAGAATTCTCATCATACCTTCTTGGCTTGTCTTTAGTGTCATTAATTCTTGTTTCATATCATCTTGGCTTGTTTTTAATTTTTGTTTCACATAGTTTTGATTTTTCGTCATATCTTCTTTCAATTCTGGTTTCATCTCTTCTTGACTTTTCTTCATATCTTCTTGGCTTGTTTTCATGTCTTGAATCATCATCAGTATTTGATTCAAACTAGCTTGAAGTTGTTCTCCCATTTTTGCTTTCTGGCTTCTAGTTTCCACTGGCATACAATTTCAATTTACTTTTTTTCCTTCTTTTTCTAATTTTATAACCTAAACTAACCTCTTCTGGATTTGATCCACTTCCGACACCAATTTGTTCCGGACGGCTAATCTTCGAACACACACTGTATTATTGAATACACTCTCTGTTATTTTGAAAGCTTTTTATTGTCAGCCTTAATTGTGACACTTGTCAAATTAATTCAAGGTACGTCTACGAACTCTCCAAATATACTGACCAAGAAAGCCGATCTGGACCCTTTATATATCCTTTTGGTCGATACCGGAAGATTCCCTAATTCTCTAGAAGGATTTCCATACTACATGGGGTAATCAAAATAAGAAAAAGGAATAATCCGGCGATTTCTAGACCTTCCATCATAGGCTTTCCATGTTAAAAATAAGGAAATCGAATTCTCTAAAAAGTTCCAGACCTTCTTTCATAGTTGTCTTCTGTGGAAATTAACGAAGGTAAAAATTACTTAAATAAATTATGAACTCGTAGAAAATATACCTAAAATCCTACAAACTACGAACACAACTAATACTAAGAAATATAAAATGCTATAAAGTTCGTAAATATATATATAAACTGGAATAAAAGAGTTGTACATACATTTTATTATGAGAAGCAGATCCAAATCGTCGTTACCTGAAATTAAAAGAACTGAGCTCTGGAAATTGCTCAGAGAAGTTAATTTTTGCTGGGAATAACCAGATAGGAAATTAGTTCTTTTAGATCGTCCGGAAAAATGTCTTTTGGAGAAGGAAATATCTCCCTCAAGTAAAAGGTAGAGTTGCTAGAAATAACACAACTTACAAAATTAATAACTTAACTGAACTTTTGAAAGATTTTTTTGAATAAAGTTATTACAGAAAATTGGGAAAAACCCATATAATAAAAGAATAAAAGAAAATGTGGAAACTCGTTCTCTTGATCGTTGAGATAGACGAACTAATTATAATTAATTTGAGCGAAGGTAGCTTCACTGACTTTGATTACGAATTAGATACGTAAGGTTTACCAGTGTAAACACAATTTATTATTTAAATTTTTGTTTTTATTGTATTTTATTGTTTAATGTTGTTTATATATATTTTCATTTTTTTATTTATTTGTATTTTAGTGTGTCCCACTCTTTAATTTTAAACATATTTAATCCCAATATGCCGTAATTTGTTTATTGTTGTATTTGTGTCTATTTCTTAAGCGTGTAGAATTAACATGTTTATTTTTTTTTGAAGCTATCGGATTTCCATATAATAAAGTAAATTAAATTAAAATGTCTAATTTTAACTGTAACACAAAAAAATTAATTATATTTGAATCTCTTCTGTATTTTTGACAATGGGTATTTTGCAAGTATTTAAATTATAATTTAGAAACGTTTTAGTATGAATGTGCCTAAAACGGTTTCTATGCCAAAAATTAAAAATAATAAAAATTCAGTTGTGATTTGTGTTAAATATGTCAAAATTATCTACATTTTGTAATGTATGTGAATTATTAAGAAATCATAAGAAATAAAATAATATTATAAAAACTTTTTAATTTACGTTTGTTACCGAAATAATATTTTGTGCCATAAATAGTTAGTGATAAAATAACCTTCCTTCCAACGCCTATGACAAGGATTAAAATCCTTTTTAACACTTCACACTTCCAAATATCTATTGTTATCCAACCCAAATAGTCCATTATTATAGACCGGTATTTTTGATTATAAAATTTCTGACCCATTCCTATGAAAAATATGTGTCCAACATATTTTGCCAAAGACACCGGACTCAAGAACACAGGTAGTGTGCGAAGGGAAAAAAGAATAAAAAATTATTTATTACTATCTCTAGTTCTTGAATAAACTATAGTATAAGGGGCAAAATCGGGTCTATTTTTATGAACTGAAAGCTCTTGGGGGGGGGGGCGATCACCCCCACCGCCCCCTCCCCCTTGGATCCGCGCCTGTCTATATATGTGTTGTAAATTTAAATCGTCCTGTTTAAATAAGATTATTACATTGGCATTATCTCTTATTAAATGTTTCGGTATTTTTGTATACATGTAATGGAACAAATATTAATTATTTTACACTGTTCAATTTGAACTATATTCTGTTAAAATGAGTATTTAAATAATCACTCTGTGAATAGTTTCCCTAGGGAATAGGGTAGTATATGTTTATATGTTTTTTTATTACTAAGCGCTTAACTTTTATTATCTTTGTCGTTTCAATGTTTTCTTAAAAACACATAAACTCAGTCAATTTATGAAGACATAAAGTAAAAGAACCTCTTTAAGATTTGCCTATAAACCTGTCGAAGTAATTCTATCTTGGTTATGTAAATAAAACCGACGTGATAAAGGTGGCTTTTTAACATATGGTATATGAAAATACAGTTAAAATGTATTAAAATATTGAACGATTTTCCCATAATTAGGAAACAAAAGAATGATCAAACAAACTCGTTATAATAGAAACATATCATTTGACAATTTGTACAATGAATTTGTATAATAACTGTTTTTTCTATTCACAATAAATAACGAGTTAAGATGTTTATTGCCGAAAGAACGAAGAAAAGTGAATAGTTTTTTTCACAGTATTTATCATATAATCTTTTCGTTATAGGAATACGTAGATTAGTTTGTTTTACTATTCTTTTATATAAAAATTATGATTAAGACGCTCAGAGGCCAATTCGGGAATTAAGTATCCGGTATAGAAGGTTTTAGGGAATCGCGGGAGCCGAGAGAGGTGCAGGGCGTACAAGTTTGACCTTTTAAGGAGTACTAAACTTCAGTTCCAATCTGGAAATACTTAAATCGGTACCGTGTGTACCAGCGTAAGAAAATTACGTGACGGGTATAATCGTCAGGAAAGAAGGTTATTTTTGTTTTCAGTTAATTTGGGAAATTAAAGGAATATCGTGTGTTATTTTAGTCTAGCATTTCGCGATTTTAATAGAGTCTGATTTAAAAAAAAAGCTTTTTTTCGCGTTTTAATTCTTTTTCTGTTTAATGTTTTAGTAAGCTATTCATACGTGTTTTTTCAAAATTGGGTTTTACATTTTTGCTTAATAGAACGGCCAATAAGCGCAATTATGTTAGTTTCTTTATAATTGTTATTAGTTTAAGTTTCTCATTGTAAATAGTTCGTTTTTTCTATATATTTTTGTTAATAGACTAAGTGTTTTGAGAAACTTGTTTTGTTTGATTTTAATCAAAAACCTTCACGCGACTAAACTTGTGGACGTACTGCTGTGTGAGCTGTAAACAATAGATGTCATCTGTCCAGCAGCCTTGCCTGAGTACTGAAGTTCTGAGTTATGGTAAGCTTGAATGACCGTAAGTAGTGGAAATAGGGGGTTTCCAGTTGACCCCTCATCACTTTTTTGATTGGTGAGCCAAGAATGACTTTGTTTCTGATTGGCTGCCCAAGTTCGCCCCCTATCTCGATTGGTTACGTAAACTCCACCTCTTTTTGCTTCACCTCCTACCTCCTTTCTAACCACCACAGCAGTTGGAAGGGAGCAGGTATCTTAAATTACTGAATCTGAGCGAGTTACATTCATTCGCTACTAGTCTTAAACTCATATAGATGATCCACCACCAATAAAGTGATTTGAAAAATGAAATTACCATATTAGGTAAACAGTTTACTAAGATTCTAAATTCCCAATTAAAGAATGCAATGCTAAGATAGAGGCAACCTCAGTGGGCACAGGTATATTATGAGACTGCCTTTCAATGCCAACTAGCTGCAGAAGCCTGTTTAAACTATAGAAAAACACAAAATCAGTCGAAGTTCGTTCATGAAATAAAGGAAATAGGATTCATTTACTTTTTAAGGATTGAAAGATTATATAGAAGATCCTCATATATTAAAAGAAATCGTGGAAGAGGAAGAGAGAGATAAAGAGATATTGAAAAACAGGGAGGTTTTAGTGTAGGATTTATTATGGAATTGTTAGTAAGAGAAATGTATAAAGAGTTTTTGATGTCCGCAGCCTGTTCCGAGTTTTATGCATATAAAGGACAAGAACGTGAAGCGCAGAATATTATATTGTATTTAAATTATATGGAATATGCAGAATTATGTTTACTAGCAGCTAAATGTTGTAGCGAATATTTAAAAGATAAAAATATAGATATTTTAATATGTAAACTTCAAGAACTAGGATTGGATAGTAATATTTCATGTATTAGAACAATGCTAGAAAATAAAACACATAATTTGTGATCAAGTCTTTTATTACTTAAAAAAATTGTTGTAAAGGTAATAAAAATTTGTTAACGCACATACACATGGTGTTTTTTGATGATAAAAGCAGCAAGGATCCATTTTTTTTAGGGTGGGTTGTTCATCAATCTCGACAACTGGTTGCACGGAATACTTCTTTACGAAATCAGCCTTTTCTCCCCTTTTTACATAAACCTAGTCCACCTTGGTGCTTAAATCTCTTATGATATCTCCACATTTGTGTAATGGTGTAAATCCTTCACACCACTCAATGCAATGGTAATTTTTTATTAACCACAGAGCTTGTTTGTGTAAATAGGATGGTAAATGACTTATCGGAAATGGAGCTTTGGAAATAAAATGATTTGCCTTTTGCCCATCGTAAGTTGCTAATTCCTTTATAATAAATTTATTATTTTCAGTTTTGAATCCTTGAAGATTTAGTATAAGTTTCATATTCAAATATTTAAATTTCTTGATTATTTCTACTTTTAATTTATATTCACTTATTTTTTTCTTTCATTTCTGCAACTTAAGTAGAAAATCTAAAACTCGACTTAAAATTTCGTAAGACATTATTTAAATGAATAATTCTTGTTTGGGCAGATTAATAAATAACAAATTTGACGCATGCGCGCTTAAGCATAAGTAGATGCTGAAAGGTTTGTTTAAGAGTGGTCTAAGTGGGTATTTTATCTTAAGGAAATGGTATTACAGTTGTTTTACAATTTTTGTTAATGGTTTGTAACTGATTTCAAATTTAATTTTCATGGTTAAGGGGCCGGTTTGTAGTAAATCTCTTTGATGTAAACAATTAATGTAAACTACAGGAGCATTTTCTTTAAACTCTTTCGGATTAAAAATTGGCTCCACTAAAGAGTTATAAACGCTTGACGAAAGTCGGTAAACATTTCATACAGAGTAGCGAATTTATTATTTTCAAAATCAAGTTGAAGATCATTGTAACGACATCTTTTTGAATTTAAAAAGACATTCACATTTCTTAAATTACAATGATCAAATTTACTCATATCCATTTTTAGATTACCACGTATATTTTTCTGAAAAGCAATTAGAACATGACGTGGTGTTTTTACGGGCCAGTTGTGCCTTGTAATTTCTGGTAACTCTGTATATTCAACTAATTTCCAACTTCGGAAAGTTATTAGTATATCACTATTTTTATCAATAATTTTAGTAAGTGCTAATTCTTGCGGAATCGCTATAGTAAAATGAGGAACTCTCCAATACAACTTTGTAATTTTAATTCTGGATTTTTCATCTTCATTACTGGATAATAATGCGTTCGTATCATCATTACTTCTTATCAGAATGAGTTCCTGTTGTGAATTAAGAATAATCTTATTTTAATCTTAAAAAAATCCTGAATACATCTTTAATGGTATACATAATGAAACATTACCTTTATCATCAGTCATAATTTTTTTTTAGATTTTGTTTTCAGATACTAACCAGCATTTTCCAATTTAGCACTTTCGTTTTGATTAAATAAAATATATCACTTATGAGTTGAAGTTATAGCAATATCACGAACGGAATCAAAAGTAACACCATTTAAAATATAGCGTAATTCTTTGAATAAAAATGCCGGAGCATTATTAATTAAAACAGTATTAGCTAAAGGGGAATCATCTTCTTTAGTCACTTGTAATTCCACATAAATTTCACTTTTGCAAGGTAAAGGATATTTTCCCGTTTGTTGCAAAGCAATTCTGATTTCATCATTTGGTACGAGTTTTGAAGGATTAAAAGGATTGAAAAAAGAATCTCCCAGCTTAATATCGATTCATCAACCAAGATATTTTCTTTTAAATTTAAATAATCCATTTTATTTAAGTTTAAAACCCAAACTTTGAAGAAATTGTCTATTAGAAGGTGTTAATCTTCGGAAGTTTGATTTCCTACTAAAGGAAGTTCTTTCTTGTCTAATTAATGTTTTTATTATTAAATTTTCTAGTAAAGTTTGCAGATTTATTGTTATATAATATTACCATCTTTCATGTACTTTTTTTAAAAAATGTATTCTGATCGTTATGGTTTCATCTCTAAAATTAACCAAGTCACATTCCTAATCTATTATTTTAATGGCTATTTTATCAATTACTTTAACAGTCACTCCGAAATATATGACGTTTTGAGGTGATTCTATTATTTTAAACCCTGGAGCAACGCTCGGGAAAAATTGGTGTATTATATGAACAGGTTTCCCTTTTAAATATGTTCCCTCTGCAAGGTTGCAGTCTATATTTATTCAATTTACTTTAATTATTTCAGCGGGAAAATCTGATATATATATATATATATATATATATATATATATATATATATATATATATATATATATATATATATATATATATATATATATATATATTCAATGTTAGCTTCCAATCGCTCATTTTTAACCGTAATAATTTTCCAATAGTTCATTCCCGAAAAGTTATGGGAGCTGAGAATTTAAGATGTGTACATAAAGTATTATGAGTTGCATAAAGACTAAAACTAATTTTATCCTCATCCAAGTGTTTTTTTAAAAAATCTTTTATGTCTTCTAATTCATAGCTACCTGGGAGTATGGGTATTTCTAAATTTTCATAATGAATTAATACATTATTCCCAACATCAATATTGGGAATTGCATTAAATGTTTCGAAATTTACAAGACCGATAACATATTCAACATCTTCATCTAGATATATTGGAGGATGTAACTCTGATGTTAAAATAGCGGAATTGCCGCTTAGAACAAAACTATATGACATTTTACTTTAAAAATATGTTAATAATATACTAAAATTAGGTGTTACATTTGGTTATAAAGAAATTTTAGACACAATTGACCACAATTTGTTTTGTTAAAGTTTTGATAACTGTTATAATTATAATTAACATTATTATTATCTATATCTTTTTATAGATTTTGACATTACCTGAGATAATGATAGTCCTCGTCCTTTTCGAGTTTTTTCGCTTGAACTTTCTTCTCGTTCGGAGTCCCATACCTAATTTTTTTTAATTTTCATAGCATCAGTAATTCCTAGTGCAGCAGTTTTTCCCCAAAACTAGAATCTTTAGCTTTGCACCTTGATAAAGCTTTGTCAGCTAATACTTTATCAGCTAAATGCCTTCTTTTTATATCATTTGATTGTGAGTAAGTAATATCGTGTTCTTTACAAGCCTCATCCAATAAATTTATACCTTTATCACCTCTTGACAATCGTTTTTCCAATTTTGTTCCAGGTCCACAAAAATTATAACCAGGGATATGAAATTCAAAGGGTCATTTATTTATTAATGAGTGTACTGAACCACTTCCTTTCCTTTTACTGTTTGTCTTGTAAATGATTCGTCTATTATGTTATGGAAATATTACATATAGTCACAATCCCAGTGATAACTAACCAGTTGCATCACAATACTGAATATTAATAGTTTGTTTTATATATAAAATGAGAGTTGAGAAACAACGATACTCTCTAACAATTAAGGATTATGAAGGTTAGTGAGTGGTTTAAGAAAACATGGAAAACTGTTTGAGGGAAATAGTAAAAGAGGGTTAATTATTTGCCCGTCAGACTGTGGCAAAACCAATGTTATTATTAAAATGAAGAAACAATTGTTTCACCAAAACAAGTTAAACCAAACTCTATAATAATATTTGATGATATAGTGTGTTGTAATCAGAATGTTGTAAAAGACTATTTTTGTTTCGGAAGACACAAAAATACTGATTGTTTTTATTTATGTCAAACATATTCTTCTATTCCGAAACAATTAATTCGTGACAATGCAAATTTAATTGTTATATTTCAACAAGATCGAACAAATTTAAAACATATTTATGATGATCATGTTAATGTTGATATGTCATTCAACCAATTTAATGAGTTCCACCATAGGAAATCTTTCAGATATACTACAACAAACACGGCAAACAATTCGAACATTTGTTGATACAGATTTATATAAAGAATATTTATCAGGATTTGATGAATTACCTCGCCAATATATTGATGACGGTGTAAAAGATGTTGAACATGAGTTTGATCACCGATATGGAATAGTTCATGATTTGGAAACCGAGAAATTCTTTTTGGGTTTAACTCAAAAACCTGTCGTAATTATTGGTAAAAACATCAAAATTGAAGGAATAACCTATGCAGGTACACCAGGTTCACATGAGTTATTATTTAAAAAAGAACCAATAGGGTATAAGATTTGGAAAATTATATGGATATTTTAAAAAGAACCAATGCATACCGTAGAAATAATGATCCAAATGAGCAGGTGCAGGGAAATGGATCACATAAATATATTTCTATAATAGGACCTTATTTGCAAAACAAAGGAATTACAAAAACTAAAACTCTAAATCCCTAATAACAACAAGCAGTCCAGGGATTTTTTGAAAGACGCAAAGCTCCATATAGAGAAAGTCGAATGTCTTCGAAAAAAAAAAAAACGGATTTGGTATAACTTTAAAAGTTAATAAACCTAATACAGATTACATATATTGGGATAATGTAAACGAACTTGTTGACAGACTTCGACTATTGGTAGCATCCATGCTTGCGGGACACACTGGTCATAACAATTAAATTATTTCCATTATTGAAGAACTTAGAGAAGCGAATATTATTATATAAAAGAACATAATAGACACTTTTAAACATTTCTAAAATGACCGTCAATAAATTTGGTAGTAATGTTTCAAAAAAATCTGCTCTAAACACATTATTACCATTAGAAGATAAAATATTGTCAAATGTTGAAGAAAAAAAATTTTCTCAGAAAGTTTCTAAATATGCAAATGACTTTGACATAGTGAATTTAAAATATGATAAAGTTGATGATTTTGGAAATGAAATAAAAAATGAAATTACATCAATGAAATCAATAATTAAGGATAGTTCAGCAACTGACAACGCCAAAAACAGTATTTCCAAGGAAATTACTTCAAAGTTTCAAAATTTTACTAATATGCTTAATAATAAAGTAGCAGAAGAAGTAGGGAATTTTAAGAAAATAGATGACGTTATGGATAAAAATACACAAAATCTTGAAAAATCAATGAATACTCATTTTCTAATTCACAAAAAAGGTATCGACAAAGTTAATGAATTTAAAGAACAAATTAAAAAATCTGAAATTAAAATCAATGCATATAAATCGAATTTACCATATTTAGAAGACAAATTGAAGGAGGATTTTCAAAACGAAAATCAAAAAATTGAAAAAAAAATCAAAGATCAAATTACAAAATATAATGAAAAAAATCGAGTATATACTAAAGCAATTTGACAATCTAAAAACCAAATCTGAAACTTCTTTTGACGAAGGAAATTTTACAAAGGTAATGGATGAGAAATTACAAAAAGAATTATAATCCATACTAGAAGTAGTGCAAGCTATAATGGAGGTTTCTAAAAAGGACGTATTAATTAAAATTAAAAATAATTGTTCAAAAATCGAGGAAACTTCTTTACTCATAAAAGAACTTGAATCATCTTATACAGATATACTACACAAAGCTAAAAAGACATAGAAAGAAAAAATATAGAAAAAAAAATTGTAAAAATGACATTAGATATAACAAATGCAGAATTTCAATTAGTAAAAGATATAAAAAATCTAGAAGACAAATTAGTAAAAGAAATAAAATCATTAAATGAATTAGTTCAAAGAGCTGCTGAAGTTTCTAGAAAAGAATTTATTGGCACAATGAATTATGCAAGAGAAGAAATGAATTCAACATTAGGTGGATTGAAAAAAGATTATACGTTATCAAATGTTCTTTTGGAAACTAAATTTAATGTGAAAATGTCTGATCTTACTAATAACATCACCCAAATAAATTCGTCAATAAAAGAAATTAGAAATGAAAATAAAAAATCATTTGAAACAATGGAAAATAAATTTAATGTAAAAATTTCTGATCTTACTAACAACATCACCCAAATAAATTCGTCAATAAAAGAAACTAGAAATGAAAATAAAAAATCATTTGAAGCAATGGAAAATAAAATTAAGAACTTACTAAAAAAAAACTGAGATGATTTTTTTATATTTTACACCGTCAGCGATAAAGGGCTTTTATAAATGGTTTAGAAGGGATTTATTTTCGAGAGTAAGGTATAAATTAATAATGAGTAAAATTAAGCAAGACGTTGTAATTGAATTACATAAACCAGCGAGAAGGCGATATACAAGGAGAGGAAAAATTGTAAAAGGGCTTAATGATTTATTTCAAGCTGATCTGATAGAAATGCAGCCATATGCAAAATTTAATAGAGGTTTAAGATATATTTTAATGGTAATAAATATGTTTTCTAAATTTGTATGGACATAACCTGCAAAATCCAAAACTGGTAAAGATGTAACAGCTGCAATGAAAAAAATTCTATTAACTTTAAAAACTCCCCCAAAAAATCTGAACACTGACCAGGGTAAAGAATTCTTTAATCAAGACTTTCAGAAACTTATGTAGCAGTTCAAAATTAATCATTAGAGCACATTTTCTAATATGAAAGCTAGTGTTGTAGAGAGATTAAATAGAACTATAAAAAACAAACTGTGGAAAAAGTTTGATTCACTAGGTAATTATAAATGGATTAGCTTTCTTAAAGAAATAATTACAGAATACATAATACTAAGCACAAACGAAGTTAACAAAAGAATGAAATGGAAATTTTGAAATCAGCTTATACTCATAGGAAAACTGTGGATCCCAGATCATGAAAATTTTGTGTCAGTGATAGAATACGAATAAGCAAGATTCGCGAACAATTTTCTAAAGGTTACACACCCAACTGGTCAAACGAAATTTTTAGCATTTATTAATTAATTTTATAGATGTTTTTTCATGAAATACAATAAAATAAACATGTACAAATAAATATTGCTTCTGCAAATATAATAACAAATATATAACAACAGACACAATGACAACATTCTTCTATTTTATTGTTGAAAGAAATCCAATCTGAATATTGTAATGGTTTGTTTGCCAGGGAATATTTAATTTTTATGAATGTATTTTCACATAAAGCAGAATCAGTTAAATTATAGGTAAAAAAGTGTGAATTTCCAACAAGATATGTAATTTTCATCTGTTTGTAGCAATCGGTTTCATTTTTGAGGGCATTTATAAATATATAAACTGCATTAGGAATGTAATTTACATATAGCACATTTCCAACAAGGGAAACTAAAACTATTAAAGATGCAGCAGTCATTGTTGTAATATTACTAACAAATAATGGTATTTCTATACAATATATTTGTTTTTGGATCCAGTTTTCCCTTCAACTTTTAAAGCTTCAAAAACAACTTACATAATTTATCATCATATAAAATGATGTCTTTATAAAGATGAAAAATTACTAGGAGTAGTTAATTCTAATCGCGGTTTTTTACTTTTAGATACATTTTCGTTTTTGGAACTTAAAGAATTTAGAGTATTATATATCATTTTCATATCTTTATCAAAAAAATCTGTTTTCAAAATATCCTTTTATCCCCATGCAAGAGTTTTTGTGGAATTTGGTATATAATATATTTTATCATCATGAATTGTTAATGCCAATGTATTTAA
Source organism: Diaprepes abbreviatus (assembly GCA_034092305.1). Lineage (NCBI taxonomy): Eukaryota > Metazoa > Arthropoda > Insecta > Coleoptera > Curculionidae > Diaprepes > Diaprepes abbreviatus. The sequence goes on along the minus strand of JASJET010000091.1, from coordinate 2,598,564 downwards.
CAAATTAGTGAATATGTTATGCATATCTGACTTGAATACATACATGGTGCAGAATATTTTGTCACCTTTCTCAACAACATTTTTATAATCTGTTAATATTAATTTATTTTTTATACATGATTTACTAACACCTTTTGCTTTTTTCTCTACACTATTTTTGGATTTTATACAATATGCCTTAGCACCAGTTCCGTAAAAACTTTCAGTGGGAACCCCTTTGTACTCATCTTTAAATTTACCAACAACTGATGTTGTAATAGGCATGCAATAAATATTTTGTTCAGAAAAATTAGAAGTATCAAATTTATCCAGATTTAGCTTCATATCTTCATAAAAGTATTGGGTCTGAACTTCAAGATTTAAGGAATCAGTATCCGTATATAATAAATTTAAATTATTATCATATTTTACTTTTAAACACCCGTCATAAAAATTATACATTACAGTTTTTGCAATATCCAAGATACTCATCCCAATATAAATTGGTTTATTGTATTCAATGAAAACCTGTTGAAGTTGAAGAGCAACTAAATTTTCAGAGAAAATTTTAAAATCCTTTAATTGAACTTTAGAAATAAGTTTTTCTGCACTAAGTTTAATACTCTATCTTTGCCATTGAGATGCTAACTTAATATCTGCTCACCTATCAACATTTTCCATGGTTTTGCCAAAAATTGAATTATTTGCCAATTTATAACAATTTTTATCAAATTTATTTTTAGATAAATTTCGTAAATTTGTATTTAAATCTATATATTCCGCTAACCATGGTGATTGTGTAAACTTAACTGCTCTGTGTATTTTTATGATTTTGAGTCCAAATTGTAGACATTGTTTCAGATATCGGTAATGAATGATATAGTTATATTTATTATGTAAGTTTGGAATCAATTTGGAGTGGTTTGAAATTGGCGGTGTATATTGTTCAGGACAAAATGGGAAATCATTATGACTATCATGTAAATAATTTGGATATTCTAAATCAACTTCAAATATGTAGCCTATAGATGATGTATCTGAAAGTTCGGATATATTTAAAGTTTCTATTTCGAGCTTAGGTACCCAAGCAAAATTTTTTTCAGGCAAATATTGTTTCATAGCATAACCATACAAATTTGTGGCGTCTAAGTAAGTGATATATGTTGTAGGTCTTTCAGGATTAAAATTTTCTAAGAATGGATTATTTGCTTCAGATTTGCGTTTTGAACAAGTGCTAACCCCACCACGAACACCTTTTTTGAAAAAATGAAGCATATCTGGTTCCGTTAATAATTCTAATTCTACATTAGTTAATTTCATCATTGCATCCCAGCACATAGAAGGGCTAGTAATATAATTAACAGGATCTAACTTATAGGTTTTAATACATGTGGATCTATAATTTTCAAAAACATCAGCCAAAAGTAAAACATCAGATTTTAAGTAAATATCGGAATAAGCCCCTATTTTAGAACACTTAAATAGATTCCACACTTCTACAGCACGATTGTAGTCTTGAGGAGAGATATTTTCATCGGTTAAGTTATTATAAAATTTATCAATCGATGGTAGAGATTTCTGATTTAATTTTTCGTTGGAATCTATGTAAGACTATGGAAATACCCCTTTTTGTCTAATGTATCGAAATTCATCAGCATTTGAGAAAAACTTTTTAATTTCAAAACATTGTGTATCTTGTAGAGTTTGTGATAGCGACTCTAAAGACTCTGGGAGAAATTGAAAAGAATCTATAAAGCGTAGTCGCAAAGAAACTGGTTTCCGCTCTCTGACACATAACTGTCAACGAAAATTTCCTTACTAAAAGAAATATACTTTTCTTTATTTTGAGCTATAACACTAATATTTTCTTTATTATAGCAAAGCGATTTAATAAACAGGTGAGAATCATAGTTTTTTTAAATTATGCAATGCTATTGGTATTTATTTTGGAGGTTTAAAATGCAAATTACAAATTGAGTGGGCAGCTCCTCGATATTTACCTGTAATATGACAATGATCTCTACACTTTATGAAATTTCCTTTTGAAAAAGGTTTTTCACATATGTAACAAATGCTAGAATTTTCATACTCAATCTGTTCTACAGATGACAAATCTTTCAATGGTACTTGATATTTTAAATATTTTTTATAAATTTCTTTTACATCATTTTCAATGTATTCAATAAATTTTAAAGCGCAATCTGTACCTCTATAAAGTTTAAGACAAACAACGTTCTCATCAAATGATGATTTAATTTAATAAGCAAATGAATAGGGTATATGGTCAGCAGTTTTAATAGTATATGAGGTTGTCGAATCAGGTGTAGATTGTTGGCACTCAATGTTTTTTAAATAACATTCAAAATCGGCATATATAACAAAAGGGGCTTTATACTGTTTCTGAATATTTTGAAACTTTAATATATTTGCAGGAATATAATTTCCAAATTTATCCAAAATCAAATTATCTGAAGGAAGCTCAATTCGAACAAAACTACAATCACGTTCTAAATGCGCGTTAAGTTTTTCATATGTTCCAAAATATTGAAGGCATCCATCACATAAGTATTTTTTTATTTTCTTTTTTGATAATTGTTTGGATACCAAGCAACCTAAATCTTTTATCCAACAGTAGTGGTTATTTCCATCATCAGAACTTATTAAAAGTAAATTAATATGTAATTTTTTCTTTTCATTATTATAATGCAAAGGACCGACAATCTCATATACATTTTTATTATCTCTTAAAAAATTTTCAACTCCATATACATTTATGGACAAATTATTTTTTTCCTCAAATTTTTTTATATCTAATAATTTTACTGGAAATTCTATACCTGTAAAATCGAAAGCGTTTCTGAAGTCTGGATATGAAGAGGTCTTTCGAGGATTACCGATTGGCTGGTATGCTGCTGAAACGACTGCCCAGGCGAAACAGCAATTGTCCTCACTCATCACATTCACTATTGATGTAGAAAATGTTTGCATCTTTATTTAGGAGGAGGCATTCAATGGGTTGTACTTGTTGATGTTTACTTCCAAATGCAGAATTCTTTGTAGAGCCCACCCTGTAATATGAATTAAAAAATTAGTTATGAATAATATTTGTTAGAGATGTTCAAGTGATATTAAGAAAACTTAGCTCTTGAGATTAAATAATAATTACCTGAGTCTCGTTCCGGCAATTCATCTGCTTTGGTTTCAATAATCTTGAATAAATCATCGTAAAGCAGTTGTAGATCAGTTGTATGGGTTACAACGAAGAATGGTGTATTAAATGACTTGAAGTAGAGATTAAAGTTGGGGAATAATATATTCCAAATAATTCCAAATTTACTTTAGCACATGTAAATTTTTGTTGACGCTGGCGTATTAATGTTTGCACTTTATTACCAACATCTTGCTGAAACTTTTTGATGTCGACGTGATAATTCTGTTAATATATTCTGTAGGAAGCTATTCGACATTTAAATGCACTCCTGATAATGTCAATTCCATTTCCATATTTTAAGCAGCTCTTGTTTTTATGAATATTTGTCCTCAAGTGTGTGCTTCAGGAATTAGATTTGACATTTACTTCACAAACTTGGCAATATCGCATTGGAGGTCTTGAAAGTAGTTCATCAACTGAAACAATCATTATTTTTAATTCCTCTGTAAAACTTTATTAATTAATATTAAAAGAAAAATTAAAAGGAAAATAATAGCTATATATGTTATAAAAAAATACTTACGATTAATTATATAATCTTCCATGTTAAAGGTGTTTTCGTTATTGACAAAATTTTCTCGAAGGTGGCGTACAATATGTGATTTTCTTTTAAATTCTCTTAAGCAGTGTGTGCAAAGGAGAGTCATTTTAAAATGGAATCGGTCAGGGTTATGTCGCTTTTAAATAAAGACAATTCGATCAATCAAGACCCAATGACATAGAATAATTAGCAATTTTTTCAGCTCGCGCAATTTGGAAAACTTTTGGATTAACTTTTTAATTTGTTGAAAAGCATGGATTTTTTTAAAAAAATATATTACCCAAATTTAAAAGAAGATCGCCTTGTCTTTGTATACAATTTTTTACATCTTTCAGAGTTGAATTAGAAATATTATTACAAATACTATCCAAGTTGAAATAAGAGAACACCATTGATTTAAATCTAGATGCCGCGCATCTTGTGTCACTCTTATTTAAACTCGGCTTAGATTTCATGCGAATAAATTTATCTAATTCACTCTTATTTGATAAATCGATTTTCGGAGCTGTTCTGATTGCGGCGGGTAGAGAAAAATTTTGATGCTCCAAATTATGAGAACTAGTATCGTTACCATCCAATTTTAGCCTTTTAAAATTTGGCAAATCTAACAATGTTTCCGAAGAGCGCTTTTTTGAGAAATTTTGTTCAAATAAATCAGTAGAAATTTGATTTGGTTCCAATACATTTTGTTCCTGATTTTGATTTGGTTCCAATATATTTTGTTCCTGATTTTGATTTGAGTTTGAAATGATATTTGAGGAACATTGAGGTTGCTCATCCTCAAAATTTCCATTGTAACTATATAGCTCAATGTCCCCCACAATTTCACCGCAGCTCAAATCCAAAACGTCTACAAAACTGTTTGTACAGCCAAATTTGGTTGGTTGTTGATATAAAATTTTTTCATCTTTTGGTGAAACCTGTATGACGGTTTTCACACTGTCGATAGAATCATCAGATGAATCATATGATGAAGCATCCGAAATTGGTGAATAATGGGGGCGATAAATCTCTTTCATAATATTTTTCGAAAAACCCCCAATGCCAAACCCATTATTATTATTATTATTTAAAACTCCTTCATTATCACCCCCATTTTGCCCTGAGCTATTTGGAGACCCTCCCAATACATTCAAAAGTTGTTTCAAATCATAAACCTCCCCTATTGTTGAATTATTAATTAAATTTTGCCCGGGAATTTCCTCATGCTCCCCATTAACCTTAATTAAATTTTGCCCCGAACCATTTTCAGTCCCTTCCATTATTGTGAGAAGCTCTTCCAAATTATCACCCTCATTTATTTCAAAATTATTAATTAAATTTTGCCTCAACATATCATTGTTTATATCGTCAAAATTTATGGTTTCTAGAGATTCAGGAGAAAATTCTTTAATATTCGCTTCATCTAAAACTTTTAAAAGTTGTCCTAAAATATCGCAATCACCAATTTCAGTATTATCAATTTCTTTAAATTTAGTTTCTAACTGTTCATCGCTTAACCCGCAAGAAGAACAGTCCATAAAATCGTGGACAATGCAAGCTTCGTTTAAATTAAATGCGGTTCAATCGATGTTTTCAATTTTTACATTTAAAAATGAAGACATTATAAATTAAAAATTCAAAAATCAAAATAAAAAAATTAGAAAATCAGAAAATCAAAAATAAATTTATAGCTCTTAAAATGAAGTAAAAATTAAGTTAAAGCAAATCCAAAATATTAAATAAAAAATATTAAATCAAAAATATTAAATCAGCAATACAAACCAAATGAAAATGAATATTATGTCACTACGTCACACAATAATTTGAAATAATTCGGACTAGTTCAAATACTATTCGAGAATTTTAATACACACGCTAATAGCGAGATGTAAACTGAAGAGACGCTTCGTACCAGGTCGCCTTTTAAAGCGGCCAAGAGCCTGGTACTGGCTGGTACGGCGTGGCACTGCATGGTACGACGGGAACCGTGAGACCGTGAACTCGAGAGAGGTCGTTGAACGGTCGTAAGTTGTTTTGTTCTTAAGAAAAATACGAGTAAAAAAGAGAAGAAGAAAAAAAAAGTTGTTTTTTAGAATAATATAAAAAATGTTTTTTTTTTTTTTAATTTTTTTCTTTTTTTTTTCGTTTTTTATATTATTCCAAAAAACAACTTTTTTTTTTCTTCTTCTCTTCTTTACTCGTCTTTTTCTTAAGAACAAAACAACTTACGACCGTTCAACGACCTCTCTCGAGTTCATGCTATCTTTGCCTTCTTCTTCTTCTGATTCTTCGGACCGGTTTCGCCGCTGGAGGTACGGAAAGGTGGTATTTCAGTATTGTATATAAGGATCTACAGCGTCTTGACTTATCATTCATTAAGTTTAAAGTCTGAAAATGAGTACTTTGATAATTCTAACACTACAAGACTTTCTGGGATTCTTGGAAGATCAGATTAATCTGATGGATCGTCAGAGTCCAAATTCCGAGAACACGGTGATGTGGCCGCCACCATCAGAGGCTGACTATTTAGATGAAGAATTCATCAACATGTTTGAGCCAGACCTGGATCCCGAGCCTGTCGCCTTTGAGTGGGATCCAGACCGAGCAATGGATCTTCAACCTTTGATGATGGAGCAACAACAGCCTATGGAAGAAGATCGGCCACAACCTATGGCAGAGCAGCAGCAGCAAGCTATGGCAGAGCCGGAGCAACAGCAAGCTATGGCAGAGCCGGAGCAGCAGCAAGCTATGGCAGAGCCGGAGCAGCAGCAAGCTATGGCAGAGCCGGAGCAGCAGCAAGCTATGGCAGAGCCGGAGCAGCAGCAAGCTATGGCAGAGCCGGAGCAACCTCTAGCAATGCGAAGACAGAGATACGATCGAAAATGCAAGAGGCCGATACCGGAGCGAAGACAGAGATACGATCGAAAATGCAAGAGGCCGATACCAGAGCAGCAGCAAGCTATGGCAGAGCCGGAGCAACCTTTGGCAATGCAAAGACAGAGATACGATCGAAAATGCAAGAGGCCGATAAATTATAAATTATAATTTATAATTTACGGCAATCTCTGGTGGGCAACAACATCTCTGGTGGGCAGCCACAATCTCTGGTGCATCAGCAGCAACCGATGGCAAAGCAGTAGCAACTTATGGCAGAGCAGCAGCAGCAGCAACCTATGGCGGACAGCAGCAACCTATGGCGGACAGCAGCAACCTATGGCAGAGCAGCAGCAACCTATGGCAGAGCAGCAGCAGCAGCTTCTAGTGGTCAGCAGCAACAGATGGTAAAGCAGCAGCAACCTATGGCAGAGCAGCAGCAGCAACCTATGGCAGAGCAGCAGCAGCAACCTATGGCAGAGCTGTAACAGAGATCCATCCCAAAATGGTATTTTGTATTGTGATTTATATATGTATATATGTATTTATCTATTTATGTATATATGTATATTTGTATTTTAATTTAGGAATAATAAAAAACAAAATCGTTGAGGAAAATTTTTTTTCTATTTCACACCTAATAACCAAGTTTCTTCAACTTTAAAGAATTATTATGAATAGGATGATTATATATATTTTTATTTTTTACAAGCATAGTAACGAAAACTAGTTTTTTTTTAACTTGGCAGAATTATTCTACATGGAAGAATAAATCATAAGCTCGATTTTCAGAGAATCTTATTTAATCAAACCTAATTGTTCTTTATCTTATATATAAATTCTTATTTAAATATCTTAGTTGACATTTTTAAACTTAATATTACAAACTACTAGGGTGCATGAATAAATTCAAGTGAAGTGTCAAATTTATTTATTTAAAATTCAATTTATCAATAGGATTGATGGTGCATATTATGTAGAAAAAATTATTCTACACTGAAAGAACAAAATCATTAATTCTTGGAATCTAAATATAGACAAATTTCTATTTATTTACATGGTACCCTTATATTTATTTAACTTAAACTTAATATATATATCTTATAACTTATACCTTATATCTTATAACTTATATCTTAAAACTTATATTTTATATAAAATTTTATTTAAATTAGTTGGCATTTTAAACTTAATATAAAAAACTACTAGGAATAAATTCAAGTGGAGTATCAAATTCATTTATTTAAATTTATGCATATTATTTGAAAAGAATTATTCTATACTGAAAGTACAAAATTATAAATTCTTTCAATGGGAATAAATACAAATTCTTATCTATTCACATCATTCCCTTATATTTATTTACATAGTTTCTTACATTTATTTAACTTAGCAGAACAAAATCTAAATTCTTATAAAATATTTTAAACTTAAACTTAAACTTAAACTTAATATTAAAAATGCCATAGTGCATGAATAAGTGCAAGTGAAATAAATTTATTTAAAATTTGATTTTTCGATTAGATGGTTTTGCATATTCTTTAGTTCTGGTTTGTTACATATTATACATGCTTGTGAAGGAGTTGTTACAAATAAATCGTTTTCACAAGTGTTGGATTGTAGATCTTTTTCGCAACATATAAAGGATCGTTTATAGTGGCTATTAACAAAATTATGTTTCCCATTTGGGCAATTTAGAGCATGTATATAGTAACATTCACAACATAAATTATATGCACCGCCAGAAGATGAAATGATTACAACATAAGATTGGAAAACGCACACTTCTCGCGTAAGGTAATTTGGTGCCAATGCATCACTTGCATTTATTTTTGTCACTTTCACGAGCCCCTCTTCTCCACACCCGTTTGGAACTCCATTATCCTCTATCCCATCATCTTCTTCGTCTTCATCATCGTCTTCGAAGTTATTACGATCAATAGTAATCAGAGACTCCTGTCTTGCGTTGAATTTCCCCCTTCCAGCCAATTTAAAATGAGTTACTTCTTCCTTGTACATTGACTGGATTGATTCATCGCAAGCGGAATCTAAATAGATTTGTTGTTGATCCATTTCGAAGACTGATGAACTGAATTTGTGAGATTTCTTTTTTGACAACACTTTTTTATTGGTAATGGTGGACCGTCTATATGATTTTGGTATAAGTTGTAATGTTCAAAACAGGGTAAATTTAGCTTCAATTCCTCGTCACTTTGATAATGTTTTGGTAACCTATGCCAAATTTGTTGTAAACTAAGTGAATCAACGTATCTCTTCAAATAACTGATGGGAAAGAAGGCCAAGTCTTGATCTTCAAAGTCCGTAAGGTTTTTCTTGCTGATTTGATATAAAATTATGACTTGGCCTACACGTTCAATGAGTTGTTGTTCTGGTTGTTGGTCACTATTTGACATCACGACTGAATGAATGTAGCTCGCTCAGATTCAGTCGTTTAAAATACCAGCTCCCCTCCAACTGCTACCAGCCCCCACCAACTGCTGTGGTGGTTAGGAAGGAGGTAGGAGGTGGAGCAAAAAGAGGTGGAGTTTACGTAACCAATCGAGATAGGGGGCGAACTTGGGCAGCCAATCAGAAACAAGGTCATTCTTGGCTGACCAATCAAAAAAGTGGTGGGGGGGTCAACTCAGAGCCCCCTATCTCCACTACTTAGGTGAATGCTTTAACTGGAACAAAATCGGTCCAATGTTGTTTCCTCTGTCAAAAAACATCTCAGTACAACAACTTTGATACTGTGTCCCAGTAAATACAGCGTATTTCAAGCTACGATTGATAATTCTACACGCATGTATTCGATTCTCCGAATGCTGCTTGTATTTGTCGTATCAACGTTACATACAGAAGTGGTAAGCCCGTAAGCAGAAAGACAATGAGGTGAATGCACAGACAAAAGTTGCCATCCAACAGGCCTTTAAGGAGACAGATTAGGACTTCTTGTTGACATGCCAAAGAAAGTGTTAGGAAGCACTAACGATGACAACACAGCTCGACGTTTCTTCGAGAACAGTGATGAGCCAGCTATTATAGCAAGATTAAAGCGAAAACTGATCCTCTAGTTTCCCGTCATTTTGCAAACTATTGGAAGCGGACATTAAACTGCAATAGGGAATATTTGGGATACACACTTCAAACAACAAGATTGTTTATCAAAAGATATTCTTAGTAAAACATGCCAACAGAAATCCACAAATTACTTACTCCATTGACCAAACATAGTATTTGCAATATTACCGATAGGGAAACCATCGAAAGATGCACAAAAATCAAATGACAAGTTGATAAAAAACTATAGCCTAGACTTTGCCCGAAAATCTTCTCGAGAAAAAAAATGGAGGATGTGTTCCAAAACTTTTCGCGTCGATGGATCCTTGCACTGTTTTTGACATAGTAAGGATTCGGATAACAATTCGTACATATTGGAGAATGAGAAAAGAGCTGTTAACAAAGAACGAATGATTAAAAAGTTCTTTTTATTATTTTTATTACAGTCGTATTATTTATTCATTTATGTGAATCAATAAATATTATATTACTTACAAATTATTTGCGTTAATATTTATTAAGAAGTCTTATGCATAGAGGAAAAAGAACTTTCGCCCTTTTAATGATTATCGATATCCATGTATTTATTATTATAGTATTATATTTAAAATGTACCTTGAAGTCAAGCACAAGATTTTATTCATCGAAATACAATTATTCTTTTTATTTTATTTTTAAAGCGTTAAACCACATTAGATGTTTTTCGAATTTATTTCCACCATTTTAAAGTTTCAGTCTGCGGTTGTTGGATCCGATTTTTATTTTTAATATCAAATCCGTGCTTTCGACCCACTGTGTTTTGACGACCCGAAACCAGCGAAAAGTCCTTGTCCGACACCATTTTTGCTGGAAACCAGCAAGCAAGCTACGATACAACAGTATGCTTTATTTCGCTTCTTCAACAGAGCTAAACGGGTTGTCCGCCTCTTTTTGTTACCTTTTCATTATTTAAAAGTTTCGTTTTAGATTTTCCACACCTGTATACTAACGTGTGTTTATAACCAGAAGAAGAATCCTTCTAGAATTTTTTTCACGTCCACCATAATGTCAAGAAAGCAGCAGCAGCTTATATTGTGAATATTGATGCAGGACAATCTAGTGTAAGCAAATCAGCCTCCAGCATAACGTAAAAATTTGGCAAATTATTATTATTTTAAATTTTTGAATGACTAAAACAGTATGAATCATCTAATTTTTGTTGGAGGGACAAGATAAATAAAACAAGTATTTAAAAAAAAATGTTTTATATATTTTATATAATAAATTACATATAATGTTATTTTTCTTTTACTTTAAAAAATCTTAATAATGTTACAAATTGATTTGGTAGATTTTTTCTTCTTTGTGGCACTTAATGCACAATACTTTTCACTTTGGTAATGTGCCTTAACTTTGTAGCCAAGTAAAGGTTTATTACATAATTAACAATAACTGTCTGATTTACATAAATGACGAAAACCTCTTCTTCCGCTACTTCAATTTTATACCAGGTCTTTTTTTTACAATTACCAGATGTACAAATTGAATTGTTAAGCATTGTCACTTATTTATTATTATAGTCAAAACTTTACTTCATGTTCGCTTCATGATTTATAAGTTTCTATTATTTTAAGTTTTGAAAGTTGAATGATTTATATCTATTTAATAATTGTTCTTTCTTGTTGGTTTACGTTTAAACATGTTGGGATATGTTAAAAATACACATAATTGGTAATAAAATTTCTTAAATAAAATTATTAGTTATTAAATATGTTCTTTTTTTCTTTCAGTTTCCTTTTCGGTAACTTGTTATTCTAACAACATATCTATTTTTTTTTTATCCAGAATGAGTTCTTCTCTTTCCAATTAATCATTGAGATTTTGTTTTTTTTCTTTTAATTAAATTTTTAGATTTTCTTGGCACTGTTTAAAATCATTGTTTAGATTATATAGATCGTGTGTTAAACCAGAATTTTGCTTTGCCACTTTGCAATTTCTTCATGTGTATAGGCGATTGAAAGTTTGTTTTCACATAATTTGGTTGGTCTCTGTCGTAAAAGTAAAGCTGATTCCAGCTCAACATTTTCTTTTTGTAATTTAATTTGGTTTGTATAATTTTTTGAATTGGTTAGATTTTCTGATTTGTTTTCCCATTCTAGAAGTTTTTCCAAACATAAGTTATTGACCATCAGTTCCTTGTCGAATAAATCGATATATTTACCTAGTTCAGAAGGTGCAACAAGACGTTGCATTCGAATTTGCACCAAAATCAATTAAAGTAATTATTATTATAATTGAATAGACATAATTTGAAAATATTTCTGCTATATAGGTGTGCGTGTGTACAACATTAGAGTGATATTTTTAAAATGAATATAATATTAAAATTTGATAATCTTTTACATTACATTTTAATTAATAAAGTTTTAAATTCAAGAGAGAGAACGAGAGAGCAAGATGCCTGTTCCAGTTAAATATATATGTTCTAAATGTAAAGGAAAAACAGACTTATCTAATGCATCTTGTATTCCTTGTACTTATCAGAAAGGAATTGTAAATCAACACGGTTATCAACATATAGTTATAAAATTTGGCTATTCTATAAGAGATGGAGCTGCAGCAGTATCAGCTAAAAATAATGGCTGGAGACAAGATAGAAGAGAAAGAAACAATGACTAGAGAAAAAATGGAGAGTTTATCAAAAAATTTATTAGATTTTACCGAATTTAGTTTTATATGCAGAATTTGTAAATGTCAAGAAAAAAATATATACGTAATTATTATATACCTAAAATTAAAATTTTAGAATATTGCAAAAATTGTTTGATAAATCATATTTATGGTATAAATAGTATAATGGCAATAATTTTGTTATCAGAATAAATAAAAACAATTTTTTTCTAAAATATGTTTTATTTTTTTTTACATGGTATAAAATTTATGATTATTGAACATTATTTTTATCTATCCAACTAATATGTTTATTGTCAAGATCTAACCATTTTACAAACACTCTATTGTCCTTGCGTTTAAATACTTTTTCAACTAGAGACATATCAGGATGTTTAACTTTTTGCAATTGAAGTTTATAGAATCCTCCTTTGATATATTGAAGTTGGTCGCCTTGAAGTAAATAAGTTACATAATTCGTAAGTTGGACTTTTTTGATGGTAAATAGTTCAGTGGATCAGTTTGGTCGATAGTGTTTATCAAAAGCACCTCTAAATTTCGAAATATGTATATAATCGCCAGTTAAAAATTTTGGTTTAAATGTCATTTTAATTCTATTATAGGCTGTGGTCGGTAGAAATTTTTCATGTTTTTTTGTCACCTCCGATGGCCTAAGACCAGTTGTTCTATATTTTCGGTTATTATAGGTACTAAAATTTTTCTTAAGCAGATCAATCCACTTGTATGGACCTTGAATACTAAGTTCTTGCTATATTATACTTTTAAGAGTTCTATTGACACGTTCAACAATCGAAGCGTTTCTCTCACTGTACATAACATAATGTTTAACATTATATTTTTTCACTAAATTTTGAACTTTTTATCCTGAAATTCACCAGCAGAGTCCGGGCATAGATGAATAGGAGTTTATATTTTAAATTCATTTTCGAGAGCCTTAGCAACTTCTTTAGCAGTTATTGTTTTTAGTCCATAGGATCATACATATTTTGAAATAACAATCAAAATGTATCTATAACCATTATTTTCCTTTTCGTATTCCTTCATATCGACCAAATCGGCTAGTAAAGATTTCAAAATAACTTTCGTAGACGAAAATTTTTTCGACCTGTTTTGTGAATTTTTTTAACTCATTGTGGTTTTATGTCGGTAACAAATTTGGACGTTATTCTGTAATATTGTGACAGAATTTCATCATAGACTCTTGCTAATGACATATTGAGGTAGCGTTAGCCATTCTATCTATAATCAATTTGTTGCCACACATTCATTTGTAGCTATTTTAATAACCTATAATTAAGTTTCACAGTAATAAAGACACTCTGGAAGCCTGGTCGTTCATCTTCTCTCTTGGAGCTTTAGGTCCAACCAACTACGGTTATTTAAGCGTACTAACCATAACTCAGAACTACAGCACTCAGGTAGTGTTGCTAATTAGCTGGACAGTTGACATCTCTTGTTTACAGTTCCCACAGCAGTATGTCCGCACGTTAATTCGCGTGAAGGTTTTTTAATTAAGTTAAATAAAATAAGTTTCTCAAAACACTTGGTCTATTAACAAAAATAAATAGAATAAAAACGAACTATTTACGATGAGAAACTTAAAACTAATAAAAATTACGAAAAAAAAACTAACATAATTGCTCGTATTGGTCGTCTTATTAACCACAAATATAAAACCCAATTTTGAAAAAGAAACACGTATAAATAGCTTACTAAAATATTAAACAGAAAAAGAAATAAAACACGAAAAACAGCAATTCATATTACTTAATCAAACCGTATGAAAATCGCGAAATGCCCGACTAAAATAACACAGATTATTCCCTTAATTTCCCAAATTAACCGAAAAACAAATCAAACAAAGAAAACCTTCGTTCCCGACGAATATACCCGTCACGTAATTTGCTACAATGGAACACCCATACCGACTCTAATGATTTCCAGAAAGGAATTGACTTTAATTAATTTCTAAAAATCAAATTCAACTTTCATCCCTTGGAACCTCCCTTTTTTTAGACGCGTTGGTTCCGACATGCATGCTTTTCCACAAATAGAACGTACTTACGCGATGCATCCCCGCTCGCGAAGGGTAGTTTTCGTTTCCGAGCGTCTGTAAGTTTTTGGTCCCCTGGTTCATAGATGGCATAAGTCATCCATGCGTCGAATTTAATTTAATTTAATATTAAAACTGACCAGAGCTCAAAATTAATAATTACTTAATACAAATGTGATCGGTAACTATTCTACAATTATACTAAAAGATCGTGTAAGAAACCCATAGAAAAAAACCCCAAGGTTTTAACCATTTTCACATTTTCTTACTCTTATTTTCGTCAATTGGGGAAAAAATGGGTAACAGACGCGAACTTTGTGCATAATAACAAATACTAATATTGCATTTGAGTGATTTTATTTATATATTCTTATGTTTTCTGATAATGGGAAAATTTGTTCAGTTTAAGTTAAATAAAGCTCTCTCACGGTTGACCACATGTGGTTATCACTTTACCACTTAACCTAGATCTTTAACGATGTGGTTTTTAAGACTATTAAGTTACTTTGACAGATTTATATTAAAAACTTCGAGAGGGTAGAACAGTTTAGATTTTGTGTCACATAAATTCACTTAGTTTATGTTGTTTTTTTCAGAAAAATTAACCACCCCAAAAGTAATAAAACTGAGCCTAAGTTTAAATACGTTAATGGATTTATATTTTCCCGATATGTGACTATTTTTGGCCAGACATAAGATATACATTTCAACGGTCCAAATCTTTATACAGAGGGGCTCAAGTAAATTTTTCCATTTAGTAGAATTTAATTTAGAGTTAATAAATGTTAGAATAATTAGAAATCACAATAAACTTTTGTTCCCTTACAATATTTGCTTGACGTAGTTCTTCAATAATTGAATTTATTTCGTTTGTATGACCTGTATTGCCCGATATTTCGGAAGAAAGTAACAACTGTAATAATTCGACAAGCTCATTTAGATGGTTCCAATGTACATAATCAATGGAAGTAGTGGAAATTTCCATAAGTAAACCTTCACCTATTTTTGGTTTTACTTTATTTAAAAAAAAAATACAATAATTTTTTTATAAAATTTTATTAAATATTTTTATAGTATCTGCTTTAAAGATAATATCTGCATAGTTCTTTCTATACATAGCGGGGAAATTTTGATTAAAAGGCAAATCATATAGTCCAAAGGTACCTTTTAAGTCTTTCCAGCAATTAATAAATTTGGTCCTATAAAATCGATTCGTTTATTACCAATCGAAAACTTTTCAATTTAATTGTCATATTTGACGTGGAATTTTCCATCGGAATGATTACTATTTGGATCTCTGATAATTTTTTTAACATATTTTAATGGAAGTTTATAGTATTGTTCATAATAGTCAGAAAAAAATTATTAATTTATCGTTTATTTACTAGTTCTTAATAGGTATTTTTGTTCTTAAGCTTCTTCTGCTTGCATTTCTTCTGTTCACTTAATTATTAATTCTGTAAGTTTATCACCAGCGTCTTGTGGTTTATTTATTTTTTTCATTGAATAAAAACTTAATTTTCTTTTTACGTGTGGAGATTTTATGGGAGTGGAAAATTTACATTTTTCGTTGTATATTTGAATTTATCAGTCATCATTTTCACCAATTTGGGATTTGAAGAAGAAGAATAAATTGAAGGAGTTGTTTCAAATTTGATTAATTTTATATCAGTTTCGTTAGTATCCACATCTTCGTTGTCGACGCAATTACGGACCTGGACCCTAATGGGCCTGAACCCTAATTAAGATAAATCCTTATTGTATGTAAACAATTTGACTAATATTCAATTTGTGTATTTATTTTAGATTAAGTAACCATTACTACCCTTATCTGAGGTAAAGACGTTTCTCTATTATTATATATATTTTGAAACATCACTTTTAGTTAAGATCTCTAGCAAGTAAGAAGTTGTAACTTAAAAATTGAAATTAACGTTTTTAAAAACAAGTTTCCAGTCTTCAAGTTCATCATAATTGGCGCTGCGAACAGGATAGTGTTCACGTTAAAGTTCAAATATTAATTTGTTAAAACACTATTCAAAACGAACGGGTCTCTATCGGTGCTGTTTCCTGCAATCCGTTGATCCAGAATTGCGAAGACGACTCCTTTAACGAAGAAACGTTACGAGTAAGTGGAACTTGGTCAAGAAAAGCTAACTACCAGGAAAAACCTAACAGCAAGTACTTGATTCCCTGACAAGAACAATTTGTGTGGTTACCAGTGCAGAAGTAAAAGCCCTATGGACATTTCCTCGATTCTACTACTGTAAGTGATAACTAAAATTGCCATTTTTCTATGTCAGATTCACAAAAACGTTTAATTGATCGTTTAAAAGCAAATAAGCATCTATTAGAAAAAACTGAACCATTAATTGACAATTTAAACACTTTCAGAAAATCTTAATATTAAAGAAAAAATCTGAAAACATGGACGTACAAGCTTTTGCAAAACTTTTACCTACTTTTGATGGAAATCCTGATCATTTAGAACATTTTATTTCTTGCATAGAGGAATTTTACACATCATTTTTTAACACATCTGAAATTCAAAAGAAATTTGTCTTCTTCACTATTAAGTCCAAACTTAGAGATGAGGCATATAACCTTTTGTATTGTGCAGATATTTCTAAATGGGAAGAATTAAAAACCGCTCTTAGAGAAAAATTTGGAGATCCGATAAGTTTCCTTGTCTTACTCCACCAACTTAATTATTTTAATAGGAATAAGAATGAAAGCTTAATGGATTTTATAATCCGACTAAAACAATTTATGCAGAGAATTTTTGCAAAAATACTGAAAAAACAGCCATTATGACGCTAATGAGTAATTCACCAGACATTCTAAAATCATATTTACTAACAACTAACCCCAAAACATTAGATTAAGCAATTACATGTATTACTAATTATAATTTAGTAGAGTCACAGGTCATTCTAAGAAACCAATTAAATAGACAAAACCTACAAAGACCTATACAGACTTCTACTACAAATAATAACCTTCCTCAAAGACTACCTACCCCGACATTCCCTAGTCAACGAATAAACATTCAACCAAGACAAACACCACAAAAATTTGCATCTAATATTCAAGCATTTAAACAACCTAAAACAAATAATGTTTTTGCACCACAAAGACATATAAACCTACCAAAACCTACACCCATGTCTTCCATTAATATGCCAATTCCTGATAATTTTGGTTCCACTGGAACTGTATCTATGAAAACACATCTTCCACCAAATAAATTTCAAAATGTTTCAACACAGAGATATAACTATTTCCAAAAACGTAGGTTCAAATAAAAATTACGCTTTCCAAGAACTAACCAATCTTGAATGTTTCGATTTTCCTCACGAAAACGAATACTTACAAAACAAACAAAATTTACCAGAAGTAACATCGAATGAAATAGATGAAGAAAATCCGGAAAATTTTATTCCAGCTGCCTGTCTTAACTTAAATAATATTATGCAACAAATAGAATTACCCTATATTTATTTACCGAAATTACAACTAACAATTTTAATTGATTCAGGAGCTAGCGAATCTATTGTCAACCCTAAAATTGCAAATTTATTCCCCGAGAAAATATTTTACGAACCATTTGAAATTACAGCATGTAAACAAAATTTCCGAGAAAATAAAAACTTAATTTTACCCATTTTTCAAGAATTAGGAATAAATAATAATATTAAATTTCGTGTAACTAACTGGCATAATAATTTTGACGCATTAATAGGAACAAAAGACCTAATCGAAATGAACGCGATTATAGATTATAACAACAATACGTCAAATCTCAAAAATCATATCATTCCTTTCTCCATAATATATAATAAAGAAATACAACCTGATAATGACAAAAATAATAAAATATTAAAAATTCCTGTCACGCAAAAGGATGGTGTTGCTCTTTTGCCTTCATTCGAAATAAAATATAAAAAAGGTAAACACAATGTTGTTGCCGATGCATTATCTCGAATTGAAATGAATTTAGCAGAAACCGAATCGATTATCCCTAACACATCAAAAGATACAGCTAATCTACAAGACTTTGATTTAGGAAACCCAGAGGAAAACGAAGAAACTTCTTCGAGAACTTCATTACACTCAAATAGGGAATCAGATGGAAAAATGCTCCCAATTTCTGAGCTACCTGTTAACTATGCATCAAGAAGACTGATTCTTACGCATGGCGAAACATACAAACAACATCAAACAAAACCTATTAACAAAATTAATACCTTTGTATGAATCCCTACAGAAAATTAAGAGAAATTTCTTCTCAAAGTAATAAAAGAATTACTTAACACTAATAATTTAACAACAGTGTATATTAACAACAAAAACCTTGAAAACGTGTTTAAAGAACTAATAAAACGACATCTTGATAAAAACGTGAAACTTTGCATCTCTTACAAATATCTACAAGATGTAACAGATCCACAAACACAAGAAGAAATTATAACGAGTTATCATCAAAAAACTCATAATGGAATAAACGAAACTTATAACAAACTTAAAGAAGAATATTACTGGCCAAAACTGAGAAACCACATCACTAACATAATAAACAAATGCGAACTTTGTTTGCAAAATAAATATGAAAGAAGTCCATACAAAATACCATATGCAGGACCGCTTTTAAGTGAAAAACCTTTTAAGACCACTCACATCGATATTTTTCAATTTCAGCAAACATTATTCCTCACACTTCTCGATAGAAAATATGCTCAAGCATATTATATCAAAGACAAAAATTCAATCACGATATTAAACAAATTAAGACACTATATATCTCACCATAACATTCCTCAACGAATAGTCGCGGATAATGGGAAATAAATAACTTTATTCAGGAATTTTGCAAACTTCATAATATTGAAATCCATTATGTGACTCCAAGTAACTCAACATCCAACAGTCCCGTTGAAAGATTACATTCCACCTTAATAGAAAAATTAACAATTTTAAAACAAAACGACCCTAAATAAACTATAGATAACTTAATGATATCTACAGTATGTATTTACAATCAGAGTATTCACTCTACGACAGGCTTTTCTCCTTTTAATCTACTCTACGGACCATACTATCATGAACCGAATATAAACAACGATTTATTTATATACGAAAGGTACAACGAAACACGAAAACAAGAAATGACTCCATTTTTAGAACAAGCTTTTAAGAAAACATATGAATGACAAAAATCGCGAACAGAAAAAGAAAACAAGAAAGCTGATACTATACCTAACATTTTTGAAGGTCAAACAATCTATAAGAAAAGTGACCGAAGAAACGAAGCTCTACCTAAATATATTCCAGTTAAAGTTACTAATAAAACTAAGAATGTAGTTCAAGGAAAATTAAAAACTAATAAACAAACTAAAATTCATTTAAGAAAAATTAAAAAAATAAGAAAAATAAAACCTTTGTCTTTACAGGTTCGTCATGCTGACAAAATTCAAGACAATGGAAATGCTAACAATTCCGAATAATGGATAATATGTAGAAAAAGTTAGTAATAGTTTAGTTTTAGAAACTTATCACACTACCTATATAACCTTTAATCTAACAATCATCCAATCCCTACTAACACACGCCTTTACTAATCATTTAACATTATATAGAAAATTAGCCGTTTCATTTCAAAATGAAAACAATTTGTTAGCTCAACTAAACTACTCTTATAGTCGACTTAATAATGCATTTAATAATTATCATAAAATCATAAATGATCAAACTATGCCAAGGAAACGAAGAGGATTGGTAAATCTTCTTGGCTCATCAATTAAATTTCTCACGGGAAATTTAGATGAAGAAGATCTGGATAATATTAACAAACATTTTAAAAATATTAAAAATAATGAAATTAATACTATATATAAGATTAATAAACTAAGCTTTGCCACGTCACGTGAGAGAAAAGAATTAAAATGAAAAAGAATGAATGAAAATTAAATATTTAATGCTTCTGTACAGGTGGTTATTTTTTAGTGTTGATCGCTCGTTCTTTTAGGGCAGTGCCTAGGCTAGCATGCCGGAGATTAGGGGGGGTTACATAAATTCAAGCGCCACCTGTTTTAGGCCCGTCGGTAAGAAGAAGCGATGATCTTATCGAAAACAGGAAACAACTGGATCCAAAAATAAAACACACCGATTCCAAAAACAATTAAAATCTATATTTAACAATAAATAAAAAAGGGATTTTGAATTACAGTTTTAAACTAAAGAAATATGTGACTATTTGCTAAATGGATCATAACAAAAAAAAAACAAAGACAATGGACAACACTACTGCGAGTATGACGTCATCTGCGCCATACGCCAAGTCGGTTTAGATGAAGGTCAGGCCTTAATTTTTACTATCGGCTGAACTGAATAACCTTACTTTTTCTAGTAGGCCGATTAAGTCTAAAATTATGTTTACTTAAGCCTAATTAAAAGTGTTGGACTATTAATATGTGAAGTGATGTTTTAAATTACCTAGTGTATACGTATACCTTCGGTTTACAAGGTATTTTAAATGAAATTAAAAATGAAGTGTCCTGTAATTGCTCGCATAAAGTCTTATTAGTTCCCAATCACAGGGAAAAAAGGAAAGTATACATTAAAACCGGTAATTTCACTGTTTATTATGAAGTTTTAATACCTGAAAGGCAGTTTTGTCATTAAATTCAAACACTTTCGGCAAGCTGGATAGCCGATGACCTCTATGGAGCAGTGGTGTGTAATATGTGGGTGCACCAAGTATTTAAAGTCACAATGATGGTGTTTTAACTTCTTAGGTGAGATCACTTTCACTAAACTGTACTTAACGAAAAACGAATACAATAAAACTTTGTTTATCCTCAATATCTGGCAAATGATGCCTTAACGCACTAAACTATGATTTTAGCAGCAAACAGGAATAAAAGTAGTATTATACTCTGAGAAAATCAGCAAAAAATCTGCTTTCTGGGTTTATGCCAGTCTTCACAACCAAGGCTTGGCCCAGACTCTCTCCACTGACACTCAAGAGCGTCAAGAAAAAAAAAACAAGAGAATAACTAACTACACCCTTGATGAAAGTGGCAAAAGTGGAGTGTTTGATACATTTCTAGGCACACTTGATTTTTTTAACAAAACCGGTTTTTGGTGTGACAGTGACAAAAACATTTAGTTTTTATTTTATATGTACTAAAGAGACTACTTGATGAAAATAAGAGTTTAATTTATGGTGAGTATTGGCTTGATTGTTGGTATATTGGTAAAATTATTTATAGTTTTGTTTGTAAAATAACAAAACTGTAACAGCTCTTTCGCTGGACATATCTCTGAAAAATTTCACAATGACATCATTCACATTTACAACAATACACAAATATTGAAAGAAGTTATAACAAATATTTCCACTCTCTTGGACTTTACATTACAGATACATAATCATTGTTTGCAAGTCAATATCATTGATTCCTATTTAAACAAACTTTTAAGAACAATAACTTTCGCCATCTCAGGAACCTTAGATATCGAATTGTTGACTTTAGAAGAGATTATCAAAATTTGGAATTTTCTTAATATTAATTATTCTAATAACCAAATATGGCCCTTGAATCATGTTTACGAATTGATTTCTATTTGTAAAACGGGATTTATCCAAAATAACAAAATGGCAATTTTGTTCGTTAAAATACCTCTATTTATGAAAGCAAATTGTGCATTACAAATTATATACCTTGTACCTACAACTAAACAATTAATTCATATACCACCAAGTCAATTTTATTGTGATAATTTGTGGTATAAAACATGTAATAACATTAATACAAGATGGTTTTGTTCCGATCAGTTGATCGATTCCTGCCAAATTAAAAATTGTTCCTATGCTAAAATAACTAATGATTATAATATTGCACTTTTTACAAAAAATAATAACTTTTTGTATTGCGTAAACAAGCCTATAGAAGTTATAGAAAATTGTGCTATTATCTCACAACAAACGATTAATCACTGTAACCTAATAGTAAGTCAATGTCAACTTATTATAAGAGAAAACAAAATATTTTCCTAAAACGTATAACAGCACTATTTTATTAGAAAATCTTAATTTGGAACTTAGAACAAATCACAGCATCAACTTTAAATTAGCTCATATAACGGAACCAGAAAAAATGCAAAATGACTTATTTCATTCCTTTGAATATAAAGATTTTTTTAACAAAAACCACACACCACCTTAGCATAAGTCTTATAACTGTTGTAATTGTTATAATTGTTTTAATTAACATTATAATTTATAAAAAGAGAATCCATAATGCGGTTTCAAAAAATTTCCTTAAAAAATTAATCATCGAGGACGTTGAAAATTCTAAGGGAAGAGGAATTACGGACCTGGACCCTAATTAAGGTAAATCCTTATTGTATGTAAACAATTTGACTAATATTCAATTTGTGTATTTATTTTAGATTAAGTAACCATTACTACCCTTATCTGAGATAAGGACGTTTCTCTATTATTATACATATTTTGAAACATCACTTTTAGTTAAGATCTCTAGCAAGTAAGAAGTTGTAACTTAAAAATTAAAATAAACGTTTTTAAAAACAAGTTTCCATCTTCAAGTTCATAATTACGTCATCGTCATTGTCGTCGCCGTAATCGTCGTTTTCACTATAACTTTAACTATCGTTGTTACTAGAAAAACCATCTTCTTTTATTAAATCCGTTTTATCCATATTTATTTTTAACATCTTTTCTCTTGGTAATTAGCTTTTGTTTGATAGTTTTTGTTGTTGTTTGATTTTCGGATTTTTTCTTTTTCTTTGGTTCATTTTTATTTGCTGTGTTGCTGTGATGTTGAGTTCCTAAACAGACAATATTTTTAAAAGCTAAATAATATTTTTAGCTTAAGATTAAACACACACACACACATACACACACACATACAAATATATATATATATATATATATATATATATATATATATATATATATATATATATATATATATATATATATACATTGTTCCGGACGGCCGATCATCGAACACACACTGTATTATTGAATACACTCCCTGTTATTTTGAAAGCTTTTTATTGTCAACCTTAATTGTGATACTTGTCAAATTAATTCAAGTTGCGTCGACGAACTCTCAAAATATACTGACCAAGAAAACCGATCCGGACCCTTTATATACCCTTTTGGTCAATACCGGAAGATTCCCTAATTCTCTAGAAGGATTTACATACTATATGGGGTAATCAAAATAAGAAAAAGGAATAATCCGACTATTTCTAGACCTTCCGTTATAGGCGTTCCATGTTAAAAATACGGAAATCGAATTCTCTAAAAAGTTCCAGACCTTCTTTCATAGTCGTCTCCTGGGGAAATTAACAAAGGTAAAATTACTTAAATTAATTATGAACTCGTAGAAAATATACCTAAAATCCTAGAAACTATGAACACTAACTAATACTAAGAAATATAAAACGCTATAAAGTTCGTAACATTGCTCCCTTCCAAGGCTTGATCGTCCCGATCAACCTTCTTGATCTTGATAATTTGCCAATCTGTCAAGATGCATGACTTTCATCTTTGCATGAGGGCTTCTCTGAACTCGGTACACCAGATTGTTTAATCAAGTCACTACGTTGAACGGACCTTCTCATGATTTCTGAAGCTGTGGTGAACGCCCTTCAGATTTCACAACCACACTTTTTCACCAACCATGAATCCTCCAGTATTAGCTTTGAGGTCATAGAAGGTCTTCATTAAGTCGTTTTTTATTCACAGTCGTCTCTGTACCTTTCCGAGGATGACCTTCTTCCATAGTACCTTCCGCGGTCACAGTCTCTCTCGATGTACCCTCTCAAGGATGACCTGTAGAACTTTCTCCTTTCGTAACCCCTTTCGCGGTCACAGTCCCTCTCGTCTCGTTACTCACGGTCGCCGCGAGTACTCCTTTTATCCCTTTTATAATGGTCTTTTCTTCTATCGTCTCTCCAGTAACAATTTCCGGACAATCTCTATAAAAGTGACCATTGTCTCCGTACTGGTAACAACGCACGGCATTCGAATGGTACCGACGACCCTGACCTCTTCTTCTCCGTCTGGCATAAGTTACTCTAATGCGACAACCGCATACTTCAACTCCATCGCAAGCCTCGACAGCAACTGCAGCATTTTTTTATCTTTGTAAACAACAAATCCAAAACAGGGAATACTATTACTTAACCAGACTTCTTTAAGTTCACCATAAGGAGCAAATACTTTCTCCAAGTCGCTTCTTCGATCATCATCACCTATATTAGCAATATGAAGCCGATAGCCATCAAGGAACAGTATGGCGAGTACACTGGCTTTGTAGATGCCCTCTTGACCACACTTGCAACAACGAATTCTATTTCTGCTACGAAAGTTTGTATTTTTGTTATTTTGTGTTTTCTCTTCATCCAAAAATTCTTGCAACTCCCGCATAAGCCTCATGAAAGTTTTCTCGTTGATCTTGCGATAATCCCAGGAAACGTTGACTCTTATGATTCGTTCTTGATTCCTTGATGTCTGTTTGGCTATCTCAAACTGGAGGGCATAAGCAAAAGCCTAAGAAATTTGCTTCAGTCTGGCCATCCTTAGAGTTTGGCTTGTTTCTGGGTCGCGTAAACCTTCAATAAAACTATTCACTGCTAACTATTGCTTTATTTCTTCCGGATATGTTGGGTAGGTCAAATTTATTAGCCTCCATTATATCGGCCTCATACTCTTGCAGACATTCGTTGTATTTTTGTTTTCTTCCCTGGAGTTGGGCCTTATAAACTTCTTGGGTTGGGCTTCCCCTTAACGCATCTCCAGAAAAGTAACAATGCACTCTTAATCATTCTGTTTTTCTTCAGAAATGTTACGTAGGATCTCCATAGCTTCACCTCGTAGTGCTAGAACAAGAGCACGTGCCTTTTCCGGTAAACTCCAGTTATTGTCGGTGGTGGCGGCTTCGAACTGACGGACATAGGTAAGCCAAGGTACCTTGCCGTCGAAGATAGGTGGCTTCATCACACTAGTTGCAGGAACACCATCTACCTTTATTACATCTGTACTGGCTACCTTCTCGATTTGCAAATGTAATTGCTGCACCTGTTTGTGGATTCCTCTCATCTCATGTTGTACTTCGCCAAGTACGTCTTCTCTAATTTGTAGATGTAATTGTTGCATCTGTTTCTGGATTCCCGTCACTTCACCATGTACGTTTTCTCTAATTTTGCTAATCTTCTGTTGCATTTCATGTTCCATGTGCTTCGTGTCTTCTTGATTTTTTTTTAAGTTCCTGTTTCATGTCATCCAGGCTTGTTTTTAGTTCTTGTTTTATATCATCTTGGCTTGTCTTTAATTCTTGTTTCATATCGTCTAGGTTTTTCTTCATACCTTCTTGGCTTATCTTTAATTTTTGTTGAATATGGTCTAGATTTTTCGTCATACCTTCTTGGCTTGTCTTTAATTCTTGTTTCATATCATCTAGAATTCTCATCATACCTTCTTGGCTTGTCTTTAGTGTCATTAATTCTTGTTTCATATCATCTTGGCTTGTTTTTAATTTTTGTTTCACATAGTTTTGATTTTTCGTCATATCTTCTTTCAATTCTGGTTTCATCTCTTCTTGACTTTTCTTCATATCTTCTTGGCTTGTTTTCATGTCTTGAATCATCATCAGTATTTGATTCAAACTAGCTTGAAGTTGTTCTCCCATTTTTGCTTTCTGGCTTCTAGTTTCCACTGGCATACAATTTCAATTTACTTTTTTTCCTTCTTTTTCTAATTTTATAACCTAAACTAACCTCTTCTGGATTTGATCCACTTCCGACACCAATTTGTTCCGGACGGCTAATCTTCGAACACACACTGTATTATTGAATACACTCTCTGTTATTTTGAAAGCTTTTTATTGTCAGCCTTAATTGTGACACTTGTCAAATTAATTCAAGGTACGTCTACGAACTCTCCAAATATACTGACCAAGAAAGCCGATCTGGACCCTTTATATATCCTTTTGGTCGATACCGGAAGATTCCCTAATTCTCTAGAAGGATTTTCATACTACATGGGGTAATCAAAATAAGAAAAAGGAATAATCCGGCGATTTCTAGACCTTCCATCATAGGCTTTCCATGTTAAAAATAAGGAAATCGAATTCTCTAAAAAGTTCCAGACCTTCTTTCATAGTTGTCTTCTGTGGAAATTAACGAAGGTAAAAATTACTTAAATAAATTATGAACTCGTAGAAAATATACCTAAAATCCTACAAACTACGAACACAACTAATACTAAGAAATATAAAATGCTATAAAGTTCGTAAATATATATATAAACTGGAATAAAAGAGTTGTACATACATTTTATTATGAGAAGCAGATCCAAATCGTCGTTACCTGAAATTAAAAGAACTGAGCTCTGGAAATTGCTCAGAGAAGTTAATTTTTGCTGGGAATAACCAGATAGGAAATTAGTTCTTTTAGATCGTCCGGAAAAATGTCTTTTGGAGAAGGAAATATCTCCCTCAAGTAAAAGGTAGAGTTGCTAGAAATAACACAACTTACAAAATTAATAACTTAACTGAACTTTTGAAAGATTTTTTTGAATAAAGTTATTACAGAAAATTGGGAAAAACCCATATAATAAAAGAATAAAAGAAAATGTGGAAACTCGTTCTCTTGATCGTTGAGATAGACGAACTAATTATAATTAATTTGAGCGAAGGTAGCTTCACTGACTTTGATTACGAATTAGATACGTAAGGTTTACCAGTGTAAACACAATTTATTATTTAAATTTTTGTTTTTATTGTATTTTATTGTTTAATGTTGTTTATATATATTTTCATTTTTTTATTTATTTGTATTTTAGTGTGTCCCACTCTTTAATTTTAAACATATTTAATCCCAATATGCCGTAATTTGTTTATTGTTGTATTTGTGTCTATTTCTTAAGCGTGTAGAATTAACATGTTTATTTTTTTTTTGAAGCTATCGGATTTCCATATAATAAAGTAAATTAAATTAAAATGTCTAATTTTAACTGTAACACAAAAAAATTAATTATATTTGAATCTCTTCTGTATTTTTGACAATGGGTATTTTGCAAGTATTTAAATTATAATTTAGAAACGTTTTAGTATGAATGTGCCTAAAACGGTTTCTATGCCAAAAATTAAAAATAATAAAAATTCAGTTGTGATTTGTGTTAAATATGTCAAAATTATCTACATTTTGTAATGTATGTGAATTATTAAGAAATCATAAGAAATAAAATAATATTATAAAAACTTTTTAATTTACGTTTGTTACCGAAATAATATTTTGTGCCATAAATAGTTAGTGATAAAATAACCTTCCTTCCAACGCCTATGACAAGGATTAAAATCCTTTTTAACACTTCACACTTCCAAATATCTATTGTTATCCAACCCAAATAGTCCATTATTATAGACCGGTATTTTTGATTATAAAATTTCTGACCCATTCCTATGAAAAATATGTGTCCAACATATTTTGCCAAAGACACCGGACTCAAGAACACAGGTAGTGTGCGAAGGGAAAAAAGAATAAAAAATTATTTATTACTATCTCTAGTTCTTGAATAAACTATAGTATAAGGGGCAAAATCGGGTCTATTTTTATGAACTGAAAGCTCTTGGGGGGGGGGCGATCACCCCCACCGCCCCCTCCCCCTTGGATCCGCGCCTGTCTATATATGTGTTGTAAATTTAAATCGTCCTGTTTAAATAAGATTATTACATTGGCATTATCTCTTATTAAATGTTTCGGTATTTTTGTATACATGTAATGGAACAAATATTAATTATTTTACACTGTTCAATTTGAACTATATTCTGTTAAAATGAGTATTTAAATAATCACTCTGTGAATAGTTTCCCTAGGGAATAGGGTAGTATATGTTTATATGTTTTTTTATTACTAAGCGCTTAACTTTTATTATCTTTGTCGTTTCAATGTTTTCTTAAAAACACATAAACTCAGTCAATTTATGAAGACATAAAGTAAAAGAACCTCTTTAAGATTTGCCTATAAACCTGTCGAAGTAATTCTATCTTGGTTATGTAAATAAAACCGACGTGATAAAGGTGGCTTTTTAACATATGGTATATGAAAATACAGTTAAAATGTATTAAAATATTGAACGATTTTCCCATAATTAGGAAACAAAAGAATGATCAAACAAACTCGTTATAATAGAAACATATCATTTGACAATTTGTACAATGAATTTGTATAATAACTGTTTTTTCTATTCACAATAAATAACGAGTTAAGATGTTTATTGCCGAAAGAACGAAGAAAAGTGAATAGTTTTTTTCACAGTATTTATCATATAATCTTTTCGTTATAGGAATACGTAGATTAGTTTGTTTTACTATTCTTTTATATAAAAATTATGATTAAGACGCTCAGAGGCCAATTCGGGAATTAAGTATCCGGTATAGAAGGTTTTAGGGAATCGCGGGAGCCGAGAGAGGTGCAGGGCGTACAAGTTTGACCTTTTAAGGAGTACTAAACTTCAGTTCCAATCTGGAAATACTTAAATCGGTACCGTGTGTACCAGCGTAAGAAAATTACGTGACGGGTATAATCGTCAGGAAAGAAGGTTATTTTTGTTTTCAGTTAATTTGGGAAATTAAAGGAATATCGTGTGTTATTTTAGTCTAGCATTTCGCGATTTTAATAGAGTCTGATTTAAAAAAAAGCTTTTTTTCGCGTTTTAATTCTTTTTCTGTTTAATGTTTTAGTAAGCTATTCATACGTGTTTTTTCAAAATTGGGTTTTACATTTTTGCTTAATAGAACGGCCAATAAGCGCAATTATGTTAGTTTCTTTATAATTGTTATTAGTTTAAGTTTCTCATTGTAAATAGTTCGTTTTTTCTATATATTTTTGTTAATAGACTAAGTGTTTTGAGAAACTTGTTTTGTTTGATTTTAATCAAAAACCTTCACGCGACTAAACTTGTGGACGTACTGCTGTGTGAGCTGTAAACAATAGATGTCATCTGTCCAGCAGCCTTGCCTGAGTACTGAAGTTCTGAGTTATGGTAAGCTTGAATGACCGTAAGTAGTGGAAATAGGGGGTTTCCAGTTGACCCCTCATCACTTTTTTGATTGGTGAGCCAAGAATGACTTTGTTTCTGATTGGCTGCCCAAGTTCGCCCCCTATCTCGATTGGTTACGTAAACTCCACCTCTTTTTGCTTCACCTCCTACCTCCTTTCTAACCACCACAGCAGTTGGAAGGGAGCAGGTATCTTAAATTACTGAATCTGAGCGAGTTACATTCATTCGCTACTAGTCTTAAACTCATATAGATGATCCACCACCAATAAAGTGATTTGAAAAATGAAATTACCATATTAGGTAAACAGTTTACTAAGATTCTAAATTCCCAATTAAAGAATGCAATGCTAAGATAGAGGCAACCTCAGTGGGCACAGGTATATTATGAGACTGCCTTTCAATGCCAACTAGCTGCAGAAGCCTGTTTAAACTATAGAAAAACACAAAATCAGTCGAAGTTCGTTCATGAAATAAAGGAAATAGGATTCATTTACTTTTTAAGGATTGAAAGATTATATAGAAGATCCTCATATATTAAAAGAAATCGTGGAAGAGGAAGAGAGAGATAAAGAGATATTGAAAAACAGGGAGGTTTTAGTGTAGGATTTATTATGGAATTGTTAGTAAGAGAAATGTATAAAGAGTTTTTGATGTCCGCAGCCTGTTCCGAGTTTTATGCATATAAAGGACAAGAACGTGAAGCGCAGAATATTATATTGTATTTAAATTATATGGAATATGCAGAATTATGTTTACTAGCAGCTAAATGTTGTAGCGAATATTTAAAAGATAAAAATATAGATATTTTAATATGTAAACTTCAAGAACTAGGATTGGATAGTAATATTTCATGTATTAGAACAATGCTAGAAAATAAAACACATAATTTGTGATCAAGTCTTTTATTACTTAAAAAAATTGTTGTAAAGGTAATAAAAATTTGTTAACGCACATACACATGGTGTTTTTTGATGATAAAAGCAGCAAGGATCCATTTTTTTTAGGGTGGGTTGTTCATCAATCTCGACAACTGGTTGCACGGAATACTTCTTTACGAAATCAGCCTTTTCTCCCCTTTTTACATAAACCTAGTCCACCTTGGTGCTTAAATCTCTTATGATATCTCCACATTTGTGTAATGGTGTAAATCCTTCACACCACTCAATGCAATGGTAATTTTTTATTAACCACAGAGCTTGTTTGTGTAAATAGGATGGTAAATGACTTATCGGAAATGGAGCTTTGGAAATAAAATGATTTGCCTTTTGCCCATCGTAAGTTGCTAATTCCTTTATAATAAATTTATTATTTTCAGTTTTGAATCCTTGAAGATTTAGTATAAGTTTCATATTCAAATATTTAAATTTCTTGATTATTTCTACTTTTAATTTATATTCACTTATTTTTTTCTTTCATTTCTGCAACTTAAGTAGAAAATCTAAAACTCGACTTAAAATTTCGTAAGACATTATTTAAATGAATAATTCTTGTTTGGGCAGATTAATAAATAACAAATTTGACGCATGCGCGCTTAAGCATAAGTAGATGCTGAAAGGTTTGTTTAAGAGTGGTCTAAGTGGGTATTTTATCTTAAGGAAATGGTATTACAGTTGTTTTACAATTTTTGTTAATGGTTTGTAACTGATTTCAAATTTAATTTTCATGGTTAAGGGGCCGGTTTGTAGTAAATCTCTTTGATGTAAACAATTAATGTAAACTACAGGAGCATTTTCTTTAAACTCTTTCGGATTAAAAATTGGCTCCACTAAAGAGTTATAAACGCTTGACGAAAGTCGGTAAACATTTCATACAGAGTAGCGAATTTATTATTTTCAAAATCAAGTTGAAGATCATTGTAAGGACATCTTTTTGAATTTAAAAAGACATTCACATTTCTTAAATTACAATGATCAAATTTACTCATATCCATTTTTAGATTACCACGTATATTTTTCTGAAAAGCAATTAGAACATGACGTGGTGTTTTTACGGGCCAGTTGTGCCTTGTAATTTCTGGTAACTCTGTATATTCAACTAATTTCCAACTTCGGAAAGTTATTAGTATATCACTATTTTTATCAATAATTTTAGTAAGTGCTAATTCTTGCGGAATCGCTATAGTAAAATGAGGAACTCTCCAATACAACTTTGTAATTTTAATTCTGGATTTTTCATCTTCATTACTGGATAATAATGCGTTCGTATCATCATTACTTCTTATCAGAATGAGTTCCTGTTGTGAATTAAGAATAATCTTATTTTAATCTTAAAAAAATCCTGAATACATCTTTAATGGTATACATAATGAAACATTACCTTTATCATCAGTCATAATTTTTTTTTAGATTTTGTTTTCAGATACTAACCAGCATTTTCCAATTTAGCACTTTCGTTTTGATTAAATAAAATATATCACTTATGAGTTGAAGTTATAGCAATATCACGAACGGAATCAAAAGTAACACCATTTAAAATATAGCGTAATTCTTTGAATAAAAATGCCGGAGCATTATTAATTAAAACAGTATTAGCTAAAGGGGAATCATCTTCTTTAGTCACTTGTAATTCCACATAAATTTCACTTTTGCAAGGTAAAGGATATTTTCCCGTTTGTTGCAAAGCAATTCTGATTTCATCATTTGGTACGAGTTTTGAAGGATTAAAAGGATTGAAAAAAGAATCTCCCAGCTTAATATCGATTCATCAACCAAGATATTTTCTTTTAAATTTAAATAATCCATTTTATTTAAGTTTAAAACCCAAACTTTGAAGAAATTGTCTATTAGAAGGTGTTAATCTTCGGAAGTTTGATTTCCTACTAAAGGAAGTTCTTTCTTGTCTAATTAATGTTTTTATTATTAAATTTTCTAGTAAAGTTTGCAGATTTATTGTTATATAATATTACCATCTTTCATGTACTTTTTTTTAAAAATGTATTCTGATCGTTATGGTTTCATCTCTAAAATTAACCAAGTCACATTCCTAATCTATTATTTTAATGGCTATTTTATCAATTACTTTAACAGTCACTCCGAAATATATGACGTTTTGAGGTGATTCTATTATTTTAAACCCTGGAGCAACGCTCGGGAAAAATTGGTGTATTATATGAACAGGTTTCCCTTTTAAATATGTTCCCTCTGCAAGGTTGCAGTCTATATTTATTCAATTTACTTTAATTATTTCAGCGGGAAAATCTGATATATATATATATATATATATATATATATATATATATATATATATATATATATATATATATATATATATATATATGAAAAAGTTATTTTATTCTCCTTACGACCGTTAAGAAAGGGGACAGACAGTATATTCTCTGCGAATTCCACTCTGGTTCTCTCTCCATACTAGTTTCGACCACCTAATGGTCTCATCAGTGGAGCTGTAACGAACCGAGAGTAAAATGCACAGAAAACAAATGTCTACTTAAAATCCCCATATCGTAAAATATCGGCAGGATATTACCTGCAGAACTTGATGCCGGACTGTTATCTTAAACAGTACAAACGAACATCTGAATATACCCCGGAGCGGTAGGAAATTTATTAAAAATAAACAAATTCACGGTCTATATATTTGAAAAAGTTATTTTATTCTCCTTACGACCGTTAAGAAAGGGGACAGACAGTATATTCTCTGCGAATTCCACTCTGGTTCTCTCTCCATACTAGTTTCGACCACCTAATGGTCTCATCAGTGGAGCTGTAACGAACCGAGAGTAAAATGCACAGAAAACAAATGTCTACTTAAAATCCCCATATCGTAAAATATCGGCAGGATATTACCTGCAGAACTTGATGCCGGACTGTTATCTTAAACAGTACAAACGAACATCTGAATATACCCCGGAGCGGTAGGAAATTTATTAAAAATAAACAAATTCACGGTCTATATATTTGAAAAAGTTATTTTATTCTCCTTACGACCGTTAAGAAAGGGGACAGACAGTATATTCTCTGCGAATTCCACTCTGGTTCTCTCTCCATACTAGTTTCGACCACCTAATGGTCTCATCAGTGGAGCTGTAACGAACCGAGAGTAAAATGCACAGAAAACAAATGTCTACTTAAAATCCCCATATCGTAAAATATCGGCAGGATATTACCTGCAGAACTTGATGCCGGACTGTTATCTTAAACAGTACAAACGAACATCTGAATATACCCCGGAGCGGTAGGAAATTTATTAAAAATAAACAAATTCACGGTCTATATATTTGAAAAAGTTATTTTATTCTCCTTACGACCGTTAAGAAAGGGGACAGACAGTATATTCTCTGCGAATTCCACTCTGGTTCTCTCTCCATACTAGTTTCGACCACCTAATGGTCTCATCAGTGGAGCTGTAACGAACCGAGAGTAAAATGCACAGAAAACAAATGTCTACTTAAAATCCCCATATCGTAAAATATCGGCAGGATATTACCTGCAGAACTTGATGCCGGACTGTTATCTTAAACAGTACAAACGAACATCTGAATATACCCCGGAGCGGTAGGAAATTTATTAAAAATAAACAAATTCACGGTCTATATATTTGAAAAAGTTATTTTATTCTCCTTACGACCGTTAAGAAAGGGGACAGACAGTATATTCTCTGCGAATTCCACTCTGGTTCTCTCTCCATACTAGTTTCGACCACCTAATGGTCTCATCAGTGGAGCTGTAACGAACCGAGAGTAAAATGCACAGAAAACAAATGTCTACTTAAAATCCCCATATCGTAAAATATCGGCAGGATATTACCTGCAGAACTTGATGCCGGACTGTTATCTTAAACAGTACAAACGAACATCTGAATATACCCCGGAGCGGTAGGAAATTTATTAAAAATAAACAAATTCACGGTCTATATATTTGAAAAAGTTATTTTATTCTCCTTACGACCGTTAAGAAAGGGGACAGACAGTATATTCTCTGCGAATTCCACTCTGGTTCTCTCTCCATACTAGTTTCGACCACCTAATGGTCTCATCAGTGGAGCTGTAACGAACCGAGAGTAAAATGCACAGAAAACAAATGTCTACTTAAAATCCCCATATCGTAAAATATCGGCAGGATATTACCTGCAGAACTTGATGCCGGACTGTTATCTTAAACAGTACAAACGAACATCTGAATATACCCCGGAGCGGTAGGAAATTTATTAAAAATAAACAAATTCACGGTCTATATATTTGAAAAAGTTATTTTATTCTCCTTACGACCGTTAAGAAAGGGGACAGACAGTATATTCTCTGCGAATTCCACTCTGGTTCTCTCTCCATACTAGTTTCGACCACCTAATGGTCTCATCAGTGGAGCTGTAACGAACCGAGAGTAAAATGCACAGAAAACAAATGTCTACTTAAAATCCCCATATCGTAAAATATCGGCAGGATATTACCTGCAGAACTTGATGCCGGACTGTTATCTTAAACAGTACAAACGAACATCTGAATATACCCCGGAGCGGTAGGAAATTTATTAAAAATAAACAAATTCACGGTCTATATATTTGAAAAAGTTATTTTATTCTCCTTACGACCGTTAAGAAAGGGGACAGACAGTATATTCTCTGCGAATTCCACTCTGGTTCTCTCTCCATACTAGTTTCGACCACCTAATGGTCTCATCAGTGGAGCTGTAACGAACCGAGAGTAAAATGCACAGAAAACAAATGTCTACTTAAAATCCCCATATCGTAAAATATCGGCAGGATATTACCTGCAGAACTTGATGCCGGACTGTTATCTTAAACAGTACAAACGAACATCTGAATATACCCCGGAGCGGTAGGAAATTTATTAAAAATAAACAAATTCACGGTCTATATATTTGAAAAAGTTATTTTATTCTCCTTACGACCGTTAAGAAAGGGGACAGACAGTATATTCTCTGCGAATTCCACTCTGGTTCTCTCTCCATACTAGTTTCGACCACCTAATGGTCTCATCAGTGGAGCTGTAACGAACCGAGAGTAAAATGCACAGAAAACAAATGTCTACTTAAAATCCCCATATCGTAAAATATCGGCAGGATATTACCTGCAGAACTTGATGCCGGACTGTTATCTTAAACAGTACAAACGAACATCTGAATATACCCCGGAGCGGTAGGAAATTTATTAAAAATAAACAAATTCACGGTCTATATATTTGAAAAAGTTATTTTATTCTCCTTACGACCGTTAAGAAAGGGGACAGACAGTATATTCTCTGCGAATTCCACTCTGGTTCTCTCTCCATACTAGTTTCGACCACCTAATGGTCTCATCAGTGGAGCTGTAACGAACCGAGAGTAAAATGCACAGAAAACAAATGTCTACTTAAAATCCCCATATCGTAAAATATCGGCAGGATATTACCTGCAGAACTTGATGCCGGACTGTTATCTTAAACAGTACAAACGAACATCTGAATATACCCCGGAGCGGTAGGAAATTTATTAAAAATAAACAAATTCAATATATTCATATTCAAATTCATATATATATATATATATATATATATATATATATTCAATGTTAGCTTCCAATCGCTCATTTTTAACCGTAATAATTTTCCAATAGTTCATTCCCGAAAAGTTATGGGAGCTGAGAATTTAAGATGTGTACATAAAGTATTATGAGTTGCATAAAGACTAAAACTAATTTTATCCTCATCCAAGTGTTTTTTTAAAAAATCTTTTATGTCTTCTAATTCATAGCTACCTGGGAGTATGGGTATTTCTAAATTTTCATAATGAATTAATACATTATTCCCAACATCAATATTGGGAATTGCATTAAATGTTTCGAAATTTACAAGACCGATAACATATTCAACATCTTCATCTAGATATATTGGAGGATGTAACTCTGATGTTAAAATAGCGGAATTGCCGCTTAGAACAAAACTATATGACATTTTACTTTAAAAATATGTTAATAATATACTAAAATTAGGTGTTACATTTGGTTATAAAGAAATTTTAGACACAATTGACCACAATTTGTTTTGTTAAAGTTTTGATAACTGTTATAATTATAATTAACATTATTATTATCTATATCTTTTTATAGATTTTGACATTACCTGAGATAATGATAGTCCTCGTCCTTTTCGAGTTTTTTCGCTTGAACTTTCTTCTCGTTCGGAGTCCCATACCTAATTTTTTTTTAATTTTCATAGCATCAGTAATTCCTAGTGCAGCAGTTTTTCCCCAAAACTAGAATCTTTAGCTTTGCACCTTGATAAAGCTTTGTCAGCTAATACTTTATCAGCTAAATGCCTTCTTTTTATATCATTTGATTGTGAGTAAGTAATATCGTGTTCTTTACAAGCCTCATCCAATAAATTTATACCTTTATCACCTCTTGACAATCGTTTTTCCAATTTTGTTCCAGGTCCACAAAAATTATAACCAGGGATATGAAATTCAAAGGGTCATTTATTTATTAATGAGTGTACTGAACCACTTCCTTTCCTTTTACTGTTTGTCTTGTAAATGATTCGTCTATTATGTTATGGAAATATTACATATAGTCACAATCCCAGTGATAACTAACCAGTTGCATCACAATACTGAATATTAATAGTTTGTTTTATATATAAAATGAGAGTTGAGAAACAACGATACTCTCTAACAATTAAGGATTATGAAGGTTAGTGAGTGGTTTAAGAAAACATGGAAAACTGTTTGAGGGAAATAGTAAAAGAGGGTTAATTATTTGCCCGTCAGACTGTGGCAAAACCAATGTTATTATTAAAATGAAGAAACAATTGTTTCACCAAAACAAGTTAAACCAAACTCTATAATAATATTTGATGATATAGTGTGTTGTAATCAGAATGTTGTAAAAGACTATTTTTGTTTCGGAAGACACAAAAATACTGATTGTTTTTATTTATGTCAAACATATTCTTCTATTCCGAAACAATTAATTCGTGACAATGCAAATTTAATTGTTATATTTCAACAAGATCGAACAAATTTAAAACATATTTATGATGATCATGTTAATGTTGATATGTCATTCAACCAATTTAATGAGTTCCACCATAGGAAATCTTTCAGATATACTACAACAAACACGGCAAACAATTCGAACATTTGTTGATACAGATTTATATAAAGAATATTTATCAGGATTTGATGAATTACCTCGCCAATATATTGATGACGGTGTAAAAGATGTTGAACATGAGTTTGATCACCGATATGGAATAGTTCATGATTTGGAAACCGAGAAATTCTTTTTGGGTTTAACTCAAAAACCTGTCGTAATTATTGGTAAAAACATCAAAATTGAAGGAATAACCTATGCAGGTACACCAGGTTCACATGAGTTATTATTTAAAAAAGAACCAATAGGGTATAAGATTTGGAAAATTATATGGATATTTTAAAAAGAACCAATGCATACCGTAGAAATAATGATCCAAATGAGCAGGTGCAGGGAAATGGATCACATAAATATATTTCTATAATAGGACCTTATTTGCAAAACAAAGGAATTACAAAAACTAAAACTCTAAATCCCTAATAACAACAAGCAGTCCAGGGATTTTTTGAAAGACGCAAAGCTCCATATAGAGAAAGTCGAATGTCTTCGAAAAAAAAAACGGATTTGGTATAACTTTAAAAGTTAATAAACCTAATACAGATTACATATATTGGGATAATGTAAACGAACTTGTTGACAGACTTCGACTATTGGTAGCATCCATGCTTGCGGGACACACTGGTCATAACAATTAAATTATTTCCATTATTGAAGAACTTAGAGAAGCGAATATTATTATATAAAAGAACATAATAGACACTTTTAAACATTTCTAAAATGACCGTCAATAAATTTGGTAGTAATGTTTCAAAAAAATCTGCTCTAAACACATTATTACCATTAGAAGATAAAATATTGTCAAATGTTGAAGAAAAAAAATTTTCTCAGAAAGTTTCTAAATATGCAAATGACTTTGACATAGTGAATTTAAAATATGATAAAGTTGATGATTTTGGAAATGAAATAAAAAATGAAATTACATCAATGAAATCAATAATTAAGGATAGTTCAGCAACTGACAACGCCAAAAACAGTATTTCCAAGGAAATTACTTCAAAGTTTCAAAATTTTACTAATATGCTTAATAATAAAGTAGCAGAAGAAGTAGGGAATTTTAAGAAAATAGATGACGTTATGGATAAAAATACACAAAATCTTGAAAAATCAATGAATACTCATTTTCTAATTCACAAAAAAGGTATCGACAAAGTTAATGAATTTAAAGAACAAATTAAAAAATCTGAAATTAAAATCAATGCATATAAATCGAATTTACCATATTTAGAAGACAAATTGAAGGAGGATTTTCAAAACGAAAATCAAAAAATTGAAAAAAAAATCAAAGATCAAATTACAAAATATAATGAAAAAAATCGAGTATATACTAAAGCAATTTGACAATCTAAAAACCAAATCTGAAACTTCTTTTGACGAAGGAAATTTTACAAAGGTAATGGATGAGAAATTACAAAAAGAATTATAATCCATACTAGAAGTAGTGCAAGCTATAATGGAGGTTTCTAAAAAGGACGTATTAATTAAAATTAAAAATAATTGTTCAAAAATCGAGGAAACTTCTTTACTCATAAAAGAACTTGAATCATCTTATACAGATATACTACACAAAGCTAAAAAGACATAGAAAGAAAAAATATAGAAAAAAAAATTGTAAAAATGACATTAGATATAACAAATGCAGAATTTCAATTAGTAAAAGATATAAAAAATCTAGAAGACAAATTAGTAAAAGAAATAAAATCATTAAATGAATTAGTTCAAAGAGCTGCTGAAGTTTCTAGAAAAGAATTTATTGGCACAATGAATTATGCAAGAGAAGAAATGAATTCAACATTAGGTGGATTGAAAAAAGATTATACGTTATCAAATGTTCTTTTGGAAACTAAATTTAATGTGAAAATGTCTGATCTTACTAATAACATCACCCAAATAAATTCGTCAATAAAAGAAATTAGAAATGAAAATAAAAAATCATTTGAAACAATGGAAAATAAATTTAATGTAAAAATTTCTGATCTTACTAACAACATCACCCAAATAAATTCGTCAATAAAAGAAACTAGAAATGAAAATAAAAAATCATTTGAAGCAATGGAAAATAAAATTAAGAACTTACTAAAAAAAAACTGAGATGATTTTTTTATATTTTACACCGTCAGCGATAAAGGGCTTTTATAAATGGTTTAGAAGGGATTTATTTTCGAGAGTAAGGTATAAATTAATAATGAGTAAAATTAAGCAAGACGTTGTAAGTGAATTACATAAACCAGCGAGAAGGCGATATAGAAGGAGAGGAAAAATTGTAAAAGGGCTTAATGATTTATTTCAAGCTGATCTGATAGAAATGCAGCCATATGCAAAATTTAATAGAGGTTTAAGATATATTTTAATGGTAATAAATATGTTTTCTAAATTTGTATGGACATAACCTGCAAAATCCAAAACTGGTAAAGATGTAACAGCTGCAATGAAAAAAATTCTATTAACTTTAAAAACTCCCCCAAAAAATCTGAACACTGACCAGGGTAAAGAATTCTTTAATCAAGACTTTCAGAAACTTATGTAGCAGTTCAAAATTAATCATTAGAGCACATTTTCTAATATGAAAGCTAGTGTTGTAGAGAGATTAAATAGAACTATAAAAAACAAACTGTGGAAAAAGTTTGATTCACTAGGTAATTATAAATGGATTAGCTTTCTTAAAGAAATAATTACAGAATACATAATACTAAGCACAAACGAAGTTAACAAAAGAATGAAATGGAAATTTTGAAATCAGCTTATACTCATAGGAAAACTGTGGATCCCAGATCACGAAAATTTTGTGTCAGTGATAGAATACGAATAAGCAAGATTCGCGAACAATTTTCTAAAGGTTACACACCCAACTGGTCAAACGAAATTTTTAGCATTTATTAATTAATTTTATAGATGTTTTTTCATGAAATACAATAAAATAAACATGTACAAATAAATATTGCTTCTGCAAATATAATAACAAATATATAACAACAGACACAATGACAACATTCTTCTATTTTATTGTTGAAAGAAATCCAATCTGAATATTGTAATGGTTTGTTTGCCAGGGAATATTTAATTTTTATGAATGTATTTTCACATAAAGCAGAATCAGTTAAATTATAGGTAAAAAAGTGTGAATTTCCAACAAGATATGTAATTTTCATCTGTTTGTAGCAATCGGTTTCATTTTTGAGGGCATTTATAAATATATAAACTGCATTAGGAATGTAATTTACATATAGCACATTTCCAACAAGGGAAACTAAAACTATTAAAGATGCAGCAGTCATTGTTGTAATATTACTAACAAATAATGGTATTTCTATACAATATATTTGTTTTTGGATCCAGTTTTCCCTTCAACTTTTAAAGCTTCAAAAACAACTTACATAATTTATCATCATATAAAATGATGTCTTTATAAAGATGAAAAATTACTAGGAGTAGTTAATTCTAATCGCGGTTTTTTACTTTTAGATACATTTTCGTTTTTGGAACTTAAAGAATTTAGAGTATTATATATCATTTTCATATCTTTATCAAAAAAATCTGTTTTCAAAATATCCTTTTATCCCCATGCAAGAGTTTTTGTGGAATTTGGTATATAATATATTTTATCATCATGAATTGTTAATGCCAATGTATTTAACAAATTAGTGAATATGTTATGCATATCTGACTTGAATACATACATGGTGCAGAATATTTTGTCACCTTTCTCAACAACATTTTTATAATCTGTTAATATTAATTTATTTTTTATACATGATTTACTAACACCTTTTGCTTTTTTCTCTACACTATTTTTGGATTTTATACAATATGCCTTAGCACCAGTTCCGTAAAAACTTTCAGTGGGAACCCCTTTGTACTCATCTTTAAATTTACCAACAACTGATGTTGTAATAGGCATGCAATAAATATTTTGTTCAGAAAAATTAGAAGTATCAAATTTATCCAGATTTAGCTTCATATCTTCATAAAAGTATTGGGTCTGAACTTCAAGATTTA
The DNA here is from genome assembly GCA_034092305.1 of Diaprepes abbreviatus. Classification (NCBI taxonomy): domain Eukaryota; kingdom Metazoa; phylum Arthropoda; class Insecta; order Coleoptera; family Curculionidae; genus Diaprepes; species Diaprepes abbreviatus. The sequence goes on along the minus strand of JASJET010000091.1, from coordinate 2,556,998 downwards.
AGGAATCAGTATCCGTATATAATAAATTTAAATTATTATCATATTTTACTTTTAAACACCCGTCATAAAAATTATACATTACAGTTTTTGCAATATCCAAGATACTCATCCCAATATAAATTGGTTTATTGTATTCAATGAAAACCTGTTGAAGTTGAAGAGCAACTAAATTTTCAGAGAAAATTTTAAAATCCTTTAATTGAACTTTAGAAATAGGTTTTTCTGCACTAAGTTTAATACTTTATCTTTGCCATTGAGATGCTAACTTAATATCTGCTCGCCTATCAACATTTTCCATGGTTTTGCCAAAAATTGAATTATTTGCCAATTTATAACAATTTTTATCAAATTTATTTTTAGGTAAATTTCGTAAATTTGTATTTAAATCTATATATTCCGCTAACCATGGTGATTGTGTAAATTTAACTGCTCTGTGTATTTTTATGATTTTGAGTCCAAATTGTAGACATGGTTTCAGATATCGGTAATGGATGAAATAGTTATATTTATTATGCAAGTTTGGAATCAATTTGGAGTGGTTTGAAATTTTCGGTGTACATTGTTCAGGACAACATGGGAAATTATTATGACTATCATGTAAATAATTTGGATATTCTAAATCAACTTCAAATATGTAGCCTATAGATGGTGTATCTGAAAGTTCGGATATATTTAAAGTTTCTATTTCGAGCTTAGGTACCCAAGCAAATTTTTTTTCAGGCAAATATTGTTTCATAGTATAACTATACAAATTTGTGGCGTCTAAATAAGTGATATATGTTGTAGGTCTTTCAGGATTAAAATTTTCTAAGAATAGATTATTTGCTACAGATCTGCGTTTTGAATAAGTGCTAACGCCACCACGAACACCTTTTTTGAAAAAATGAAGCGTATCTGGTTCCGTTAATAATTCTAATTCTACATTAGTTAGTTTCATCATTGCATCCCAGTAAATAGAAGGGCTAGTGACATAATTAACAGGGTCTAACTTATAGGTTTTAATACATGTGGATCTATAATTTTCAAAAACATCTGCCAAAAGTGAAACATCAGATTTTAAGTAAATATCGGAATAAGCCCCTATTGTAGAACATTTAAATAGATTCCACACTTCTACAGCACGATTGTAGTCTTGAGGAGAGATATTTTCATCGGTTAAGTTATTATAAAATTTATCAATCGATGGTAGAAATTTCTCATTTAATTTTTCGTTGGAATCTATGTAAGAGTATGGAAATAACCCTTTTTGTCTAATGTATCGAAATTCGTCGGCATTTGAGAAAAACTTTTTAATTTCAAAACATTGTGAATCTTGTAGAATATCTGATAATGACTCTAAAGACTCTGGGAGAAATTGAAAAGAATCTATAAAGCGTAGTCGCAAAGCAACTGGTTTCCGCTTTTCTGACACATAACTGTCAACGAAAATTTCCTTACTAAAAGAAATATACTTTTCTTTATTTTGAGTTATAACACTAATATTTTCTTTATTATAGCAAAGCGATTTAATAAATAGGTGAGAATCATAGTTTTTTAAATTATGCAATACTATTGGTATATGTTTTGGAGGTTTAAAATGCAAATTACAAATTGAGTTGGCAGCTCCTCTATATTTACCTGTAATATAACAATGATCTCTACACTTTATGAAATTTCCTTTGGAAAAGGTTTTTCACATATGTAGCAAATGCAAGAATTTTCATACTCAATCTGTTCTCGACAAGATAAATCTTTCAATGGTACTTGATATTTCAAATATTTTTTATAAATTTCTTTTACATGATTTTCAATGTATTCAATAAATTTTAAAGCGCAATCTATACCTTTATAAATTTTAAGACAAACAACATTCTCATCAAATGATGATTTAATTTAATAAGCAAATGAATAGGGTATATGTTCAGCAGTTTTAATAGTATATGAGGTTGTCGAATCAGGTGTAGATTGTTGGCACTCAATGTTTTTCAAATAACATTCAAAATCGGCCTAAATAACAAAAGGGACTTTATACTGTTTCTGAATATTTTGAAACTTTAATATATTTGCAGGAATATAATTTCCAAATTTATCCAAAATCAAATTATCTGAAGGAAGCTCAATTCGAACCAAACTACACGTTCTAAATGAGCGTTAAGTTTTTCATATATTCCAAAATATTGAATCCATCACATATTTTTTTTTTTATTTTTTTTTTGATAATTGTTTGAATACCAAGCAACCTGAATTTTTTATCCAACACTAGTGGTTATTTCCATCATCAGAACTTATTAAAAGCAAAATAATATGTAATTTTTTTTTTCATTATTGTAATGTAAAGGACCCAAAATCTCATATACATTTTTATTATCTCTTAAAAATTTTTCAACTCCATATACATTTATGGACAAATTATTTTTTTCCTCAAATTTTTTATATCTAATAATTTTACTGGAAATTCAATATCTGTAAAATCGAAAGCGTTTCTGAAGTCTGGATATGATGAGGTCTTTCGAGGATTACCGATAGGCTGGTATGCTGCTGAAATGACTGCCCAGGCAAAACAGCAATTGTCCTCATTTATCACATTCACTATTGTTTAGAAAATTTTTGCATCTTTATCTAGGAGGAGGCATTCAGTGGGTTGTACTTATTGATGTTTACTTTCAAATGCAGAATTCTTTGTAGAGCCCACCCTGTAATATGAATTAAAAAATTTGTTCTGAATAATATTTATTAGAGATGTTCAAGTGATATTAAGAAAACTTAGCTCTTGAGATTAAATAATAATTACCTGATCTCGTTCCGGCAATTCATCTGCTTTGGTTTCAATAATCTTGAATAAATCATCGTAAAGCTGTTGTAAATCAGCTGTATGGGTTACTATGAAAAATGGTGTATTAAATGACTTAATTGAAGTAGAGTATAAAGTTGGGGAATAATATATTTCAAATAATTCCAAATTTACTTTAGCACATGTAAATCCTTGTTGACGCTGGCGTATTAATGTTTGTACGTTATTACCAACATCTTGCTGAAGCTTTTTGATGTCGACGTGATAAATCTGTGAATATATTCTGTAGGAAGCTATTCGACATTTAAATGCACTCCCGATAATGTCAATTCCATTTCCATATTTTATGCAGCTCTTGTTTTTATGAATATTTGCCCTCAAGTGTGTGCTCCAGGAATTAGATTTGACATTTACTTCATAATCTTGACAATATCTCACTGGAGGTCTTGAAAGTAGTTCATCAACTGAAACAATTATTATTTTTTAATTCCTCTATAAAACTTTATTAATTAATATTATAAAGAAAAATTAAAAGGAAAATTTTGCTATATATATTATAAAAAATACTTGCTATTAATTATATAATCTTCCATTAAAGGTGTTTTCGTTATTGACAAAATTTTCTCGAAGGTGGCGTACAATATGTGATTTTCTTTTAAATTTTCTTAAGCAGTGGGTGCAAAGGAGAGTCATTTTAAAATGGAATCGATTAGGGTTATGTCGCTTGTAAATAAACACAATTTGATCTATCAAGACCCCATGACATAGAAAAATTAGCAATTTTTTCAGCTCGCGCAATTTGGATAACTTTTGGATTATCTTTTTAATTTGTTGAACAGCATGGATTTAAAAAAAATATGTATCTATTGCCCAAATTTAAAAGAAGATCGCCTTGTCTTTATATACAATTTTTTACATCTTTCAGAGTTGAATTGGAAAAATTATTGCAAATACTATTCAAGTTGAAATAAGAGAATACCATTGATTTAAATCCAGATGCTGCGCCTCTTATGTCACTCTTATTTCAACTCGGCTTAGATTTCATGAGAATAAATTTATCCAATTCACTCTTATTTGATAAATCGATCTGTTGTGATTGTGGTGGGTAAAGAAAAATTTTGATGCTCCAAATTATGAGAACTAGTATTGTCGCCATCCAATTTTGGCCTTTTAAAGTTTGGCAAATCTAACAATGTTTCCGAAGAGCGCTTTTTTGAAAAATTTTGTTCAAATAAATTAGTAGAATTTTTTTTTGTACATTAATTGATTTGGTTCCAATACATTTTGTTCCTGATTCTGATTTGAGCATGAAATGATATTTGAGAAACATTGAGGTTGCTCATTCTCAAAATTTTCATTATAAATATATACCTCAATGTCCCCCACAATTTCACCACAGCTCAAATTCAAAACGTCTACAAAACTGTTTGTATAGCCAAATTTGGATGGTTGTTGATATAAATTTTTTTTTTGTGAAACCTGTATGACAGTTTTCACACTGTCGATTGAATCATCAGATGAATCATATGATGATTCATCTGATGAAACATCCGAAATTGGTGAATAATGGGGGCGATAAATCCCTTTCATATTATTTTTTGAAAAACCCCCAATGCCAATCCCATTATTATTATTTAAAACTCCCTCATTGTCACCTCCATTTTGCCCTAAGCCATTTGGAGACCCTCCCAATATGTTCAGAAGTTGTTCCAAATCATAACCCTCCTCTATTGTCAAATTATTAATTAAATTTTGCCCGGAAATTTCCTCATGCTCCCCATCAACCTTAATTAAATTTTACCCCGAACCATTTTCAGTTCCTTTCATTATATTGAGAAGCTCTTCCAAATTATTACCCTCATGTATTTCAAAATTATTAATTAAATTTTGCCTCAACATATCATTGTTTAGATCATCAAAATTTAATTTCTAGTTTTTCATCTCTTAACTCGCAAAAAGAACAGTCCATTAAATCGTGGACAAGGTAAGCTTCGTTTAAACCAAATGCGGTTAAATCGATGTTTTCAATTTTTACATTTAAAAACGAAGATATTTTAATTATAAATTAAAAAATCAAAAAATCAGAAAATCAGAAAATCAGAAAATCAGAAAATCGAAAAATCGAAAAATCGAAAAATCGAAAAATCGAAAAATCGAAAAATCGAAAAATCGAAAAATCGAAAAATCGAAAAATCGAAAAATCGAAAAATCGAAAAATCGAAAAATCGAAAAATCGAAAAATCGAAAAATCGAAAAATCGAAAAATCGAAAAATCGAAAAATCGAAAAATCGAAAAATCGAAAAATCGAAAAATTGAAAAATTGAAAAATCTCGAGGTCACGCTATCTTTGCCTTCTTCTTCTTCTCATCCTTCGGCCTGGTTTCGCCGCTGGAGGTACGGAAAGGTGGTATTTCTGTATTGTATATAAGGATTTACAGCATCTTGACTTATCATTAAATAAGTTTAAAGTCTGTAACATGAGTATCTTCATAATTCTGACCCTAGAAGATTTTATAGGCTTCTTAGAACATCAGGTGAACCTGATGGATATTCTAAGAAATCTGACTCCAAATTCAGAAGACACGGTGATGTGGCCGCCACCATCAGAGGTTGACTATTTAAATGAAGAATTTGGTGATGAATTCCTCATGGATGAGGATTTACCGAGTGAAGAATTCATTAACATGTTCGAGCCAAACCTGGATCCCGAGCCTGTCGAATTTGAGTGGGATCCAGACCACAAGCAATGGTTTTGAAGCCTTTGATGACGGAGCAACAACAGCCTATGGCAGAAGATCAGCCACAACCTATGGCAGAGCAGCAGCAGCAACAACCTATGGCAGAGCAGCAGCCAGCTTTGGTAGAGCTGCAGCAAACTATGGCAGAGTCGGAGCAACCTCCTGCAATGCAGCGAAGGGAGAGATACGATTGAAAATGCAAGAGGCATATAAATTATAAGTTATGATTTATAAATCATGATTTATAAATTAATTTACGGCAATCTCTGTCAGAGCAGTAATCTCTGGCAGAGCAGCAATCTCTAGTGGGCAACATCTCTGGTGAGCAACAACAATCTCTGGTTTGCATCAACAATCTCTGGTGGGCAGCCACAATCTCTGGTGCAGCAGCAGCAACCGATGGCAAATCAGCAGCAACCTATGGTAAAGCAGCAGCAACCTATGGCATAGCAGCAGCAGCAACCGATGGCAAACCAGCAGCAACTGATTGCAAGGCAGCAGTAACTTATGGCAGAGCAGCAGCAACCTATGGCAGAACATCAACGGCAACCTCTGATGGGCAGCAGCAACCTATGGCAGAACAGCAGCAACTTATGGCAGAGCATCAACAGCAATCTATGGCAGAGCATCAACGGCAACCTCTGGTGGGCAGCATCAACAGATGGCAAAGCAGCAGCAACCTATGGCAGAGCATGAGCAGCAACCTATGGAGGAGCAACAGGGACAATCTATGGCAGAGCAGCAAAAATCTCTTCTGGAACATGGATCCATCCCAAAATGGTATTTGGTATTGTGATTCATATATGTATATATGTATATATGTATATATGTATTTATATATTTATCTATTTATGTATATATGTATATTTGTATTTTGATTTAGGAATAGTAAAAAACAAAATCGTTGAGGAAAATACTTTATTTTTTTCTATTTCTTGTTCAGAATCACACCTAATAACCAAATTTCTTTAACTTGAAAGAATGATTATGAATAGGATGAATATAATTTTTTACAAGCATAGTAATGAAAACTAGTTTTTTTTTTAACTTGGGAGAATTATTCTACATGGAAGAATAAATCATAAGTTCTGTTTTCAGGGAATCTTATTTAATCAAACCTAATTGTTCTTTATCTTAGATATAAATTCTTATTTAAAATGTCTTAGTTGACATTTTTAAATAAATAAATTCAAGTGAAGTATCAAATTCATTTATTTAAAATTCAATTTATCGATAGGATTGATTGTGCATATTATGTAGAAAAAATTATTCTACACTGAAAAAACAAAATCATTAATTCTTCGAATCTTAATATAGACAAATTTCTATTTATTTACATGGTACCATTATATTTATTTAACTTAAGCTTAATATATATCTTATAACTAATATCTTACAACTTATATTTTATATAAAATCTTATATAAATTAGTTGGCATTTTAAATTTAATATAAAAAAACCACTAGGGTGCATGAATAAATTCAAGTGGAGTATCAAATTCACTTATTTAAATTTGTGCATACTATTTGAAAAGAATTATTCTACACTTAAAGTTGTTTTTTACTAAAAGAACAAAATTATAAATTCTTTCAATGGGAATAAATACAAATTCTTTTTTATTCACATTATTCCCTTATATTTATTTACATAGTTTCTTACATTTATTTAACTTAGCAGAACAAAATCTAAATTCTTATAAAATATTTTAAAGTGAAATAAAATTTTTCGATTAGATGGTTTTGCATATTCTTTAATTCTGGTTTATTACATATTATACATGCTTGTGAAGGAGTTGTTATAAATAAATCGTTTTCACAAGTGTTGCATTGTAGATCTTTTCACGACATATAAAGGATCGTTTATAGTGATTATTTATAAAATTGTTTCCAATTTGGGCAATTTAGAGCATGTATATAGCAACATTCGCAACATAAATTATATGCACCGCCAGAAGATGAAATAATTACAACATAAGATTGAAAAACCCGCACTTCTCGCGTAAGGTAATGGGTTGCCAATGAAATACTTGCATTGATTTTTGCCACTTTTACTAATCCCTCTTCTCCACAATCATTCGAAACACCATTATCTTCAATCCCATCAGCATCTTAATCTTCATTGTCGTCTTCGAAGGTATTTCGATCTATTCTTATTAAAGAATCCTGTCTTGCATTGAACTTCCCCTTTTCAGCCAATTTAAAATGAGTTATTTCATCCTTATACATTGACTGGATTGATTCATCGCAAGGGGAATCTAAATATACTTGTTGTGGATCCATTTCGAAGACTGATGAACTGAATATGCGAGATTTGATTCACTTGTTTAAATAATTCGTACTTTTAACAACACTTTTTTATCGGTAATGGCGGAACGTTAATATGATTTTGATATAATTTGTAATGTTCAAAACAGGATAACTTTAGCTTCAATTCCTCGTCACTTTGATAATGTTCTGGAAACCTATGCCAAATTTGTTGTAAACTAAGTGAATCAACGTATCTCTTCAAATAACTGATGGGAAATAATGTCAAGTTTTGATCTTCAAAGTTCGTAAGGTTTTTCTGACTGGTTTGATATAAAATTATTACTTCACCGACACTTTCAATTATTCTTTGTTTTGGTAATTCGCTGCTTGCCATCCCGACTGAATGAATGTAGCTCGCTCAGATTCGGTCGTTTAAAATACCAGCTTCCCTCTAACTGCTGTGATGGGTAGGAAGGAGGTAGGAGGTGGAGCAAAAAGAGGTAGAATTTACGTAACCAATCGAGATAGGGGGCTAACTTGGGCAGCCAATCAGAAACAAGGTCATTCTTGGCTGACCAATCAAAAAAGTGGTGAGGGGGTCAACTGGAAGCCCCTTATCTCCACTACTGCCGTAGCTGTTTGGAACTAAAGCTGCAAGAGGGAAGATGAACGGCCGGACTTCCAGAGTGTCTATGTTACTGTAGAATTTAATTATAGTTTATTAAAATATGTACAAATTAATAAGCGGCAGCAAGATGATTATAGATGTAATGGCTAACGTTTCCACAATACGTCATTTGCAGGAGTCTATGATCAAATTCTGTCACATACATACTAAAATACTATCGAATAACATCTTGTTTATCACAAGCAACATCATCAAAGATGAAAATAGAATTAGTTTTTGCTTTAGAAGGTGATATTATACTTTCACTATTACTGAATGCATAACAACCAATACTCGTAATTGCTTTTAGCAATTTCTCCAAATAAATATATTTGGGTTAATAGAGGGATTTTGAATGCAGATAAATATTTGCAAACTTTAGTCTATTTAGATGTTCTAGTAAACTAATCTTAACATTGTTTTTTCTACAATTTGAAGGACGCGTTATAATACATCGTATAGTTGATGGAAATAATTTACTATGTTTAATCTTATTGCTTTTACTTGTATCGTGATTGCCAAATTTCAGTGTTGTTTTTTGTTTAAAAATTTTCTTCATATTAATGATATAAAAACATATTTAAGACTAGTTATAAAAGACTAAAATCACCTGATTTATAATTAGTTTGTCTTTATTCGTTGATGCACATTACAACAACGACAATAAATAAATTAAGTATTACGTAAATTGCTATGATGAAAAAAAAATCAAAGTAGAGGGTATTATAAATTCTTTCATTAATTAATTATAATTTCAATTACATTTACCAGGATATAATTATTGTAGACGAGATGTGTAAAGAACATAATATAGCCTATTCTAAGAACAAAAATTATCTGATCGACATCAAGCAGATCGAATTCTATTAAGAAAAGTTTTAAATCGAATTTCTTCTTCGGATGCTTCATGGAGAAAACTTGCTGCATCTGGTATATCAGCAGCTATACATTGTAAAATTAAACTAGGCCTGGGCAATTAAATGAAATAAATATTGGATAAATTAAATTCTACTTCAAATAAAAGTCAGTCTTCAGGTGCAGATCGAATACCTCACACAAATAGTACCTTTGCTTTTATTAAACATAGTTTGAAAATAATAAATGAAGGTATATAAATTTCATAATATTATTTAAAACGAATAGAAGCATTATTAGAAAAAATGCCAAATTTAAATACGAAAGTAAAACAAAAAAGCCAAAAAAATGTTTCACAGCAAAAGAAGAAAGCCTCCAAAAAAAGGACAAGAGAAAGAAAATAAAACAAAAAATATTAAGTTCTTCTTCTTCTGCTGGTTCCATTTCAGGGAAAAAAACTTGGATCAATTGAAAATACGAATACTAATAAAAGGACTAAATTAGTTAAAAATAAAATAGAATAGGATTTACTAAATTTGTCACGGCAATAGCAACAACAACAATTACCACAATTTAATAAGGCAATTAAACGTAAATTGGACTTCAATAATGATAAAGAAATGGAAGATGGTAAAAAAAATTAAATTAGATTAATCCATTTCAGACACCATTTTAAAAAAGGAATATGATATTTAAATATGGTAATGAGGTTTAAATAAGTTAGTTTATATATATGTATATATATATATATATATATATATATATATATATATATATATATATATATATATATATATATATATATATATATATACATATACAGGCGCGGATCCAAGAGGGGGGGGGGCGTTCGCCTCCCCCCCAAGAGCTTTAAGTTCAGGAATATAGACCCGATTTTGCCTCTTATACTATAGTTTTGTGACAGAATTTGATTATAGACTCTTGCCGATGACATATTGAGGTAGCGTTAATTATCTTATCTATAATCATTTTTGTCCCATATTAATTAGTAACTATTTTGATAACCTATAATTAAATATCACAGTAATAAAGACACTCTGGAAGTCTAGTCGTTCAACTTCTCTCTTGCAGCTTTAGTACCAAACACTACGGTTATTAAAGCTTACCACAACCATGACTCAGATCTTCAGGACTCAGGAAAGGCTGCTAATTAGTTGGTCAGTAGACATCTCTGGTCTTGTAGATCTCGCAGCAGCGCGCCCGCGAGTTTATTCGCGTGAAGGTTTGAATTAAATTGAATAAAACAAGTTTCTCAAAACACTTAATCTATTAACAAAATAAAAGAAAAATAAAACAGTATTTACAAATGAGAAACTTAAGAGTAAATTTGGATTATAATTAAAAAGCTTAAAACTACAAGCTCTTTAGGCCGTTCTGATATTCCTCTTAATGAAATAAACACAAATTTATTTGTTTAATTAAAAGTTTAAGGGATGGTGGACTCCCTTCCCCGGTAGAAAATAAAGTAAATTTCCCCTTACTATTTGAAATGCTGTCTGGAAGAATAAAAAAAAATATAAGACAAAAATAGCAGAAAAGACAGCAGAGAAAAACCTTCTTACACTGGTAAAACACTAAAACGCACGCCAAACTGACTTAGACGAATTCTAAATCGTAACTGCCCTTAATTAATTTCTCAAAATCGAACTCAACTTTCATCCCTTAGAACCACCCTTCTCCCTATTAGATGCGTTGGTCCCGTCATGCGTGCTTTGCCACCAATAGAACGCCCTTACGCGATGCATCCCCGCGCGCGAAAGGTAGTTTTAGTTCCCGAGCGTCGGTATGCTTTCGGTCCCCTGGTTCATAGATGGCATAAGTCATCCATGCGTCGAATTTAATTTAATTTAATATTAAAACTGACCAGAGCTCAAAACTAATAATTACTTTATATAAATGTGATCAATAACTATTCTACAACTATTCTAAAAGATGCGTGAAAGAACCCATAAAAAAACCCCAAGGTTTTAACCATTTTCTATCTTTCTTATTCTTATTTTCGTCAATTGGGGAAAAATGGGTAACAGTCGCGAACTTTGTACATAATAACAAATACTAATATTGCATTTCAGCGATTTTATTTAAATATTCTTTTGTTTTCTTATGATGGGAAAATTTGCTCAGTTTAAGTAAAAGAAAGCTCTCTCACGGTCGCCACATGTGGTTATCACTTTACAACTTAACCTTAGACCCTTAACGATATGGTTTTTAAGATTACTAAGTTACTTTGACAGATTTATATTAAAAACTTCGAGAGGGTGGAATAGTTTAGTTTTTGTGTCACATAAATTCTCTAAGTTTATGTTGTTTTTTTCAGAAAAATTAACTACCCCAAAAGTAATAAAACTAGGCTTAAGTTTGTTAATGGATTTATATTTCCCTGATATGTGACTATTTTTGGCCAGACATAAGATATACAATTTAACGGTCCAAATCCTTATACAGAGGGGGACTCAAGTAAATTCTTCCATTTAGTAGAATTTAATTTAGAGTTAATAAATGTTAAAATTAGTAAAAATCACAATAAACTTTTGTTCCCTTACAGTTTATTCAAGAACTAGAGACAGTAATAAATCATTTTTTACCCTTCCTTTTCTTCGCGAACTACCTGTGTTCTTTAGTCCGGTGTCTTTGGCAAAATCTGTTAGACATAAATATTTTTCGTAGGAAGGGGTTTGAAATTTTATATTCAAAAATACAGATCTATAATAAGGGACTATTTGGAATAACAATAGATATTTAGAAGTGTGAGGTGTTAAAAAGGATTTTAATCTTTGTCAGAGGCGTCGTTAGGAGATTTATTTTATCACAAAATATTTATGGCATATAATATTATTTCGGTAATAAACTTAAAATAAAAAGTTTTTATAATATTATTTTATTTCTTATAATTTCTTAATAATTCACATACATTACAAAATATAGATAATTTTGACATATTTAACACAAATCACACTATATTTTTATTATTTTTAATTTTGGCATAGAAACCGTTTTAGACACATTCAAACTAAAACGTAGCCTTATTCTCTCAAAAAATTCTAAGTTGTAATTTAAATACTTACAAAATACCGGTTTTCAAAAATACAAGAAGTTAAACATATATAAAAAATAAATTCGTCCATATAATATAAAAAATTTTTGGGGCTATCGGTCATTCTATTATTAATTAAAATCATTTTTAGAACATTTGACGTTTCAGTTTATTTATTTCTTAAACCATTTGCAGAATTACAGTTAAACACTAAAAATTATTTCAAATATAATAATTTTTAAACGAGGATGGTTCAATAAGTTTTCGGTCTGAAACAGAGAGGCCGCTAGTAGGATCATATAACTATAATATTTTATAAGCATTAACCTTGAGATGACGCCCTGCAAAGTTTCAGATGTTTGCGCTCAGTTGCTTGTTTGTGGCGATCGAGTGAACACATAAGGTTTGATATTTTGTGAAAGATGGATAAAATTGATGTTCGAGCGGTTATAAAGTCATTTATTTTAAAGGGCTTAACTCCTACGGACATTAAAAATGAGTTAGATTCTACTTTAGAGGATTCCTCTCTTTCGTTTTTGACTGTAAAAAAAATGGGATACTGAATTTAATCGTTGTCGTACCTCAATTCAAGATGATTAGCGCTCGAGATGAACAAAAACTGCTACAACTGACGAAATTGTCACAAATATTCACAATGTCATACTTCATGACCTTCAACTGAAAGTACAAGAGCTTGCTGGTATAGCAAATATCTCTATAGATCGTGTCCACTATATTTTGATTGATGTTCTTGGTATGAAAAGATTTCTGCACGATGGGTGCCGCGTTTGTTAACAGGCGACCAAAAACGCCTTCGAATGAACACATGCAAGAGTGTTTAGACTTATTCAGATGCAATCCTGCTGAGTTTCTTCGACGTTTTATAACTGTAATTGAAATATGAAATCACCACTACACGCCAGCGACAAAACAGCAGTCTAAACAGTGGGTGAGGGCAGGTGAAAGTGCGCGAAAAAGATTTCTGCGCGATGGGTGCCACGTTTGTTAACAGTCGACCAAGAACGCCTTCGAATGAACACATTCAAGAGTGTTTAGACTTATTCAGACGCAATCCTGCTGAGTTTCTTCGGCGTTTTATAACTGTAGATGAAACATGGATTCACCACTACACACCAGCGATAAAGCAGCAGTTTGAACAGTGGGTGGCGGCAGGTGAAAGGGCGCCAAAAAAAGCAAAAACGGTTCCGTCTGCAGGAAAAGTCATGGCAATGGAAATCCGATAGACCCAAAAAAATGAAATAAACATGTCAATTCTACACGCTTAAGAAAAAGACAATAATAAAAAAATTATGGCTAATTGGAATTAAATATATATAAAATTAAAGAGTGGGACTCACTAAAATAAAAATATATAAAAAAATAAAAAAAATATAAACAACATTAAGCAATAAAATACACCTAAACCAAAAATTTAAATAAGAAATTGTGTTTACACTGATAAACATTACGTATCTAATTCGTAATCAAAGTCAGTGAAGCTATCTTCGCTCAAATTAATTATAATTGGTTCCTCTATCTCACCGATAATGAGGGGGCGTTTCAACATTTCCTTTTATTCTTTTATTATACGGATTTTTTCCAATTTTCAGCAGTAACTTTATTCAAAAAAATCTTTCAACAGTTCAGTTAAATTACTAATTTTATAAGCTGGGTTATTTCTAGAAACTCTACCTTTTACATGAGAGAAATATTTCCTTCTCCAACGGACATTTTCGGAACGATATATAAGAACATATTTCCTATCTGGTTTTTCCCAGCAAAAAGTAAGTTCTTTGAGCAATTTCCAGAGCTCAGTTCTTTTAATTTCAAGTAAATCCCGATCTTTGTTGATTTTAGTTAGAATTTTGTCGACGGTTGGGATCTGCTTCTCATAATAAAATGTATGTACTTCTCCCTTTATTGCAGTTTACATCTTTTTAACGAGGTTTTTCGCCTGCCTGTGATCGAATGTGCTTAGGAGTACTAACAATTCCAGTCGGTTTTTTTCTCCTTCAGTATTCGGTACATAGTAGATTTTCCAACTCCTGTCATGTTGGAACACATCTCAACAGAGCTTTTAACATTATTTTCTAGATATTGGTATCTTAAGGCATCATAAACATTCATCGTAATAAGTTTTTCGTTGAGGAAAAAATGCCCTGATTTGGAATAAATATGTAGGTGGAAGCCATACCTTTTGGGTATCTCACTAATCACAAATAATATATAAAAACAAGCACAAACAAGATAAATCACTAAGGACACCCTGTAAGGTGTACTTTACTCACTGACAGAAATTAAATTGAATTATCAGGAATTTTATTGTTGCAGTAAATTTATAAGAGCTTATAATATTAAAATATAATTAGATTTACGGCAGTCCTCATTTACCTGCGGCACTGAAGCAGGTACGTTGGAGGTTTCGGTAACAGTTTTATTACTCTCTCTAGTTCTTGAATAGATTATAAGAATGTATATGCTTTGCGATCGCCCCTCTCCTTCCCAAGAGCTTTGAGTTCAAGAAAATAGAACTGATTCTGCCTTTTATATTAGGAATGTGTATGCTGCTGGCATTCCCCCCCCCCCCAGCTTGATAACTTGTTTTTCTTGCGATAGCGCTCCCCCAAGAGCTTTGAGTTGAAGAAAATAGACCCGATTCTGCCTCTTATATTAGGAATGGGTATGCTGCTCGCATCCTCCCCCCCCCCTGTTGGCAACTGGTTTTTTCTTGTGATTGCCCCGAACCTCCCTTTTAAACTAGATGTATGAATGTTGCTGGTGTCTCCCCCCCCGTTGACAACTTGCTTTCGCTTTCCATATTGCCCCCCCCCCAAAGAGAGAGACTGGACGGACCCTGTATATATATATATATATATATATGTAGCAATAATATGACAATAATTTCAACACTAAAAAAAGAATAGAACGAATTATTAACCAAAAAAAGAAGCCACACAAACCATCGTCTCCGTTGTTGACGACATTTAAAAAAACAAAAACAAAACCTAAATCAAGTAAAACCTCAATGACAAGATTTCAATCGATTTCTAAAAAAAAATTAAACGTAATCTGTCAAAAGGAAAACCAAAAAGCCCTAAAAACTGTAAATCAAAATACTGGTTCAATTCAATCATTACCCAGGCTAATTAAAATTCCAATAACAGATGACGTATTACCTTTAATACCAATATTTGTTGGTCTTAGTGCATTAGATGCATTGAGTGGAAGAACAGCAGGGATTGCAAAAGCTTTAAATGATGCTAGAGCTGCTAGACAACAATTAGCAGAAAGTCAACGTACACAATAAATCCATGCAAGCAATAGCAATAGGAGAAGGACTATATTTAAAACCGTATAAAACTGGTTTAGGACTTTGTTTTGCCAAAAAAAAAATTCAGATAAAATTACAAAAGCATGCTCTTAATAATTTAGAATTAGCCATGTGTTGGAAAAAAATTTGAAATATCACAATTTCGAAGAGTTTTTATAAAGGATCCTTTACCAAAACAAATTCGAAAAAAACTGGATAATTATTCTGGTCCAGGAACTCACTGGAAAATATACAAAAAATATAAACAAAATATTTACTATTTTGGGAGTTCTGGTAATCCTCGAAAACTCAAAAATACCTTAATTCTAACAGTTTTTGTAATATATTTTATATTCATACACCACATCAATCGTATAATTCTATTAATTGTGGTCATTTATGTTTAGATTTTCTTTGTCACCTGCAATAATTGTTTTTTTTCCATATAACATCAATAAATATGTAGTACTAAAAAAAATTGTTTTATTTATTTACAACGTTTTGTCTTAATAACAACAATAGTAACAATATGTCTTATAAGTTTTCTTTATTGGGAAGAGGATCAAACCTTTCAGCCAAAATGTATCCTGCAATGGGACTAAATTTTGAAAGTTATAATTCAATTCCAAATGGTAACAGTACGAACAATATATTTTATTATGATACTAGTAGTGAACATAACCCGATCCTCTTCATCCCCCCACTCCTCGACCTTGACCTTGCCCAACCCCTCTTTGGCTCCGCCCACATGTCCTTGTCATTGACCTTGAAAATGCACGTGTGCTTTGTCCTTGGCCTTGACCTCGTGTTCAAGGTTGTGTGTGACTTTGACCTTGACCTTGGTCGAGACGACCTTGACTTTGTTGGAGGCCATCTTGGGTGTGTGACCTTGAAGTAGTTATTTGTGCATTGTAATAGTGTGGGATGATCTTGA
Source organism: Diaprepes abbreviatus (assembly GCA_034092305.1). Taxonomy (NCBI): domain Eukaryota; kingdom Metazoa; phylum Arthropoda; class Insecta; order Coleoptera; family Curculionidae; genus Diaprepes; species Diaprepes abbreviatus. Next base: position 2,540,421 of record JASJET010000091.1, on the reverse strand, counting down.
AATGATTTTGACTTTGCAAATTGTTCTATAAAATTGTGTGAGTCTATTTACATTCATTCAGTGTGAAATGTCAGATACGGAACTATCTAAAGAAAAAATTATAGAGCAAGTCGGCAGAGTAATTTGTTTATATCAGAGTAATTTAAAAAGTTTGTGTGATTTTGAAGAGAAGGAACTAGCATTTTTTCCTCTCGAATATTTAAAAACTTGCGTTGATACGCTGAGTTTACGGCAAATTTGGGATAAGCTGCCAGCGCCATATCGGTGTGACAAGGAACTACAGTTAAGCTTACCCTGTTACATTCACTATGAACAAATATATCGTCATTATATAGATGGGCCACCACCAGCAATAAAAAAGTGTCGTGAAGGTAAAAAATGAGTGAATAATATGAATAGTGCTTTGCAAGAGACAGTAAAAAAATTCGGCGATGAGTTCACTGAAACGGCTAGTAATTATTTCAATGATGCAATGAAAAGTCGAGCAGAATGGGCGTCGCGCTATTGTGATTTGGCTTATGAATATGAAGAGGCTGCGAATGCATGTCGTAAATATTGCAGCAAAACAATAAATTTACAAGACTTTGTTCGTGAAATAAAAAAGTTGGGGTTTAGTGACTGTTTGGAAAAACTGATTAGGTTCATTGCAGATCCGGTTGTGTTAGATGAAATTAGAGTGTAGGACTTAAGTTTAACGTAGTAGTAGTAGTTAATATGGAAAGTTTAGTGCGAGAAATGTACGAAGAATTTCTAATTTCTGCAGCCTGTTCGGAATTTTACGCATATGAAATGCAAGATTCGGAGGCTCAGGATTATAGTGTATTTTTTAAGTATATGGACCATGCCAAAGTGTGTATTTTAGCGAGTATAGTTTGTAAGAATTTTCTAAGAAATAAAAACGAACAATTATTATTGAACAAATTAAGAAAATTAGGTTTAGGTCATAATGTTACACGTATAGAAGAATGGCAGAAAAAAATCAATCAATAAAGTACATAAAATGTAGTTATTTGTTTCATTATATTTTGTCCTTGAAGTTATCCTTATACCAATTTAAATATGTGACGTCATTTGACCTTGAATACTCCCACTATTCTATCGTTAAGCTACCCCCACCATTGTTACAATTCGACCTTGAAAACTCGCTATAAAGGTTAGTGGCAAAAGAAGTGACTTCAAACAGTCGCAGATATCAGTGGCATAAACATCAAATATTGTGTTCGTGTAGTGTTCTGAAAGTGCTTTTATATTCACGGTAATTTTTGGATTTATATACCATTTTTTCAATAATGAGTATTGCAAAAGAAACTCTAGATGAAATTAATGAAATGTTCAGCAAAGATTTCGAGGTTTTAGAGAGAAAAAAGGTTACCGAAATGATTGTAGGCAAAGTGTATAAAATTGTAAAGATGGTTTCAATGACTACACGATTTGGTAAAACTCTTTTAGTGGCTTTACACGATGACGGTGATAATAGCACATTTGAGAATTTTTTGCCAAAACGTGTGGCCGAAACACTATCTGACGATATTGTAGATATTATGAGTAAAACTAAAGGTAAATACACTCTAACTTATTTGGGGCAGAGCACTAGAGTTTTTGGAAACAATACTCGAACATTATTACGTTTTGGCTCATTGGAGTAAATTGTATGTTAATTGTTTGAAAAAAAGGATGTAATTAAATTTAAAATATAGTTGCACATGTCAGAATACTTACGCGTGTTCATTATTTCTGTTAAAGATGTCTGCTGATGCGACGACGACGACCGCCAACGAATGTGTAGATAGATACATATTTTGGTTGGGGAGAGAATTAAGAAATATGGCTCACGATATGTTAGATAGCGTAAATGATTGGTCGCATATTGATGCAACCAAAGATCAATATAAGAACGAGATCAATGATGCAATCAATTTCATGGCTGGGGCACACTTGTGCGACAAATTTTTATATGGTTCCATAGACATGGATACATTTTGTGCTGAAATGGTTGAAGAAGAATTAAAAGAATACCTCGTCAATATTCCACATTTACCAGGTGAGCTAGCTGCAAAATATGAATTGGTTTCTGCAACAGCAACAGCCCAAGACGTTGACGATCGAAATAGTGTCGGATGGGATAGAATTTTGAGCAACGAAAATGAAGACATGGAAAATTAATTTTTTATAATTTTTGTATTTGTGCAATTAAATAACTGTAAATAAATATCTGTTACAATCACAGTTTTGTTTTATTTCTTTTATAAACATACCAACCCAGTAGATCATAGTCAGTGTTTCTTTTTCTCAGCTGAAATATTTAATATAAGTAGGGCAAATAAAAATAAAATAGTTTAGTAAAGATGGAAAATGAGTCGAGGAAACAACCCAATTGATAAATTTGGTCTTCAGAAAAGTAATGAAAAATATCATATATTATCTGGGCCACAAGGGATTGGTTTTAAACTTACAGCGGATGGGCAGTATGATATGGGTGGAAAAATCATAACCAACTTAGGCGAACCTAAAGATGATGACGATGCTGTGACAAAACACTTTGTTAATAGAAAGTTTTACAATTTTGCAGTTGTAATATGTGACATATTTAACAAGGATGTCCTCCCCATGATATACCAAAATAATAGTGAGCTTAAAACAAAAATTAAAGTTATGCAGAAAATACTATATCATCAGCCTTTAAATGACTCACTAAGCGCACTGTCGTGCGGCTCGATTTAAAAAAAAATCTAAAAAAAGGAAAGCAGGTTAAAGAATAGGAGAACGCACTCCGAGTGGCATAGCCTTGAAGATGACGTCGTAGTCGTCGGTGAATTGGATCTTCCCTCCAAGAATATTGAAATGTTATTTATGTGTATGATGTTTAATTGTTATTATTTTTGATCATGAAAATTGAAATAAAAAACTTTGTTTTATAATATATTGTTTATTTATTTTCCATTTTAAATTAAAATAATTATAGTCATACAATATGTTATTTTAACAATATTAGCTTTATGTATCCAAGAGTTGAAGTGGTTGGGAAATTCTAGCCATTTGACAAACAATTGATCGGTGTGATCTTTCTTGCGTTGTCTAAGGACCTATTCTACTAGATAAACGCCAGGACTGCTTGTTTTTTGTAGTTCTGACTCGTAAAAATACTCTCTTATAGGCTGACCTTCTAACGATTCCAACAAGTATGTAGGTGGATTTGTAACGTTAACTTTTACAACTTTAAACATTTCAGTTGACCAAGAGGGCGTATATCCTTTCTCGAATAAGCTTTTGTACTTGCTAATACGCACAATGTCACCCATGGAAAACTTAAATTTTTTAGGTACAATTTTTAAATAATCGTATGTTTTAATTTGTGTTTTTTCTTGCACGTCTGCAGGCTTCATTCCAATGGAGCGATGTTTCGAATGGTTATAGGTTTTTGTTACTGCCGATAATATATGTATCCATTTGTAAGATCCTCTTGTCGAGAATTGTTTATATAAATTATTTTTTAAAGTCCTTATGACTCGCTCAACAATTGCAGCTTTCTTTGTGCTGTAAGTGGAATAATGATTTATATTATATTTTTTCATCAGGGCTTGAAAGTTTGTATTATAGAACTCCTTTCCTTGATCACTTTGCAGATTTGTTGGTGTATCTGATGCCTCTTCAATGATGCTTTTCATCGCATTAGTAACTTCTATACCAGTCTTGTTTTTTATGGCTTTGGTATAGACAAATTTCGTGTAACAATTTATACAGACCAAAATATAACGATAACCATCGTTTTCATCAGCATACTGTTGCATTTCAGCCAAATCAATTTGGCACAAATCTCTGTATCCTTTTATTATCGTGCGCCGTCTTACAAAATTTTTTCTAGCCGTTCTATGTAGTTCATTAACAATCTTGATTTTTTCTAGACTGGGCTCCATATTATTAGTAATACTAAAGGTTTCAGATCGAAGGAAGAACTGAATAATATCATTAAATATTGAGCTTAATATATTATATCTTGTTCTCGTAATTCCTCTATGATTGACATAATTTCATTTTCGTGTCCAGTGTGACCGGCCATTTTGGAACTCCACAACAAACGTAAACGATCCACCAACTCTTTAGCTTTGTTCCAGTAGACATATTGAAATTTTTTCGAAGATAATTTCTTTTTTGTGGGTAACTGTAGTTTTTCCGAGAGATTTTTTCTTGTAATAGTACCACCTAATTTTGTGCCCATTATCAGAGGTTTAATAATTCGTAAATATTTGTTCCATCTGGTCTCCCGTAAACCATCACTTTTTTTAAAATTGTTGTAGACAGCACTCGTTCATTCCAACATATCCTTGTACGTTGAAAGTACATTATCATTTAATTGTTATTCCTGGCCTAAACTTGGGGGTGTTTTAAGAAATAACAAATCATAAAGTGCCGGTTATCCACCATATTCTGCAATATTTTTCCCTTTTTTGTATAAGAAAATATTTCCATTTCGAAAACGCACCTCTAAATTACCAATAAAATTTTTGTTATAATCTGTTTTTGAATCAAAACGTACACCATATACAGTATCGTATAGAGATGGTTTCGAACGTAATCCTTTCAGGTGTGCGTTTAAAGTATCGGAAGTTGTGGTGTCAGCGGATGCGAGAGATGTATTAGTTGATGTCGAGGGTGTATCAAACACCGATTGGCTAATATCTTCTTTTGAAATGCGATGCTGCTGCTGCTGCTGCTGAATAGGTGTGGAGGTTTGAAAGGAATGTGTAGGTTGGGGAAAACCTGATATTTGAGTCGACTGCACTGATGTACTGAGACTATGTGACTTTGTAGCTGGATAATGTTGTGGCTGTTGTTGTTGTTGTTGTTGCTGCTGCTGCTGACGTTGCTTAACCACATCAGATATAGTTGTCAACGGCTTAGAAATGGGTTCGTAAAACTTTTCCAATTCCACAACATTAAGTTCTTTAGCCGCTTTAATTTGTTTAAATTTTTTTCTGACGGCATTGGTAGCTTCCACTAGTTTACGTTTTAAGTCGATCGCGTTATTCATGATGTTAACAAAGGACGTTTCAACAATCAAATGAGTGTTTTCTCTTATTATTACAGTAATATATAGCTATCAAATCCTTTGCGGTATCTTCCCGATTTCACATCACTGTCTTTATCAATTACTAAAAATTCATACTTATTATCCCAACATTTTGAGCACATTTCTTGAAATTGAGTAAAAGTTAGATCCGGTGAAACGTGGTCGGAAAATATGTGTTTCATATTCAACTCATCTTGTTTAAACATAATAATAAAATTGGCATTGTCTCGCACAAGCTGTTTAGGCACTCGCGAATATGTTTGCGCTAGGTAAAAGGAGTCGATATTTTTATGACGTCCCATGCTAAAGTACGATCTTATAACATCTTGTTTTTCACATATAACATCATCACAGATAAATATACAGTTTGGTTTTGCATCGGACGGTTCCACAATATTACTGGAATCACTAAAGGCATAGTAGCCTAAACCTTTGATGGGTGCTAAAATTTTCCTTAAATACTCATATTTCGGTTGATACAGAGATTTCGAGTAAATATAGACATTTTAGAAACGTAGCCCAAGGGGGTGTGTAAACAGCGAAATCATGACATTAGTTTTTCCACAATTGGATGGACCAATTAACAGGCCGCGAATAGAGGAAGGAAGTAGAGGACCGTGTCTCTTCATTATCTTCTTTTCAAATCCAAGTCCGACTTTTTCATCGAGATTGTCAATAGGAAGTTTTTGTTTAAGATCGATAACGCGCATCTTAGGAAAATTTGATATTTTATAGGCAATTTTTCACAAAAACTGTCATTCAGATGCCGAGCGTCAAACGAAGTGGACTGTCTCACGTTTCCAATAAAACTGGACACGGTATTGTGAATTCATTAATAAATAAATTACCATTCGAGCTCCACATTCCTGGTTATCAATATTGCGGACCCGGAACAAAAATAATAAAACGTGTAACAAGAGGTGATCCAGGCATTAATCCTTTGGATGCCGCATGCAGAAAACACGATTTAGCCTATTTACATAATAAAGACAACATAAGTGCGAGACATCGAGCGGATTACGAGCCCGAACAAAGTGCTTGGAATAGAGTAAAATCGAAAGATTCCAGTTTAGGTGAAAAAACAGCAGCTTGGTTAGTTATAAACATTATGAAAGGAAAACAACGTTTTGGTATGGGTGTACCATCATCATTATCAACAAAAAAAACATCTAGTAAAGGCACACGTCATACAAAAAGGAATGGTGTTAATAAAAATCGACATGTTCGGAAAGTCAGTTTCGGAACAGCTATTCGACAAGCAGTTCGAAAGGAATTATTAAAAGCCGGAAGTAAAAATGTGTTGGAAAAAAATGTCATGAATGCATCTAAAATAGCTCTGTCGGCAGCACGTAGATCGGTAAAAGCGGCAGGTGGCAAAAAGAAGGTTCGTACACCGAGAATAATACCGATTCCTAAAACTGGTGGAATATTACCATTAATACCAATTTTTGCCGGGTTATCAGCTTTGAGTTCATTAGCCGGTGGGGCAGCGGGAATTGTGCGCGCCATAAAAGCTGTAAAAAAAGCAGCGAAGATAAAACCGGTGCCGGCCTGTATTTAAAATCGAAAGGAAATGGTTTGTTTCTAAAGCCATATCGTAAAGGTATGGGATTATTTTTAAATCGTTGATCAAAAAACTAATTGAATCCCTACCTCGAAGACCACTATCTAACATCGATATACAAAAATATGCCAAAAAAAAAAAGAATAGGACACTTTCGAGGCGTTTATATGAGGGATTCATTACCTAGACAAGGTCCTCGACGGTACGAAGCAGCAATAGTGAATTTGGATATTACGCGTGGTGCAGGGACTCATTGGGTAGCTTATAGAAAAAATAAATCTAAAGTAACATATTATGACAGCTTCGGCGATTTACCCCCACCGATCGAATTGGTACGATATCTACAAACGGGATCGGAACCATCAAAAATTATTTACTATACATACGATCGTCAGCAGGATTTTGGAACAGTCTGGTGTGGACATTTGTGCTTAAAGTTTCTTGTCGAATCATCAGCGTAAAAGATGTCATCATCATCGTCACCATTAACACCGCAAATGGATCGCAATAACTATACTAAAATGTTGCAATCACTGAAAGCATTTCATCTAGCCGGTGGATTAAGGAAAATGACCGTGAAACAGTTAGAAAACATGCCCAAGGAAGTAATGATTGCATTAGCCCCAAATGAAATTCCATTCGTTTGGGAAAAGTTGCCCGAGCACCTCAAAAGCGATATCGATATATTAAAATATCATTGCGGTTGCAAACATTATTTCAGCAGCAGCAATTTAAACGAGGTTACGGCTGATGAGGATCTTACGGCTAGAAAAATATTTTGTTGTTATTGCAAAATCAGCGATGTGCGCATAAAAGCAGAAAATAGCATAAAAACATCACTATCTAATGCAGTGAGAAAAGGTGTGAAGATGAATCTTTTTAAATGTTGCCGCTAAGAATAAAACCGAGATGTGTGATGTTTTAATGGTTAGTCATGTCTTATACGTTCACACTAACAGGACACTCGAGCGTGTTAAGCGCCGATTTTTATCCACCAGTCGAATTAAATAGAGAAAACAAATATGGTCTGGCATTGCTGGGATTTTACACATACAATTCAATTTTTAATGTGGACGAAAGCAACAATAAGTTTGCCTACATGAAGGAGGGTTACACCACCGAGCCGATACAATTGCAGATTCTATCTGTTGCCTATGAAATAGATGAGATAGGTAAAGCTATGTCGGAGGCTTTGAGGATTTCAACTGAAGAAAAGAACGATGGAATCTTTTACTTTGTCGCTAATAATAATACGCTGAAATGTGAACTGAAATCCCAATATACTATAGATTTCCGGGGAGAGGCGAGTATCGGTAAAATGTTAGGATTTAATCATACAGTGTTAAAAAGAGACAAAAAGCACGAATCAACCGAGATGGTGGAAATAATGAAAGTACGCATCATACGCGTAGATTGTAATATAATTTCCGGAGCATATATGAATTCGGTGGAAGGTCATACCTTGTTCGAATTCGATATCGACGTGGAGCCCGGTTACAAAATCAGTAAAGAACCACAAAATAATATTTATATGCCGTTAATGCCGGCAGGACGTCAGTTTATCGACAACATTACTCTTCGCATCTTGGACGATAGCGGTGATCTAATCAATTTTCAAGGCGAGAAAATAATCGTGAAATTGGAACTGAAGAAACTTTCATAGAAATGGGTTTTTGCTTCAATCGTCAATTGTGTGTGCAGTCGACTAAGATGGGGGAACCGCCGAAACATAATAAAAGTAAAAGAAGAGTTAACGTCAAGGTTAGTCGTCGTCCAGACGTTAGATCACAAACATCTCAACAGTTATCTGCCGAAGACTATAAATTTTTAAAATCAATCGGTCTTAAATTGCGAAAATGATTTCCACCACCAGCGATAAAATAGAGGTTTTCTCCGAACCAATCTTGGACAATTCCATTATTAGTCTAGAAGAGCATACGTATAAACCATACGGATCTCCATCATTCAACAATTCGGATGAAGTCCGTATCCCCATTAATTTTCAAGATATTATACTGGGTATCGCCGAAAGTTACATATATATCGAAGGAAAATTTAATCCCATAGACGCAACGAAAAGATGTTTTTTTATCAAATAATGCCCTTGCATTTTTGTTCGATGAAATTCACTACGAGATGGGAGGTGAGCAGGTCGCCGTGGTTCGTAAACCTGGAGTTACGACGACATTAAAAACCATGGTTTCATTCGGAAGTTTGCAACAAAGATCTCTCATGACGTGCGGATGGGGTCTCGACGAAGCAAACCAAGATATCGTAGACACGGCAAGTAACGTATTCTCCGGGAAATTACCCTTAAAATATCTTATGGGATTCGCGGAAGATTACGCAAATGGTGTTTTCAACGGAAAACAAGAGCTTATTATGATTATAGCTCGCACTTTTACCAATTGCTACGTCGGCGAAGTAGAGGCAGAAATTAGTATCGACAAAATCGAATGGAAAATTCGTCATATCATTCCAGACGACAAGCAAAAATTGAAAATACTGTCTCGCATTAATAAAGGTGGAAACAATGCCAGTATTCAAATGGCATATCGTAAATGGGATCTGTACGAATTACCAGCTTTAAGGCAAACATCTTCCGACGTGTGGGCCTTGAGAACGAGTACAAGTCTGAAAAGACCGCGCTATATAATCGTCGGGTTTCAAGACAGCAATAATTGCGACAAGAAAGAAAAAAACGCAACCCAGTATACCCACGCCGACGTATGCGACATTAGACTGTATCTGAATTCAACCGTTTATCCCTACGAAAGATGGAATTTAGATTTCGCCATGAAACTGTACGCAGCAGCCTATTACAATTACGAAAACTTCCAAAGCAGCTACTACGGGCGCGAAATAAACGATCTGATGATAACGTTCGCGGAATATATGAAAAACCCCGTTTTTATTATCAATTGCAGTCATCAACCAGAGGCTATTAACTCATCGACAGTGGATGTGAAATTGGAGTTCCAAACGAGAAAGAATAAATTCCCCAAAGACACTAAAGTGTACGCATTAGTTATTCACGACTCATTTTTTAGTTATAATGTATTAAAGGGTTCGGTGACCAATAAATCTATATTTTAATGTATCTATTATATGTAACACAAAATAATGTTAAAATAAGGTACTTGAATCAATAAATTTGTAATGAGTGAAGTAGTAGTTTTATATTTATTTGAAACCCAACAAAAAAAAGCGGACGGAAAAGCCCGCTCTTTAAGAAAGGAGTACGGGAGTTTAGATAATGGTGGTTTATTAAGTGGAAAAAAGAGCTTAGATAACACAAGAAAAAATTTTTAAGGCAAAATATGAAAACAACGATTTAGAAAATTTGTAGGAAAGTAGCGGTTAGGAATAGGAAAAAAGTTATAGGAAAAAATTATAGAGGAAATCGAGTACTATAAGTAGGCATTTTTCTCGATAGTAAAAACGGAAAAAAATATTTTTTTTCAAAAAAAAATTGAAAAATGGTGAATGCGCGCCAAAGTTGAAGTTTTGGAGCAAAATAATATTAGGAAATTAGAAAGAGAATTTTTTTCTACATATGGTAGTATTTTTCAAAATTCGGAAAGATGAAATTTTAAGAAAAGGGTTATAGTAAGTTAGTAATTTGGATTTTTTAAAGCGCTGTAGCTCGGGAACCATTCAATATAGAAAAAAAATAAAAGCACTTCGATAGCCCAAAATTTTGAGGAGAATGCGATGGTGTAAAAAAAATTATAATTTTTTTTTTTCGAAAATGCTGAATACGCGCTAAAGTTGAAGATTTAGAGAAAAACTGTATTGGGAAATTAAAGAGAGAATTTTTTTCTACATATTGTAGTATTTTTGAAAATTCGAAAAAATGAAATTTGAAAAAAAGGGTTATAGAAAGTTGGTAATTTGAATTTTTTAAAGCGCTGTAACTCCGGAACCGTTCAAGATAGAGAAAAAATAAAAGCACTTTAATTACCTAGAATTTTGAGGAGAATACAATGGTGAAAAAAAATTTTTGAAAAATTTGAAAATAAAGAAAATATAGACTAAAAAATTCTAAAAATCTATAGAAAGGAAGTTCGACGGTCTCATGGGAGTATCGGAAACTTGTAGGGGAAGGTTTGGAAAGTTGTAGAGGTTTTTTATAAATCCGCCCCTTCTCCTGGTTGTCTATGCCCGCCCGCGTCTCACACCCCCTCCTCCCACCGCCCACCCAACCTCGGGCCGGAACCGCCATTTTTGATGGTTTCAGAACGATTACGCGTCTCCTTCACCATTTTTTCGCAATTTTTGAGGTATCGATTTTTTTATTTGCGGTGACAGAATTTCGGAACAATTTTTTTTTGATTCTAGAGAAAACATCTCACAATATATGTATTTTTCCAATTTTTTATCATTAACAGTTACGACGCCAGAGCCCACCAAAGATGAGACAAAATTTTTTTTTTATATTAGCGAATCGGGATAAACAGGGTGATATACTTCAACTCTTCCTTATTACGATTCCGTCAAAACATTTTCAAAATTTTTCTTACCTTGCCAGAAAATAATTAAAATATATGCATAATTTGCATTTTTTGTAAATATGTAGCAAAGTGATGGTTAGAAATATCAAAAAAATTTATTTGAAAAAAATGTAGAGAAAGTCTAGTACTATATGCTAGAAAAGTGGTGGGGGGTAGTTTGTGTCCATACCAGAGATACGGTGAGTTATAAAATCATATTATTCTCAAACTTATATATAATGCATATATGCACTCCACCTTATCCCCTCTAACTTTTTGAATATATATAGAGGCCGGTATTAGAATTATTTCATCCTTACACATTCGACCGTCAAGATGGAAGATACACCAAAGAAGATCATTGGCATTGTCAGGCCATTCGTGCCCGGCAAAATATGCAAGTGTGAGGAGTGCGGGGGTACCGCACCAGGAGCAGCACCTTCGGCACCACCCGCAACGCCGACACCATCAGCGACGGCGACGGTGCCGCCATTGAGAAGACCAAGGGCTGCACCTAGGTCGGTGTTAATATCGTTGGGTATTACTCCACGGTAGGCACCCCACCCTCCCCCCTGGCCCTTTTAGGGCCACAAAAACGGTCCTTTTCAGGACCACATTATATTTTGATAGTAGTTTAGTAATCGTCACTTATGGGGCGAGATATTCGTTTAACGACGATTTGTCTCGTAGCTTAAGTGCCAAGTTATATGCTTGAGAACCTATGAAAATGTTAACAGTCCAAACAAGGTTTCTATTATTTTTTTTTTTGTAATGTATTCTTCACAAAATATTAAGAATAAGTCTTACTGTCTAAACAAAAAAAAACCAAAAAAAAAACAAATCTAATTCCTTATTTAAAGTTTTTGAAAAAATCAATAATTCTATAAGCTCTTACCAATACATAACATTTAGAATCCGTTGGTGGGGTGGGGGTAGTTCTATACATATGAGACTGGGCCAGTTACACAGTCATATATTCATCAACTCTCATACGATGAACATGGAGGAAGAAAGACCCGCCAGCAGAGGCTCATCCATCTTTAGCGATGACACCGTCGCCGACAACGTTGGAGACCTTCAAGTCTTCGACGACGAAGAGGTGGATTTTGAAATTGACGTCCTACGTTGGGACGACTTGGATGAGCCGATTCCGCTAGTGTATGACCACGATCCGGGTCTAGTGGAATTAAACGATGCGGGCGATTGGGTCTTACAAAGACTCGAAACTCCGTCGCCGCAGCCAGAGCCGGACTCGACGGAAGATGCGGTGCTGGAAATAGAATATACAATATTAGATACAAAGTATTAAAAGTTTAGGTGCTGGTGGAACCCAGCTAAATCGTTCGTTCGTATTTGAGAGCACAAACAACTTTCGGTCTCAATACGTAATACGACATTTGTTTTCACCCCCCACCATTAATTTGTCTCTATATATACGACCACCAATACTTATTACAATCATTTCAGTTCAACATGTCTGACAGTGAACAGCAACCCATCCAATGCCCTGTGGTAGATTCTACCACAGAGAATTGTCTCGAGTGGGAGTCGGACGATCCCAGATGGGATGAATTTTGGCGGTTCATCATCGAATATGCTGAGGACAGCACCGCCACCACCGCCGTTGATGATGACGGGCCGTGCGACTCCACAACACAATAAAGAGTCGCATGTTTTACAACCAAACGGTCCTTTTCAGGACCACAAAATAATTTGATCGTAGTTTTAGTTGGTTATAATACTTTGTAACCAATATTTTATGTTTTTTTTCATAAAAACATACAATATTGAGATGCAAAGTATTAGAAGTTCTGGCGACAGAACCTTAACTTCTTAAACCGAACCATGTTTTAGCATACTTGTAAATATTATCAAAAATCAAAAAATATTTACAACTTTTGCTATTGCGTAGTTTTAGTGGATTATTCATTCTTTTTTATTACCTAATATTATGTGGGACAGGGCCTATATGAAATAACACACAAAAATAAATTTTCAAGTCATTTTTATTCTCTTTATAAAATATAAAAATCTGATCAAAGACTTTTTTTTTATTAACTACAATATATATATATATATATATATATATATATATATATATATATATATATGTAGCAATAATATGACAATAATTTCAACACTAAAAAAAGAAAAGAACGAATTATTAACCAAAAAAAGAAGCCACACAAATCATCGTCTCCGTTGTTGACGACATTTAAAAAAAAAAGAAAACAAAACCTAAATCAAGTAAAACCTCAATAACAAGATTTCAATCGATTTCTAAAAAAAAATTAAACGTAATCTGTCAAAAGGAAAACCAAAAAGCCCTAAAAACTGTATATCAAAATACTGGTTCAATTCAATAATTACCCAGGCTAATTAAAATTCCAATAACAGATGACGTATTACCTTTAATACCAATATTTGTTGGTCTTAGTGCATTAGGTGCATTGAGTGGAAGAACAGCAGGGATTGTAAAAGCTTTAAATGATGCTAGAGCTGCTAGACAACAATTAGCAGAAAGTCAACGTACACAATAAATCCATGCAAGCAATAGCAATAGGAGAAGGACTATATTTAAAACCGTATAAAACTGGTTTAGGACTTTGTTTTGCCAAAAAAAAATTCAGATAAAATTACAAAAGCACGCTCTTAATAATTTAGAATTAGCCATGTGTGCGAAAAAATTTGAAATATCACAATTTCTAAGAGTTTTTATAAAGGATCCTTTACCAAAACAAATTCGAAAAAAACTGGATAATTATTCTGGTCCAGGAACTCACTGGAAAATATACAAAAAATATAAACAAAATATTTACCATTAAGCCGTTGGCGGTGGCTTGTTTTAAAGTTCTATAGTGTACAATGTATTTTTTTTTATCTTGTAAATTAGGAATTGATTTCGGTAATTTAGCGTTTTCTGTTGGCGGTATGATATTTTCTACTAGAAATGGAAGATCAGAATGTGCATCATGCAACTCAGTCGGATAATGCACATCCACTTCCAAAACGTAGCCATGTAAACTATCATCACCAACAGCCATAATATTTAAATCGAAAATTTCGCGCTCGGTTCACCATCGAAAACCATCATATGGTAATGCTTGTGACATACTATGACCATATAGATTTGTAGCATGAAGATATGTTATAAATGAAGAAGGTTTTGTTGGGTCATAGTCTGGTAAAAAAATATTATTAGCGATGTGCTTCCTTTCTGTACACTTGCTTATGCCGCCGCGTATACCTTTCCTAAAAAAATGTATCATGTCTATATCAGTTAAGAGCTCTAACTCTACCTTAGTCATACGTAGCATACAATCAAATGATAAACTTGGAAGGGTATAGTAATGTGCTGGATCAAGTTTATCGAATTTTAAACAATTATTCCCAAATTGCTCAAAAACATCACACAATAGCAACACATCTGATTTTAAATACACGTCCGAATAGTCCCCCAAAGTTTTACACTCAAACAAGCGCCATACTTCTTTTGCTCTTCTATAGCTTTCATCGCTAATATGTTCTTCCCGTAAATTATCATAAAATTCATCTTTACTTGGAAGACATGTATTTTCCATTTTTTCTATAGAGTCAATAAAGCTATAGGGAAAAACACCCTTTTGACGCATCAAATTAAATTGGTTGATATTTGAAAAATGTTTCCGCGTTTCAATAAAATCGTCGTCGTTTAAATCGCTGCCTAAATTTTCCAAAGACGTTGACAGAAATTTAAAACTGTCAATAAATCGCAACTTTAAATATTTCCTCTTGACTTTTCCACATTTACTATCAAAATAATCGTGCACATAAATGCTTTTGGTAAATGATATGTACTTTTCCTTACTTTGAGCCAAAACACCAATTTTATCCCCATATTTACATAACTCTTTAATAAATAAATGGCTGTCGTAGCCGCTTAAGTTATGAAATATGATAGGGATAAAAGAGGGTAATTTATAATTTAAATTACAAACGGAATGTGCAGCACCAAATCTTTTTGCACCAGTTATGTGACAGTGGTCTCGTACTTTAATCTCACCCTCTTCAAAAGGGCCTTCACATATACCACATATTTTAGCATCATTAAACTCCCTTTTTTCTTCAGGCGTTAACGGTTTCATAGGCTTAATGTCTTTTAAATATGTGTTGTATAGAGCCCTTAAATCACACTCGATACGATCCACAAAGACTTGAGCTGCATTATTCCCCCGAAATAGCTCAAATTTCGAAAGTGAGTCGTCAAAAGAGCATTTAATTAAATAAGCAAAAGAATATGGTTCATGTTTAAAACTTTTTACAGTGTAAGAATTTTGTGGGTTTGTTTGTACCGTTTCAACGGGTTTTAAAACAGATTCGAAATCTGCATAAACCACGAATGGAACGCGCATTTGCTTTTCTATACCCTCGAATTTTAAAATATTTTCCGGCACACTCTTTCCAAATTTATCGATTTTTAAATCCACTGAGGGTGTTTGCGTGAAAATATGATTACAATCGTAGCTTTGATGTAAAGTTAAAGTTGACGGTGTACTAAAATAAATAAGGCAACCATCACAGAAATATATTTTATGTTGTTGACAACTAATTTGACTTGAAACTAAACGTGATAAATCCCGAATCCAACAATAATGACTCTTTGAACAAGTCGTATCACAAAAATGTTCACCGCCATCTTTACTACTACAGTCTTTTGTAATTAACAATAAATTTACATGTCTATCCAACTTTTTTGACGCATACCTCAGTGGACCAATAACTTCATGTATTCCTTCATTATTTTCATATTTAGATTCCAGACCGTATACGTTAATTGATATGTTGTTCATTTCCTCAAATTTTTTAATGTCACGTAATTTTACTGGAAAATCCATACCTGTTAAATTTAGCACTCTAGAAAAATGGGGGTAGGATGTCTTCTGTGAAGGCGCTGCCGTTGGAGGAAACAATGCTGATGTTACAGCCCACGCAAAGCAAAATTCGTCCTGGTTAATCACATTGACGACAGCTCCTTTCTTTTCAATAGAACACGGCAACTTGATGTATGATGAGCCACCCATAGGCATATACTTGTTGATACTAACTTCCAAGTATAAAATTCGCACAAGAGCCCATCCTATAACAAGAAAAATAATATATAAAAATCAGTTTAATATATCGGGTTTTGATTTTTCCATACCTGAATCTTTCTCGTGGAACTCTGTCGCCTGCGTTTTTATTAATTCGGTGAAAGAATGGTAAACGGCATCCAAATCACTTTCTACACTAATTATTTGATTAGCAGTGTTGAAGGATTTTTCACTGAATATTTCTTGTGATGGAAGCATGTACTCGCCAACAGCTGTCATGTTAACTTTTAAAGCATGATGCACACGCAATAAATTTTTAACAAGTTCCACCACCTTGGATTTAATGTCTGCAAAGAACATTACGTAATCGGAATGCTCCATATCACTGCTAACCCGATAGGTTGCAATTCTCCTTTTGAAGGCACATTCAACGAGTTGCACACCATGACATACCGGCAAACATGAATTATTTTTATGTTGTTGTGTTCGTTTATGCGCTGACATATGATTTATTGGAACATCTACATTACATGTAGCGCAATTAATTACCGGAATCGTCGATGTATACTCTTCAATTCGGAGCCGTTTTCCTCCAGGCACTTCATTAAATCTCGCCGCACACGATTCTCTTTTATGACGTCTCATATTATAACTATTAGTAAACTTAGAACCGCAATTTTCGCAAACATATGCCATGATTTGTCAAATATTAACACATGTACTACCTATACAAGTCAGAGCCAACTGATGAATGAAACTGCCCCATACCTTATATAAAACAATTCAAGGTCACCCCAAACCACGTAACATATCTTCAAGGTCACACACCCAAGATGACCTCCAACAAAGTCAAGGTCGTCTCGACCAAGGTCAAGGTCAAGGTCACACACACAACTTTGAACACAAGGTCAAGGCCAAAGCACACGTGCACTTTCAAGGTCAATGACAAGGACATGTGGGCGGGGCCAAAGAGGGGTGGAGCAACGTCAAGGTCAAGATCGAGGAGTGGGGGGCTGAAGAGGATCGGGTTATGTTCACTACTGATACTGATAAGAAAGTTGAATTACCTGTAGGATCATATAAAATTGTTTATATAAATAACTACTTGGTAAAATATTTCGAAAACAAAAACAAGAACAAGAGGATACTATTAATTAATAACGAAATTCCCAAATTTAATATAAAAGTCAATGTTGCTGTCGCTGTTGAAACCGTTAAAATTTTTTAAAAGGTTGAACAATCTTTTGTTGAAAATCGTAATAATTTACAGTTTGAAATTAAATGTAACAAAAGAATTGATTTTAACAAGAATAATTCCATTGGAAGTTTTTTAGCTTTACGAAAAGACAACTTGCACCAAATAAAATTCATATATCAGACAATCTTGTAGATATATTTAAAGTTAATTCTACATGTATAAAGTGTAATTTAATAAGTAATACTTTTCATAATGAACAACCGGTTCATATAATACATATGTTTTATCCTACTGTTTCACCAAGATATAAAACTGTTGAAAAACCATCGAAGGTTATATACTTGCACGCGCCATTTTTATGAAATTTTACATAAAATAACAGATCAAGATGGAAACTTAATCAATTTTTGGAAAAGAACAGTGTGTTTACATTTGAAAAAAAATCGAATACACACTATAAAAGCAATGGTTTTCTATGTAGTTACAATATATATATATATATATATATATATATATATATATATATATATATATATATATATACATATATATATATATATATATATATATATATATATATATATATATATATATATATTTATATTGTTTAGCTGGCTCTGTTTCTGATTGAACGAGTGGCTTCGCAGGCTCCTTCCCTCTGCTGAGTGCGATATATTTGGTTCTTGTATGCTGGTCTCTCGTGAATTGATTGATCTTTGTTGTTTTGTTTCTTGATTTTTTATTAATATTTCCTATGTTGTTGGAATATGTATGGCATCGTCTCGTTTATTCAGCTGTCGCGCTTTTTCGATTTCTAGGGCCTCTCTTATGACGCGTACCTTGTAGTTCTGTACTGGTGCTATTTCTTTTGCTTTTTCAAAATCGATGGTATGTTCTGTGGTTTGATGATGTTGAAATAGAGCTGATGTTGTTTACTGGGAGGAGACTTTTTTAAATGTTAAACGTTTCGAGAAACTGAAATCCAAGAAATCAGCCCTTCTCTGCGATATCACTTTCCTAATAAGATTCCACAACAAAAATCTAGAACCAACTTGCACCAAACTTTCGTACCATCTAAAAACCAAAATAACCATTTCGATCCTTAAGACCGCTAGAAAAGCTCTCCTTTGAGAACAAATCCGAGAAAAACGAAGAATCCTATCAAGGACTGAAACGGAACTTTACAATCTCCACTTAGTTTTAACTCAAAAGATCCATCATCTCCTGTGGAATGACATAGAAAAAGTATCCTGTTAAAGAACGGTATCAGACACCCAGCTTAAGGCAAAAAAGCAACAGAAGAAATTTGAGGCACTACAACAACGCAATATTGCCCACACACAGCAAACAATGGACTGCAACAAAGTTGTCCATAATATCTCTAACTACCAATTAACAGAATCCGAGAAATTAGTCCTTTCAAAAGGTTTTAATTTTGTCGTAAGGCTAAAAACAGTCCCCTTAGAAGAGATAATTTCGAATATAGAAGCTGCCCTAGAGAACATCCCTGAATGAAATGTCGAACAAGCCAGACAGGACGTAACGCGAATTTTGAAATCAAGCCGGCCTCCCAACTCAAACTTAATGCGAGCTCAAGTCCTCTCATCCTTAAAGAAGAATAAGGAAATAACAATATTACCAGCAGATAAGGAAAATGTCACGGTTGTAATGAACACCAATGAATATATGCAAAAAATATCGGAAATTCTCAAAGACTTCTCTTACAAACAAACAAACAGATATCCAACAACATACGTTGAAAAAACCAATAATGCCAAAATCAAAGCCTCAAAACTATACCCAGAAACTGAAAAATCTTTAATATCAAGGGAAAAATCAAGCAGATGTCCAAAACTGTATGGCTTACCTAAAAAACACAAAACAAACGCACCACCAATAGTGAGCGCCGTGGGATCTTCAACACAAAAACTGGCAACATATTTAGCAAGGATCATGCAAACAATAGTCGAACTGGCCAATTTCTTCGTGAAAAACTCCGAACATCTGACCAAAATGATCAAAAACATTCACCTCGAAGAAAATAACATCTTAGCAAGTCTCGATATAAAATCGCTATATCGAAGCATACCACTGGATGAGACTTTGGACAAAATCGCCATGAACGAAGATTTTCCAGCCTACACAATTGAACTTGCAGAACACTGCCTAAAAACACATATTTCATGTTTAATAGTCAAATATACAAACAGACAGATGGCGCACTTATGGGTCTTCACTTTCACCTGTATTATCCAACATTTTAATGATATATTTCGAACAAGAGGCACTGCAAAAGGCATTCTTAAAACCGAAATTTTTGAAACGCTATGTGGATGATATTTGTATAATATGGCCACATGAAAAAGAACACCTGGACGATTTCCTCATATACCTGAACAATCTCCACCATAAAATCCAATTCACTATAGAAATCGAGAAAGAAAAGAAACTTCCTTTTTTTGGTCCTGTTATTAACTAGAAAACCCAACAACACTCTAGGTTTTAGCGTATATCGGAAACCCACACATACTGACCGATATCTCAATGCAGAGTCACATCATCATATAAAAAATATAATCAACTAGCTTATCTGGTCATTCTTTGTAACGATTCCCTCAGGTTCCCGAGCTGTCGTGGCCTCAGGTAGCAGCTAGTGACAGAGGAACTACGTAAGCGATGATAAGTAAGTGAAAAAAAGATCTCCGTAAAAGAAAGAACAAGAAGATCTAAAGAAATAGAAGATCTAAAAGAAGTAGGAGATTCAAAAGAAATAGAAGATCCAAGAGAAACCTAAAATAAAAACAAAGCGTCTTAGAGAAACTAAAAGGATTTATGGTCCAACATAAAATTACGAGCTAGACTGCATCCATATCAAATTAACGAACATAGAATTAATGAAAATAACCAAATGACAATAAATCTCACAACACAATCTCACAGATGGCCATTAAACTTAAGTGTTCTGGTCAAAGAGAGCCTCGATATGGTTCTGGAATACACTCAATACTCGATCGTTGTTCAGTTCACGGAACGATCGAAAAGCTTTATAAGCCTTTACCACGTGCGTTCTTACTTTTCGATAAATCTTTCTACGAAGCTGTTGTTCATTAACACAACAAAAGCAAAAGGTAGGATAATGAATCAAAATAATTCCAATAAATGAACAACAAAGTGCAAGTTTGTCCGAATATCCTAAAAATTGGAGTAAAAATTTCGGACTCTCGTTGCTTCCATACTTCGGCTGGTTAAGATCAAAATGGACTAGGAAAATCTCTTTCTTTCCCAAGTAAACGAATTGTTCAGAAAAATAGAAAGACTATAATGAGGTTAGCCAAAATAACCACAATTGTATATAGTCCAATATAAGTGTACAAAAAGAACTAGCATGGTAACTTTATTAACCGGAACAGATAAGTCGATCAGCACAACTCCCGAAAACTAATGTAGATACTAGATGATTAGAACACAATAAATATCATTTTATTGTAAAATAAAGTCAGAAAAAAGTTATTCCATGCATTCAATATTTATTTTGCTACCATTAAATAAAATCCTGTACAATAGTCACTGAAGTAAGTACCTTCTCGATAAGTGGTGTAACTATAAAAAAAGGCCAAGCAGAGTATAGTAAAATATCGAAATAATGGTAACCTAAAAATGCAATGAACGGAATGCTTTTATTTTAAAAAATTAATGAAGTATATTTAAGGAAAATCATATTATGATGCCTATAGTATGAGTATTTATAAATATGCGGTAAAATTAAGTGAATTAGCTAAAGCGAACTTACACTGAATTTTGAACTATGGAAAATTATTGATTTGTTAGAATTAGGATGTATTAATTTAGATAAATTAAAATCATTAAATACTGGTAGCAGATTTCTTTGTCAAAATCATTTCAACAATCCAAATAATTTAAATTGTGCTCTGGAAAATGTTCTATTATTAAAATATTGGTATACTAATAAATATTATAATATACAGCCGATGCTAACACAAACTTAAGATTTACAAAGTTTTATGTTAAATAGGATTTTTTTTTTCTAATTTAAATTGTCTACCTAAAGATTTTTGTTATTGTTAAAGAAATGTTAGTATGCAGAATAATGAAAATACTTTTGAAAATTTTGTTTTGATTTTTTTTGAATACTAACTCTTTGAGTTTCATTACTTTTTAGTTTAATTTTATTCGCGTTTACTTACCCTCGCGCATTTGGAACAAATGTAAAAAGGGACAGAGCAGTAGTAGTACAGTAATAGTCGTATAATATAGTACGCGACGTATTGCACGTCCCTCGCCTTATCGAAACACCTTATCGTTTTGCTCCCAAATATATTAGCTTTTGCCTCAAAAACTACTCCAAAATACATTGACAGTGTCCCCGACTCCTGGTTCCTTTATTGTGAAGTATGGGATTGTCCTGGTGGCCACTAAGAAGAAAGTAGTGAAGTGATTTCGACTACAAGATAGGCCATTTTAGAATTTGTGTCACGTTGACCCGTATTTTGTATTCGCATATTATTTGTATAATTTCTCATCTCCGCAACCAATCTATATATAATTCACTAATTACTCTTTGTCTCAAAACCCTACACTAACCTTATTTCTCATATTTACAAATACATTTTAAAATTTTTCTACCAAAATTCTGATTGATTGGAGCCAGAGAAGAAGAACCATCTGTCAACAAATCATTCTCAAACTCGATCGCCAAAGAGGAAGCCTTTTTTTTTCTTCTATTTCTATCGCCTGATATAAATACCATTGATGATGATGTTGAAATCATTGGAGTTATTTATTCGCATGCTATCGAGGGATCCTCTTCAGTCTGTAAATTAAACTGGACCTTGGAAAATGTCAATTCAGAAAGTAATTAGTTCCTCTTCCTTTTCTATTTTGGTTCAGATAGTTCACTGGTAAATTTGCAATTTTTTTTTAGTTGTAAAATTTTTCGGTGGGTATTCTAAAAAAACAAAGATTCCGTTGCCCTTTTGCTTTATTTTTTCACTACACAGCTAAAACAAAAGAGAAAAAATAATTGTAAGAAAAGGAGTACTAAAACAAAGAATACACTAAATTATGTATAAACAATCAAAAATTAACTTTAGAATTACTTTAAAAATCTTTTGTGGTTTCAATAAATATAACATATGTAATCAAAATTTAAAAAATATTTAATACTAACCTAAACAATTCTCTAACGATTACATAAGCCATATAGGCTGGAAAGTTGTATGTATCTGTAGACTCAATAATTATGATTTTCAACCAATATATAACGGTATGTGACACGATAAAACAAAGAAAAAACAATAGTAATAATGTGGATTTTCTCATTTTAGCTTTTTTTTTCTGGGTTATTATTGACTCTAATATTAAATGCTAATTACGTTTTAAAATAGGGAGATTCATTATTACAAAAATAACAACATTTAATAAAAATCGAAACCAGTTTGGTACATCTCTACTAAAATCAGATTATAAAACAACATGCTAATATTAACATTTCCAAAAAATAAACTAAAGTGTAATTTTATAGCAAATGAAAAAGTAATTCTCTTTCTAAATGTGTTTAATTAGAGATGCACTTCCTGTTGAAGATGTTTAGTTAAAAATGTACTGAAATGTTTTTAAAACATTCTCTTCCATTTGAGATGTTAAACACAAGATTCAATAAAATACACATAAGTAATTATCTTCTGTTCGGGACGTTTAAAATGTCATAAAATACACATAAACTTAATTTAACATTAAATTATGAACACAAAAATATAGTCGTGAATTATACGAGCCATTTTTGGAGTTCTATATACAATATGGTTTCTTATTATCGCCACACTAATTTGGGAGTTCTTTAATTAAAGAATAATGATGTGAGCGATATAGTTTCATATAAGATATGGTTTCTTATTACTGTCAAATTTTGGAGATCTATAATTAAACAATAATGATGATAGTTTTTTATATATGTAATTCTCCTTTCAGGCAGAGAATATGAAAAATATATATACAAACAGTTTATTTCCTGCAAATACCGCTCTAGTCCTCTCTCCGTACGAGTTTCGATTACCTAATTATCTTATCAGTGGAGCTGTATTGGACCGAGAACAATATTAGCAGGAAACAACTGATATATGAAATATAAATTCCAAGGTATGTTGGCAGGATATTGCAGCTGCCATCTACCGACCTCGATTTAGATTGAGAAATATCGCCAGTCGAACGACATCTATGAATCACTGGAGTAATGTGAAACCTTTAAAAAAATTATGATGTAAGCGATATAGCTTCTTATTGCCTTCAGACCGTGTATATAACGCGTTATTCAAAATACATGTGCAACATTTTAATATTTTTTCTCAACGAATTAACATTGTTAGTTTCAATATTCTAAAGTAAAAAAATGAATTCGGTAAGAGTACATCTAGACAGTGACAATAAGCTTCAAATCGACTTAAGTTCCGTCAAAATTATTTTACCGAATTTAAAAATTAGTTATAAAGAAGAAACTAAGGAAGTCCTTATACAACCGGCTGATATAAAAGAAGATAGGGAAACTAAAAAGGGACAAAAGCAATCGTCGTCGTCGTCACCTTCGTCGCCAGCAGAGTTATCACCGTTGCCATCGCCACAAGAATAAAAACAGTTCCAACGATAAAAACAGCAACCAAGAAAAAAATTGAAACTTTTTGACTTAGCAGCAGCGGAAGAAGAACCTGCTGCAATAGAAGTAATCGAGAATGCAGCAGCAAAATCAGCAGCAGCAGAAGCCAAGGTAGTGGTTCCAGAACAAGAAGAAGAAGAAGAAAAGAAGGACGAACAAAGCAGTTGACTTTGACAATAGTGGTTGGAGCACTAGTATCCATTTATGTCCAGAAAAGAAACTACAACAGCCTGATATTTCTAATATAAGCTTAAAAATTGATTTAACAAATAATTGGAACTATTTGATTCTTAAACGTATCGATGAAGAATAGGAAGTAGAATGTGATAAAATCGTTAAATTAAAAACTGTAAAAGCTGAGATTACTTATTTTTTCGAAAGTTTGTATCAAAATATTACAAGAACATATTTTTCTGACCAATATCGTAATACTAATTACAATACTTGCAATAAATAGTATGTTATGTGAAACAGAGACGGATATTCGAATGTTGGACCCATAGGAGCACTGCTATGTTCAAAATGTTTCAATGAAACTTTATATGGTAACAAAATTTTACAAAAAATGACTTAAAACCATTATGAGCTTTTGTTATTCATTTACACGATAAAGGACATTAACAATGTTCATTGTTTTTTTTTAAATACCGTTTTTTGTTGAGATTGCGAATTATTTCGCAGTAATGATTTAGGCTCTACTTTTGAACTGTGGCATGTAAGGTGAATCTATTTTTCTTTTTAGATAATGAGAAAATATGATTATAAAAAAACTAAATTAATATGAACACCTAGATGTCTGCAAAAAAATTTTGAAAAAACATATTGACTTATTAAAACATTGAATGAACATAAAAATGGTTACAAATTTTAAGGAAAACAATTTTTATTTTTAATCGTGATATTGAAAATAAAGTTAAATGTATCAAGAATTTTTCTCGCATCTAGTTAACTTTAGCTCTTTTAAAATATTATAAAAATTATTTAAAACATTGTAAATGAATAAAATTTGACAAATCATAAAGAAAATGAGGAAATTTACTTTGGTAAGAAATAGATTCATGTTTTAATGATAGAATTAATTCAAGAGTTATTTCAAATTTAAATACTAAAGACCCGATAATTTTTTTAAATAACGCCTATAGAATTTTTTCATTCAAAATTAAAAAGGAACTTAAACATTCGCTAATAAAAGTAAATGCAATTTTTTATGGAGATTTTGTAAAACCATAAACTGCCGAAAGTGAAATTAAAACATTTTCTACTGCAAATCATATAGTCAATCATACCACAGACCAAAAGAACCAGCATAAAGAAAATATTCAAGACAGAAGTTTAGAAAAACTAGAAAGCTTTCAAGAAAGGGACAGTGAACATATTCTATATGAAACAATCTATTTAAAAATAAATATCAATGAATATTATCCAATTCATTCTGGTATATCAACTTACGTTGACTTGCCTGAATCCGTAAAAAGAACAAAATAAAATTAAAAAAAAATGATGAATACTGTTTCTCATGGCCAATAGTAAATGTAGCAGTTATCAATATTTTAGACTAATAAGAGAACTAAAATATGAGGGTATTAATTTTCCAATCGGTTCAAAAGATATTGCAAAATTTGAAAACCAGAATAAAATGTCAACTAATATATATATATATGAAGAAAAAAGAAAATATTTCCAATCAAGTTAAGTAAAAATGACTTTCCACTTAAAATAAATTCCGTGTAATAATTATTATAACTCAAAAATAATAATAATTTAAATATTATTCCAACCAAAAGATATTTCCATTTTTCTTTTATTAAGGATTTATCATATTTGATAAACAAGCAAATTGGTAACATACGAAATAGATCCTAGCTATGCGAGCGTTGCTTTAGCAACTTTAAATCTGAAAAAAAATTTAATAAAACATTTCGGAAATTGCAAAAATATGAACAACTGTAGAATTACCTTACCCACAAAAAATGATAGTATACTGAAATAAAAAAATTTTAAAACACGTTCCTTTTGTAATATATTCAGACCATAAATGTATATTAGAAAAATATAACGATGATAACAGCAATAACAACAACGCATCTAAAACAAAATCAAAAAGTTGCAAGAACACGTTTTGTGTAGCATAGCATATTATCGAAAATGTTTCCTTGATCCTGCCTTATCAAAATTTAATTATTATACTGGAAAAATTTTATAGTTTGTTCGAGAACTTGAAAATATAGCTATTAATCAGCTTGCTTATTATTATTTAAATCTCGTTTCAGTGTAACCGTTAACTATCAATGAAAGCAATCAATTTGCTACAGGAACAAACTGTCACATATGTTCCCTTGAATTTAAAAAAGACGATCTAATAGTTAAAGATCATTGTCACTTTATCGGTACATACAGGGGGGGGGGAACACATAATACTTTTTATATAGTTTAAATTATACTAATACTCACATCATCCTCATCGTTTTCCTTAATTTTTCTGGCCATGATAGTCACTTCCTTGCTTCCAGTGAATAAAGAAAAGTATATTTCATTTACAAAGTACCTAAAAAGCACCAATCTGTGTCTAAGATTTATCGACTCTTATAAATTTAATGAAATTACCAAAAGTTTTATAGCAATATTGACGAATTTAAATTGGTAACACGTAAGGGAGTATCCCCTATGAATATTTTGATAATTGGAAAAAATTACAAGAACAATCTTAACCACAAAAATATAATCTTTATAATTCTTTAAACAATAATAATATCTCTGAAGATTATCAGCATGTACAGAACGTTTGGTACACTTTTAGAATTAAAAATATTCAAAAGTATACCGAACTTTCCTAAAATCTGTTATCCTTTTACTTGCCGATATTTTTGAAAATTTCAAAACGGTCTATATGTCCACTTATAAACTAGACTAATTACATTACGTCAAAACTCTTCCATTTGCTCTTAATGCATTTTTAAAAATGACAGGTACTGAACTTGAATTATTAACAAACATTGATATGTTTTCTTTACAGAAAAAGGTATTCGAGGTGGGGTTTCCGAATGTTCGAATAGATATGGTAAGGCTAACAATCCATATATGGGTCAGATAAATAATAACAATGAATCTACTTCATATCTTATGTATTTTGACGTAAATAAAATCTATGGAGTTGCAATTAGTGTAACCTTACCTCAGGCCGAATTTTAATGAGTTGATGATTTTTTATCAAGAAAATGTGGATATTTTGAATATTTCAGACGCTAGTTCAATAGGGTATATTTTTGAAGTTAATCTTTTATATCAGAATCAATTTTATGAATTACACAAAGATCTACCTCTCTGTCCTGAACGCCTGATACCACCAACTTCATATTCAAACAATCGAAAATTACTGAAAACATTATTTAATAAAAAAAATACGTTATTCACTACAAAAATTTAAAACAAGACCCCCGGATTGGATTAAAAATAACAAAAATTCACAAAACTTTTAAATTTAAACAAAAAACCTATTTTTAAAAAATTATTGAATTAAATACTGACTTGAGAAAACAAAGCCAAAACGATTTTGTTAAAAATTTCTATAAACTGAGTAATAATGGAAATTATAGAAAAACAATGGAAAACGTCAAGACGTAAAATTGGTAAGAAAATGGTCAGGCAGATTCCGAGCAAAATATTATATTTCTAAACCCAATTTTTGATAGCCTTACCATTTTGTAAGGTACATAGTTTTAATAAAAATGTCAAAATTTAATGTTACTTTCAATAAACCCATTTATGCAGGATTTTCTATATTAGACATATTAAAAATATTTATCTACGACTTTCACTATAATTATATTAAAGTTAAATTTGAAACCCATGTAAAACTCTTACATACAGATACATATACCCTTATTTATCACTTTTTTGTTCAATATATTTATGAATATATAAAACAACATATTAAAAATTTTGACATTTTGGATTATCCTGTAAATAAATCTTTTAGTATGCCTTTAAGGAATAAAAATGATTTAGGATTAATGCGATTAAGATGAAAATAACGGAAAAATTATATTCGAGTTTATTGGCTAAAGACCGAAAATGTATAGTTTTAAAGTTTTGAAACATAATAGTTTTTCTCATCAAAAAGAACAATTAACAAAAAAAAATTAAGGGAATAAAAGTATCTTCTTTAAGATCAATTACTTTTAATGACTATTATCAATATCTGTTTAATAATAAACACCGAGTATTCATAAAAAATCACAAAATCAGTAAAACATCACGTATACTCTATTGACCAAAGAAAAGTGGCTTTAAATCGATGTGATAATAAAAGAATGATTAATTATATATATATATATATATATATATATATATATATATATATACATATATATATATATATATATATATATATATATATATATATATATATATATATTTATATATATATATATATATATATATATATATATATATATATATATATATATATATATATATTGTTTTCTTTAAGACACTTTTTAAAAAATTTTTATTTTATTTATTTAACAATTATTTTATACTTTCAAAATTAAATCTTAAATCAACACTTAAACTAGCAGAGTAACAGCATTAATTGCTTTGTTTACTATTACTAACTTACAATAAAAAAGAGAATGTATTTATACTTTCCTTATAGCAACATCAGCAAGTTTGCATGATTAAATGTCACGTAGTTACATATTGCAACATTGCTGATTTTGCTTAATTGGAAAACAGTCTGATTGTCATTGCGAAATCTGACACCTGCGGTCAATGAACAATTATTATTTATAACATGGGCGTAGATTCGCATTTAACATTATATATATATATATATATATATATATATATATATATATATATATATATATATATATATATATATACATTTCCCTGGAGCTTCTCTAAGACCGGTGGTGGTACAAGGGAACGTTTTACTAGTAAAAATTATTTTTGCTTTTGTTAATGGAGTTAACACAATTTTATAAATAAATTTCTAGCAAGATGTTACGCTCAAAAAAGGAATCTTTTGTTTAGAAAGTGTTTACTGTTTAGAAAGTATGGTCAAGAGTACTGATCATGAATAGTTTCTTTGTCCTTCTGTTTTATATATTTGTGTAATGTAAACAAATAACGTTTAAACTGTATTATGAATTTTTAAATTTTAAGAATATTAAAATAATAAATTTCAGTCATAATACAATTTTTATGTGCTAACCTTTTACGACTTTTTTGTTTTGGAATATTGAAACAATTTTGTATTTTTCTTTCCTCTACCACCAGCATTCCATTATAAATGAAGAAATGCTAGCAATTTAGCTATTTTTTACGTTATGGTGAAGGCTGCTCTTGCTTACACTGCACTGGCCTGCATCAATATCAATATATATATATATATATATATATATATATATATATATATATATATATATATATATACACTTCTTCGTCAAAATTTATATCAATCGATTTAGAGTGTCGGAACGTAGAATGAAAGTTGACTTTGCTAGATGCGTTGTTTCGGCTACCTCGGTTTTTTTTAAAGACAGCAAAGAATCTTGCGTTTATTAGCTTTGTCGAAAGTTTATCGCTTTAGCAGTTGTTTCTGTTGTTGGACTTTATTAAAATTCATATCAATCCATTTGGAGTCCCGGAACGTAGAATGAATGTCGACTTTTCTGGATCCTTTGTTTCAGCAAACTTGGTAAGTAGTCATTTGGTCCCTACCGCATGGGAAAAAACAGACGACCGTAAAAAATATCGGCGCCCTTTGATGTGTTGACGGCATTCTTTGATGCGTGATTGGTTTTCGTAATACTTCAAGTCAGCTAGTAGGTAATTAAGACACCTTGGTATATATTAATTTTTATTAATTAATTAATTTCCTGCATAAATGCCACTTGTCATCTCTCACCTGTCAAAGTAACATGACCTGTTGCCTGTCATATTGCACCTGTTAAGTCAAATCCACTTATAATTCTTTTTCTGGTTATCTGCAATTTTAATTCTATTTGGATAATGTCACACTTTTTTTCATTTGATTAATCCTAGCGAGGATCAAACCAACTACCGTCGGGTTGGAAGACAAAATCTATAGACACGCGGCTATCAAGCCAAGTCATCAATTTTAGCAATTAAACTCTAGATTAGAATGATATAACGACAGAATTACAACTTTTTTTTTAAATTTATTTAACCAATAAACCGAAAATACATTGTGAGGTTGCCTTTTATGACGACAAAGGTCAAATTAGCAGATAAGGCTTATAAACATTAACAATGTAAAATGTTAGAAATTGAAACTCTTTTTAACTTATTAATCTTTTAAATATTTGAATATAAACTGTTTTTCTATATGAGGACAGGTAAAAAGCTACCTATCTAGGTAATTAAAAATAGACCTAATAAATAGATAATTAAATATTTTAGCCAGATGTGTATTTGTGTGTTGCATCAGTCAAGAATTTAATTTAATTTGTTTTGCCATTACTATATTATAATATTAACTTTAGAAATATACTTTTTCTTGGGCGAAAAAGAGTGATTCTTTCTTGGTAAGAGGATGATTATTAATGATTAAAATGACTATACGACAGGATAATTTTGCGGTCAAAATGATCTTATAGCGATAGCTTTTTGCTATAGCATAAAGCCCTTAAGGGGATCTCTCTCATCATTCTCCTCGGAGGATTGCAAATAGATATAATAAGTGTAATATATAGTGACATATTTTAGTAATATTATATAGTTGTAGTAAAAAGCGCCAAAAAGACCATATACATTTTAATTAAAAATTACGTGTTCGTGTGAAAGATCGTTATCAGCCGAGATGCCGAAGGCACTTTTACCGCTATGTGCGCATATTATTCTCTTATAGTTTGGCCAAAAGATGAATTTTGATCGACTGCCCATGTGCCAAAAGGGCACATTCATTTTTTCGTTAAATTCGGGGTTGTGGAATATGGTGTGAGGGGTATTTTTTCGTCTAAAACGAAATCTGAGGCCCCAATTACACCTATTAAAGGGATATTTTGCATATATTTCGCTACATAGCAGAGACTTATATTAAAAGGTGTATGTACGTTGCATTAGATAAGAATTTAATTTATTTTGATTTAACTAATACTTCAAAATTGTGAGGTCAAGTAATCGGAAAAGAAGAAAGGTCAGTTCAGCAAATAATACTTAATAATATTTGCCATGTAAATTGTTGCTAAATTAATACTTTTGAAATATAATTATATACAGGAGTGTGTTGTATAATTTTCCTAGGCTGGTAGATAGATGGGTTTTTTTGTTAGTACACCTAATCTGGTTTCTGTCTATATACTTACAAAAACCTGCCTATAATTGTTTCTGGAAGGTGACATATTAAATAAAAATGATAAAGCAGTCTTAACTAGGTTTGCTAAAAGGCTCAAGGGTTCTTTTTCTTTAGTAACTTGATAAATTTTTATCGATTTTGGTCTGTGGTTGAATATTTTTTAAAAAATAAACCATTTTAAAGGTAAATTTTTTATATATTGTAGAAATTTAATGCGATTCCAGTCAGTCTTATTTTGCAATTGGCAAATGCAAAGGTACAAAGTGACAAAATCTTAAAATAATTTTACGGAATGCATTGTAACTAAAATAAGATTATTAACAGTAAATAGATCTAATGTATTTTATGGCGTTTATAAGGTCAGAACTTAACGAGGTGTCAGGCGAGAACTGATCCCTTAACTCACTCCCCATTTTCAATTTTTATGTATAAAAATGAAAATTTCAAAGCAAAAACCATTAAAACGTATATTTATTTAAGACCATTTTTATTATTACGTTCAAAATATTGGAATTATAATTATACAATTTTAATCAGAGCAAATTTATTGTGTTTTCAGTCTTTTATATCCATAAGGTTCTGAGCTGTCATCAGGTAAAAATTTTCTCTTCATTGAATTTGGTTTATATAATTTGATTTCTGTGCAAGTTGTTACCAAGTGCTCCTTAGTTCGGCGAATGTTCTTGGAAACAATCGGTACTGGATAACACTTTTGAAGAACCATATTCTTTATGGAGTCAAAATTAATAAGTTTTTTGCTTCGTAGTTTAGGGAAATCCCCTTAGCTTTGCAAACAACTTCTTCTCTATAATTTTTCGTAGAAAAAAATTTAAGGGCATAATTCTTAGGACCACCAGACACAAAGTTGTTGATGTACGAACCAGGTCCGTAATTTTCCAATTCATCGGTCATATCTCCAACAAACTGTCCAGTAGATATGTCGATTTCGTTGTCATTTCTTGCGGCATAAATAACTGAGTCTGTATCTTAATAAAAAATTCTAATACCGAGCTGATCAAGATAGTCATATAATTTAAGTCTTACCTATGCCTTGACATATGCAGCTATTGCTGTATTAACCATAGGTAAAGGGTCAAATGTTTCTTCTCTATATTCGTAGTTGGCAATAAGAGTATTTTCATTAACAGGGAGAATGACATTAACCTAAATTGTTGTATTTGCAAACATTGCATAAAACTCTGCAGAATCATTAATAATTTTTGTTTTTGGCTGGTTTTCTCTCTGTCCAAATTTCCCCATGAAGTTATTAAGCATTAATTTTGCCAATGATCTGAGACCAGGATTGTCTAATATCTTATTGTAGTCTAATTGAACATCTTCTTTTTCGAAAAACTCCTGAATATATTTGTTCTTTTCTTCTTCCGTTTTACACTTTTTAGACCAATCGGAAGACTCTTGTTTTATTCTAATAAACTCATTTATCATAGCTGTGAACAATCCCTCCTGTTCAAGTTGTTGTTAACTAAAACGTTTATTCTTATCCTGCCAAATATCGTAAATGTCTAAAATTGTATAACCTTCCTCTATAGCCTTCGTTACTTCATCAATTACCCAAGTTCCAGAAAGTGCTCGGTCCTCATCGTTATGGGCACATTCGTATCGAATCATATTTTGCCCGCATTCTTGACAGAGAACAAACATTAATTTATTGTTCAAACAAAGGATCATTTCTACCATTTGGATGGCATTTCAGACACTCATGATAATATCTGTGAAATTCGAAAATTTCATTTGTTTCCGGGCAAAAACCATCAACTTTTACTCCATGCAAAATAACTTCTTGATCTTTCGCGGCATGTGTAATATTTATTTGCTTTTGATTTTCCATACAGATCATCCACTGAATTGGAATTTTACTTTAGTTGTCCTTCTACCTGTAACCATTTTTGGGAATTATTTCTATTGTGTTAGATTTTAGGAAATTTCGTCGAAATACCTTGTCACAAGTGAATGAAATGGTAGTGGCTTCACTAAAGGAACGTACATTCGTAAATGTCAATAGTTGCTCTCTAAATTTTAGACAAGCTGTGGCTAGAATTTCCACGTCTGAAATACAGTAATCTAGCAGAACTTTCTGAATATCAAATTGATCATTTTTGTGCTCTTCACACCATTTTATAAACTTTTCTCTGTCTTTAGTCTTCATACTGTCTGGACTATAGTACTCGATTGATGGTAAAGGTTCAATATAATTTTGGTTTGCGTTTGTTTTAAACAAATGTGGAAAATAGCCTTTTTTCAAATCATCTCATAGTCCAAAAGCTTTTGATAACTTACTAAGAGGCATAGAAAAATAATTTAAGCTATCTATAAAATTAATATTATCAATTAGCTTCATGATTTTTGTTCCTCTCATAATTAATTCGGGTGTTAAATCTGTTTTTGTCAAAATGTGATTTAAAATAAATTGGTGGTCAAAGGCTTGACCATTGTGTGCAATTACCACCACATTTTAAAACTTTTTTCTTATTTCTAATAAATTTTGAATCGATATCTACATTTTGGGCCAAAATAAAAATTTGTCTCATTTATACATTTATCACAACACTGTTTATATACACAAAGATTGACCTGATGTAAAAGCCAACCGTCGGTTAAAACCTCTTCCTGTCGTGTGTTGCCTCGAATCTTTTATGACTTTGAAGTAATTTTCGCAGCTCCTAATTTTTTTTTAAATGTCTATGGCAACTATCACATTTCATTTTAACTTGATCAGGAGCACATTTTGGAGATTGAAAACGAGCTGGACACTTACCTCCACATCTGTGATTATTTTTGTTATTGTACGGAACGGATAGCTGTCAAAGATGTCAAGATGGTTTTCACTTGCACTTTCAAAAATGACATCTCTTTCTTTAGCTCCATATTTATAAACGACAATTTTATAATTTTTCAAATTTTGTTGGAATTTCTGCAGTTCAAGAATTCCAGATCTTGCTTCGGGAATAGTTACCTCGGCGTTTGTCAACAATATCTTAGATCCACATGTTTGTACTTTTCCGGTATCTGTTTTCACTTTATCAAATTCAGGATCTTTTTCAACTTTTATTATAGCCACTATCAAAGCTCAAGGTAAACAGAGGTTGTCCTTGTTCTTAATGACAATAAAATCTTGTCTTTTAATACACTCCTTTTCAAAGGTGTTAAATTTCGTCACTCTTCCTCTTCCTGTCGGTTGTCGAACTGATGTTACACAGACAAAAATATTCCGCGCTAAGACCAGTCGAGTTGGATTGATAGATGCTGCTGATGACATCCCAAATATTTTCAAAGTTTACTTGTTCTGCAGGTCTGAAACGAAAACAACCTTCTCCTCGGTTAAAATCTTTTGAGCAAAAACTAAAACCAACCTGGTCCTGAGGTTCTAATTCTTGTGTGGCTTTTTGGATAACTTGATTGATCGCATCTTTCACCCAACCAACAGGTTCAGTATCTTCAGGCACAGGCTTTGACTTAAATTCTAGAGTACGACGAGTAGACCAATTTTTCCATTGTTCTTAAGTTCAGCACACCTTCACTCGGCAACGATCAACTTTTCAATGACTGATCTTCATTTTTGCAGCTCTATTTATGCCTTTTCATTTGAAAAAAGTTATACTTACCAAAAAATGGAACCTAATGAAATTACTGGAACAAAAAGTTAATTTTCAACAATATGGTAAAAATAGTATATTCTGTGGGAACCAAGGCTTAGATGTGATCCTTATTGATATTATTTTAAAGGTATTAAAGAGTAGCTATAAAGAAAGCAATTATATGAAATACAAAATTAAACCTGTACAAATATATTGACAAATTAGTAATAAAATCAATCCTAGAAAAGATTTTTTAAATATTGTTCATTCTTTAATATTACATGAATATGTTTTCCCCAGTTAAAAATTAAAATTTTGTAATTATGGACACAGAATAAGCAAAATTTGAACGACCAGGTAATTATGTTCAGTTTTATTTTTAATACTTTAGATGTGAAAATAAATTGTTATAAATTTTGTATTTACTGGTGATTAACCAATCATCAAAAGTGTATTCAACATGGTAACAAGAAGAAGATATTCTTAGTTTACGACCAAGAAACTAATAAAAACGGAAAATTTTAATCAAATTTCGTTTCGACAGACAAGAATAAGAGAATTTCCAAATATTACGCAATGCTTATTAATAGTGTTCCGCCTTTAAATAATGGTGATTAATTAAAAATATATATGAGATTTTTCACGTATGTCTTAATAAAAAAACTTACCAAAACTAAAGAAAGATGTAAAAATTTCTCCAAACTATGACACTTGTTGTCGTCGTTGTCATCGTTATGGCACTTTAGCATGTTATAAAAGCTTATACTTAGCAATATTGACGAAAAAATTGTAAAAATTTCTTAAATTAAAAGTTTGTTTTCGTCACGATTGCAACAGCAGCACTATTACAAAAACGAATGCGTTATATGTAAATACTAATTAGAGTCAATAATAAATTAGTATGGATTACCGGGGAATATTAATGAGATAGATTTAAGAATCTTAGAAATTTACGAAATACATAATTATTGAATTTTCAAATGTCCAATCTAGCTAGTTAGTAAGTAGCAGGTTGTGGATGTGTTAGCAGACTCCGTAAAGCATCAATTAAAGTATAGCGTTCAATTCCATTTATAGAAATTTTCAACCTACATTTGAAGAGATTGAAAGTATTAGTGGTACAGAGCATGATGACACGGACTTTGGATCTTTTATTATTAAATAGGTGATTATTTAAATAATAATAATAGTTTTATATTTCTAGCTAAGCAGACAGATAGGTAGATTGGCTAGTATTTTGGTTGGCTGGTTGGTAGGTTGATTGGTAGGTTGGTTGTTAGGTTGGTTGGTAGGTGGGTTGGTAGGTTGATTGGTAGGTTTGTTGGTAGTTTGGAAGGTTGGTTGGTAGCTTGGTACGACCAACCTACGTACTCTAGAATTTCATTTAAAGAATGTGCCTGAAGATACTGAACCTGTTGGTTGGGTGAAAAATGCAGATGCGATCAATCAAGTTATCCAGAAAGCCACACAAGAATTAGAACCTCAGGACCAGGTTGGTTTTAATTTTTGCTCAAAATATTTTAACCGAGGAGAAGGTTGAATTCGTTTCAGACATGCAGAACAAGTAAACTTTGAAGATGTTTAGGATATTATCAGCAGCATCTATCAATCCAACTCAACTGGTCTTAACACGGAATCCTTCTGTCAGTTCGACCACCGACAGGAAGAGGAAGAGTGACGAAATTTAACACCTTTCAAAAGGAAAGTATTAAACGACAAGGTCTCATTGTAATTAAGAAAAAGGACAATGTCTGTTTACCTCGAGCTTTGGTAGTGGCAAAATTTGAAAAAGACCCTGAATTTAATAAAGTGAAAAAAGATAAGTAAAAACAAGTAGAGTTATGATATTGTTGACAAACGCCGAAGTAACTATTCCCGAAGGAGGATCTGGAATTCTTGAACTGCAAAAATTCCAACAATATTTGAAAGATTGTAAAATTGTCGTTTATAAATATGGAGCTGAAGGAAGAGATGTCATTTTTGAAGGTGAAGTGAAAAAAATAACATCATCGCAACTCAACACAGAGAATGCACCAGGGGAGTAGTGGAATGCAAGGACCAATTGATTGTTGACTCTGTCATATGTATTCAAGCCTGTACCAACAGAAGAAACCTCTTTGCTGCCTACGTGGATCACAAGAAGGCCTTCCACTCAGTGCGACATGAATGGTTCAAAACTATATTGAGAATGTATAGGATAAAAATCATTTTGTTTCCTTTTTAGAATTTATAACACCAACCTGAAGAACTAGGAACTTCAAGTTCCATCAATCCCAATACGAAGGGGAATATTTCAAGGCGATTCGCTGAGCCCATTGTGGTTCTGCCTTGTAATGAACCCACTATCGCGCCGTTTGAACTCCACCAGTATTAGAAATAACAATGAAAGGGTAATAAGATTGAATCATCTTCTATATATGGATGATCTTAAACTGATAACAGCTACCAAAATCCGGCCGGAGCAAATGCTCAAAATTGTGAAGGAGTTCTCCGGGAATATCGGAATGCAATTTGTATTTGACAAGTGCCGTATTTTGAACATCGTTAAATGAAAGATACAACCGGGAGCATTTGAGATGAAGAAAGGGAAAACTATAGCTGTAATGAAAGCAGAACAAACATACAAATACCTAGGCATAAAATAGGCAAAGCGAATTGACTATCGTACTACGAAGGTCTAATTGACAACCGAATTTCTCAGGCGGGTAATTCGGGTGTAATGAACTAGTTCAAATAGTAGAAATTTGTTCAAGGCACTTAATACGTACTCCTGCTTAGCAACTCTTTTGGAATTGTAAAATGGAGCAGGACGGACAACTAAAACCTGCAGGAGAAAATAAGAACAGTCTTAACAAAAGCATACCAGCACTACTTTTGGAGTGCTATTGAACGTACAATGCTTCCAAGACAACAAGGAGGAGGAGGATTGGTCGATATTGGTAAGCAGCTCGATCAACAAATAATAAACTTACGTTCTTATTGCCACAGGTTAGCGGACTCTTCCAAACTACATCGAGCAATATGCAGGCAGACGATTCAACGCCGCTACAGCTGACGGAACGGGATATTACTTCTCACCGCCAAACAGATAAAGAGAAGTTACAAGCTTGGCTACAAAAACCAGTTCATGGATGGCATCCAAATGAGTTCATTTTGGACAATGTCGACAACTCAGCGTCATACTACTGGTTGATTTCAGGACAGATGTTTCCGGAAACGGAGGGTTTCTTGTTAGCTATCCAAGACCGGCTTA
This sequence comes from Diaprepes abbreviatus, assembly GCA_034092305.1. Lineage (NCBI taxonomy): Eukaryota > Metazoa > Arthropoda > Insecta > Coleoptera > Curculionidae > Diaprepes > Diaprepes abbreviatus. The sequence goes on along the minus strand of JASJET010000091.1, from coordinate 2,502,192 downwards.
TTCCGATGAAGAACTATCGGAAGTTCATCATCAGAGATCCCTCAATAGAAAATGACCATTGTAGATATGGCTGTCGAACATCAGTGACCATCCAACCCATAACTGGAAGACGTCAAGCGTTTGCCGCATCCGAGTATAAGGAAAGACACGACTCAGCTTCTAAAATACTCCACCAAGAGATAGCAGATAAGTTAAAATTATTACAGGTAGGATAGTGCCTTACTACAAATATAATCCAGAGTCTGTTCTTGAAAACAACGAGTTCAAGTTATATTGGGACCTAACAGTTCTAACAGATCAAGCATTTGCTCATAATAGGCCAGACATGATACTAATTGATAAAATTTCTAGGCGAACTACATCGATTGGCATTGCTATATCTAATAACAACAACCTAAGATCAAAATGCAATGAGAAGATTACCAAATACAGAGATCTGGAGGTGCAAATTTGCAGACAGTGGACAATGAACAGCGTCCATATGATTCTCATAATACTATCAACAACTGGAGTGATACCAAAGAACCTCATGCAGAACATCCAGGGACTGGGCCTAGTGAGCATCTGTATAAACCGCTTCAGAAAGCAGTTTTCCTTGCTACCGTACGGACTGTCCGAAAGTTTGTAGAAAGTATAGAGGACCACGCCACCTAGGACCCGATAACATGGAAAGGGTCCCCACAGAAGAGCTTCATACTTTTGGAGTCTTTGTATACCCGGTATGAGTCAATGATCCCTGGAGGGAGTACGAAGCCGGTTGGCTTGTAAATCTGATATGTCCAAATTTGTTACTGACATAAAACGATAAGTTGTTGAAGAAATTCACAAACCTGCACGAAAAAACTTCCAGCGACGAAACGTTATCCTAAAGTCTTTACTAGACTTTATGGAAGCGAATTTGGTCGATATGAAGGAATACGATAAGGAAAATATTGATTATAAAGACATTTTAGTTCTCATTAATCGTTTTTCAAAATATGGACTAAAAATAAAAACTGCTAAAGAAGTTACCAAGGCACTCGAAAATGTATTTAAATTAAAACTCTTATTAACCTATGTAGGGACTCTGGTAGTGAATTTCTGGGTAAAGAAGTTGAAAATTTAGTGAAAAAATACAATGTTAAACATTATGTTGTGGACAGTGAGAAAAAACTTGGATTGTTGAATGTGTCAATAGAACCCTAAAAGTAAAATGTGGAAAGAATTTAGTATTCAAGGTTCATATAAATGGATTGAAACATAGAACAACTGCTCTTAAGCCATCGGAGGTGACAAAAAAACATGAAAAATTTCTACCGAACACAAACTATAATAGAATTAAAATGGCATTTCAAATAAAATTTGTAATGGACGATCATGTACGTAGTTCGAAATTTAGAGATGCTTTTGATAAACACTATCAGCCATACTGGTCCCCTAAAATATTTACCAAGACGATCAACTTCAACATATCAAAGGAGGGTTCTATGAACTCAATTGCAACAAGTTAAACATACTTATATTTATCTAGTTGAAAAAATATTAAAACGTAAGGGCAATAAAGTGTTTGTTAAATAGTTAGCTTTTGATAAACATAATAGTTGGATAGATAAAAATAATGTTCAGTAATTATATATTTTATACCATGTAAAAAAACATAAATTATATATTTTAGGAAAAAAAATTGTTTTCATTTATTCTGATAATAAAATCAAAGTTATTATACTGTTTATACCATAAATAAGATTTATCAAACAAATTTTGCATATTTTGAAATTTTAATTCTAGGTGTAAAATAATTATGTATATATTTTTTACATTTACAAATTTTACATTTAAAACTATATTCGATAAAATCTAATAAACTGTTTGGTACACTCTCCATTTTTCTCTAGTTATTGTTTTTTCTCTTCTGTCTTGTCTCGAGCCATTATTTTCAGCTGATATTACTGTTGCTCCATCTCTTGTAGAATAGGCAAATTTTATTACTGAATGCATATAACCGTGTTGATCTACAATTTCGTTTTGATAAGGACAAGGAATACAGGGTACATTAGATAAGTCTGTCTGGAACAGGCATCCTTCTATCTCTTTCTCTCTCTTAACTTTTAAACTTTATAAGCTTCAAGAATGTGAAAACAAACAAGAAAATGTAACTAATTTTCAAAATTTTACAAATCTAATTAAATAACAAAAAGAAAATGTTGAACTGAAATCAACTTTATTTTTTCAACAGAAAAAAAAAATGAAATATATGAAAACAAACTTTTAATCGTTTATACACTAGTAGCACAAATAGACGAAGAAATCGCAAATTGGCAAAGCAAAATATCTGGTTTAACACATGATCTATATAATGTAAACCATGATTTTAAACAGTGTCAAGAAAATCTACAAATTGAATTAAAAGAAAAACAAAATTTTTACAAATCTCAATGAACGTTTGGAAAGAGAAGAACTTATTCTAGATTAAAAAAATAAATATGTTATTAAACTAACAAGTTGCCGAAAAATGCAAGGAAACTAAAAGAAAAAAGAAGCTATTTAATAACTAACAACATTATTTAAGAGATTTTATTACCATTTATTTGTATTTTTTCACATATCCTTACATGTTCCAACCTCTCCCAACAAGAAAGAACAATTATTAAACAGATATAAATCATAACATTCAAAAACTTAAAACAATAGTAATTTAGCAATCATGAAGCAACGTGAAGTGAAGTTTTGACTATAATAATAATAAATAAGTAACAATGCTTAGCAATCTTATTTGTACATATGGTAATTGTAAAAAAAAAGATCTGGTATAAAATTCAACCGGCAAGAAAAAGAGGTTATACTCTTTGACGACAACTAAATTTTGCCATCACTTCTTCAGCATAATAACTTGTCCACGCCTCTCTTCAGCTTAAGACACATGCCATATATGGATAGGTCGATGGACGGTCTTCTGCTTAGAAAGAATGGTAGGTATACTCTTTGACGATAACCTAAATTAATCATCACTTCTTCAGCTCAATAAGTCGATACGTCATTTCTTCAGCTAAAAACATAATCCGTATATAGATGGGTAGATGGAATACGCCATTGAAAGATACCACGGAGCCCAGAACCCCTTTACCTATACTACTAACGATATTGCCCACTCTTATAAGGGTCCTCGACAATTTCGACGAATAATGATAGGATATTAAGAAAGGAACCGACACTGCCTGTTTTATAAAGTCCTCGACCGTGTCGGTAGGATGAAACAAATTTGTCCGTTGTTACAAAGTCCGTGACAATGATGGCCACTAGCGGAAGGATGTAAGGAAAGCAGTAAGATGATGAAACACCATATACACACACAAGCCTTGCCTCACCTACTATGCTAGATCAGGAAGACACCGTTCAACCCGTGCTCCTGGCAGTCCGTTTTGAATCTGGGTGAATAACGTGAACTTATCGTTGAATTTCCGGTGTGGAAAGCCTTAAATAGTTTCTGATCATCAGTCGGTCATCCTCACGGTTCCACTCGAAGCAGGCGAGTAACAGCATAGATACTTTGGAATACAGCACTGCGGTATTAGCACGGTATCAAGTTAATTTGCTAACCCTAACCAAATGATCTTGGAGGCTGAATCATATTTTTCTGTATAGTCCAAATGCTTGGAATACTCCTATTGTATAGTGGATTGTTAATTATATTCGACATCCATATCGACATTGGTTTTTCTGGATTGACTAGGTCTCTGATTATGTGTTTTGGATAGTTTCTCATTGAGATCACTTGGATATATATATATATATATATATATATATATATATATATATATATATATATATGTTATATCGTGACCGAGGAAAATTGGTTTTTAAAAAAGACTTTATTTATTAAATCAGATATAACAAAATAATTTTAATTTAGAAGTTAATTATTTAAGTTTAAGTACGGAATTTAACAGTACAGAATCTTACGTTAAGTTTACAAGAATAATACTTTATGTTAAGAGAGAATAAGTCGAATTTAAGAGAATTAGTACTTTAAGTTACAAATGAATAGATCGAATTGTTCTTATTTAGTGGTTGCAGGTATTTATAGGTTCTGCCTATGCTGACACTGTTGTTCTTTTGTTCTATTGATTTCTATAGACGCGTGATGCTAAATCAGCTAGAAATATGAGTAAGTTATTATGAAGAAATATGAGAACTGCGTCTTGGTTTAATTATGCCAACGTAGCTTAATGCGAATTGCTTGTAATATAATATCTAGAGATAAACACCTGCATCCGGTAAGATAACGGACTTAGTATATTTTAATAATAAAAGGGGCATTTTCCTTTATAACAATACACCCCGCCATATCAAAAAGTTGTTGCCATGCAATAACTTTTGACTTACATGGTATAATATAAAATTATAAATTTGATTGTTTACATTAAAATAATTATATTAACATTTAACTTATATAATTATGCAGTAGATTTATTTAAATTGATATTTTCCATTTCAAAGTTTTCTTCTACTGGCTCATTAATTCTAACATCTCTAATACTAGATCGTCTGCGAGGTAGAATATTAGAAAATCTTTTTCCTAGAATAGATTGTCTAGGTCCCATAGGGGGTGGTGGTGGTGAAGGGTTTGACATTATCCCTATTCTAAGCATTCTTTTGCGTCTTTTACATTTGCAGAAAATGTATACAATAATTAAACAGATTATTAAAATTATTGAAAAATAGGTAATCCAGGGTGTATATTTTTGAATCGTTGGCTCGTTTAGCAAGTTATCCAGTTCTTTTGAGTACTGATCTAACTTATGTTTGGCTATCTCTAAATTTTCGAGATTTAGCTCTGTTATTTTCAATGGTTTCAAATTCAGAGATTTTTTAATATCTTTGGAATAATTTTGACAACAATTAAAAGGTATTTTAAATATATTTGTATAGTTATAATGCCACTCAGATACTTTGGCTATAGTTGCTTGTATTTTTGTATTTCCAACATAAGCCACACAAGTTGGTTGTAATGTCATTATGGCATTAGTATTAATTATTTTGGAAATTGGATCAAAGTCAGAGCATTTAATTGTAATTGGAACTTGATCCGAAATTATAAGAAGCCATATATTTTCTTTAAGTAATTGAACTTTATATTCTTGTGCAAAGAACGGAATTACTTGACAATTTTTAGGTAATGCATTCATATTATTAGTTTTAAGTAATTGAGCTTCACACATTGATTCTGAATCGATTGGGTATGAATATAAATTTTTACAGAGTTTTATATTTAACATTATTTCTTTACATTTTGCAACATCTGCTAAAGGTATGAACTGATCAGAATCTTCTCTTTTTGCAATATATTTTTGTATTGTTGGTAAAACATAGTGTAATTGAGTTTGATTATCTTTTATTGGAATTGGATAAAGCCGATAAACCGTATATATTTCTGGCTCTACCAGGGGAATGTATAATACAAATATTAACTTTTTATCAGTTTGGAATGCTGATAGTTCTATTATATCCAAATACGTGGATATTTGACCTTCATTCGGTGAAAGGGGTAAGTTGTTTTTGCGTAAATTTTGAGAAATTGTTTGTAAGGCTGAGATTAAGTCTTTAGGCGTTATTATAGAAGAATGAATTATATTTAGCCTAGCAAATGTTATAGAGTTTAATACATCGTTTAATTGGGTTTCAATAAAAGTGAATGACTCTGTCAAGTGTTCAAATACGTTCATAATTTGCAATTTTGCATCCATCGTTTCTAAAGTATCCATAATACCATAAATTCTGTTTTCAATTATTTGTATATCTTTATTAAATGTTTCCTCATCGATTCTAAATTTTTGGAGAGTTTCATTGAAATTTTGATAATTGTAGTTGTTACCAAAATCTGCTTTTTCATTAAGTTTTCCACTTCATGTTCGTCTTTTTCTACTTTATTTATACAATTATTGAAGTATTCTCCATCTGTAGCGTCTAGATTGCCTGTGATAAATTTCCAGATGCTACCAGCTGCATTAATTAAACCTCTTTTGCTTCTTTCTCGAATGTTTGGTTTTAAACTGAATTCTATTTCTTCGAATTTTTCATTTATATTTTTTGCAATTTGATCTAGTAGAGTTACGTGTGTTTTTATGTCAACACTAAATGATCGCATTATGTCTGATTGTTGATTAACTGTTGTCATTATAGAATGTAATATTTTTATTGAATTTTCATAAGTATTTCTTAAGCCATGTAAATCTTTATAGACTAGTAACGTCCATCTTTCGTTACTAATTTTGAGTCTGCACTCACGACTAAAATAGACTCCTACATTATTTTCGACTGGGGTCAATGTATACAAATATTTTTGATTTTGTTCTTGCTTCGTTGAAGTTCCATTATGTAAATTGAAGATTAAGGCCACGATGAATAAGATTCTGCAACAAAAATTTATTGTTGATTTCTAGCATTATTGTCGTCTGGTTTTATAAATATTTCTTGTATATTACGCTTGTCGGTTTTTATGGCTGACGGACTGTCACACAATTTTAAATGATCATAGTTTACTTTGGTAGTCTGTTTTGTTTCAGGGTTTTCTAAAACTGCTGAATTTAACCTGATTTCTTTGATTTCATATGGTCCTTTGAATTTATTTATTAACTTGTTTTTAATCTGTGATTCGCGCACATAAACCATATCACCTACTTTATAGTCAGGGTGAGCTGAGACGTGTTCATCGAATCTTTCTTTTGCTTTTTGTTTTGCTAGCTGCGTTTTTTGTCTAGCAATATCGTAGTAATATTTTATTTTGGCGTTGAGGTCTCGTATATATTTAGATATTAATTCTTTCTGGTTGTACAAGGTTTCAGGGGGTCTAGATGACGTATGGCCAAATATTAACTCATATGGGGTAAATCCTGTTGTTTTGTTCACTGAATTATTGTAACAAATACATGCGTATGGAATTAGCTGACATGGGTGTTCCCTTGGGTCTTCTGATGTCATTGTTCTTATCATTTCTAACAAGGTTGCATGGAATCTTTCCAAAGATCCATTTGACTGCGGATGATTTACGCTGGAATATGTCAATTTTATGTTATAAAGGTTACATAGATCTTTCATTAGTTGTGAGGTAAATTGTAAACCTTGATCTGAATGTATTCTAAGTGGTGTTCCATAATGCTGGAAAAATAGTAAAAGTGTGTTTACAACAGATTTCGATGTTTTATCGATTAATGGATATGCTTGTATGAACTTTGTTAGTTCATCATTGATTGTTAAAATGTAATTATTTTCCGGGATTTCTAGTATGTCTATATTGATTCGTTCAAATGGTGTTTTTGGCGTTTCTGTTATTACTAATGGGCTATCCATATTTTTCCGTAAAACTTTTGCTTTTTGACATATCTCACATTTTCTAATGTAATTTTCAACATCTTTATTTAATCCGGTCCAATTGTATCTTTCTTTTATTCTTCTGACCGTTTCATTTACACCTCGGTGAAAATTAGATTTACCTGTATGATATTTTTCTAAGATAATTGGTATTTCTTCCTGAGAGGGTTGTGTAATTATATCTTGACATACGACTATTTTTAAGTCTTTATCTGAAAATATAAACGATAGTTGTTCGACTAATGGTAATTCGACATTGTTTTCTACATAGTACGTTTTGCTTTCGTCTAACATATTTAATGAATTAGTAAGCACTTTAAAAAGAGTTGGTATTGCATCTTCATTCAGAAATGGTAAAGTGATGACGTAGTATGTTCTTTTCTTTACTGACTTGGAATTTAATACGTTTATCTTTTCGTCGTCAAAGGTTGGGTGATTCTCAAATAAATCGTCAATAATTTTGTAATGTAAATCTTTTAATTTGTTTTCTTGAAAAATAATTATTATATTTTTATGTTCCTTGTCTAAAAGTTGTTCATTTGAGTATCTTACTTTTGAATAGTCTATTAGAGACGTAGTTTGATAAAGTTCTGCGAAACGTTTCCATTCGTTTTCCATTGTTTGTGGTGACATGAGAACAATTTCATTTTCATCGATTTCTGATTCTGAACTTTCTTTGGAAGTTGAGGGCTTATTTTTATCTTTATTGAAAGCACAAATTTTTTTCAAGATGATTTACTTTGATGCGACTTAAGGCGTCTGCATTTTTATTAATTCTGCCGGGTTTATATTGTACTTCGTAGTCGTATTCTTCTAGTTTCAATCGCCATCTTAATAGTTTTGATCCAGGGTCTTTTACTGAGAATAACCAAGTTAAAGGTCTGTGGTCCGTGATAAGTTTAAATTTTCTTCCGTATAGATAAGGTCTAAAGTGTCTAACTGCCCAAATTATAGCTAATAATTCCCTTTCTATTACACTGTATCGGGTTTCTGCCGGACATAATGTTCTTGAGGCGTATGCTATTGGTAAGTCTTTTCCAATAGGTCCTTGTGATAATACTGCGCCAATTGCATAAAGTGAAGCGTCAGTAGTGAGAACAAATGGTTCTTCAAAATTGGGAAATTGTAGTATTGGTTGTGATATTAAATATTCTTTTAAATTTTCAAATGCTTTTGTGCATTGTTTATCGAATATAAACGGTGTATCTTTCTTTAATAAAGCTGTTAATGGTTTAGAAATTTTTGCAAATTCAGGGATGAATCGTCTATAATATCCTACAAGTCCAAGAAATGATTTAATGTCTTTTATGTTCTTGGGAGTTTTAATTTGTTGTATAGCTTTTACTTTGTCTGGATTTGGTTTTACTCCATCCTTAGTTATAAGGTGTCCTAGGTAAGCGACTTCTTTCCGTAGGAATTCACACTTGTCGGGTTGTATCTTTAAATTAGCATTTCTTAATCTTGTGAAGACTTCTTTTAGTCTTTGTATGTGTTCATAAAGATTTTTTGAATAAACGATTATGTCATCCATATAAACTGCGCATTTTTCATTTTGTAAACCTGTTAATACGCTGTCCATTACTCGTTGAAAGGTGCTTGGTGCATTTTTGCTTCCAAAAGGCATTCTGAGAAACTCATAATGTCCATTTTCGACTGAAAAGGCTGTCTTAGGTACATCTTTAGGATCTATTTCAATCTGATGAAAACCTGATGCTAAGTCGAGTGTTGTAAAGTAAGTACAGTTTCCTAGTTGATCTAGTACAGTACTGATATTTGGAAGTGGATACTTGTCTGCTATTTGGATATCGTTAACGCGACGTAGGTCGACAACAATTCTAAATTTTTGTTTTCCTGAGGCGTCCATTTTTTTAGGTACTACCCATACAGGACTTGACCATGGAGATACAGATGGTTGTATTATTCCTTGATCGAGCATTTTGTTTATTTGACTTTTCACTTCTTCTTTGTATATGTATGGATATCTATATGATTTTGTATATACAGGTCTTGCGTCTCCTGTTGGAATTTGATGTTTTATTTCACTTGTAAATGTTAACTTATCGCCATCCAAATAAAATATATCGGAAAAATCGAGACAGACTTGAGTAATTTGCTCTTTTTCTTCATCGTTTAGATGATCAATGCGTAGTTGATTTAAAATTTCATCTTCCCTGTCATTTTGTGAAATGATTTCTTCATTATAATTATATACAGAACTGACGTTTTTAATAAATGGTTCAAATTGTAGATTATTAAAATTTACTGTTTTTTCAATAGCATTTACATTTAAGACAGAAATTAAAAATTCACCTTTTTCATTAATTTTTACAATTGCATTTGGAATTCTAACTTTCTCAACCGTTTGCGCTAAAAGTATTGCCTCTGTGTTACGAAGTTTATTTGTTTTAAATTTAAAAATTTGCTCTACACGAGGTTCTATCGTAATCTGATTATTTTCAAAATTTTGATTTTTAATTTCATTTTGTACATTTTCTAGAGAATTACCTGACAAAGATGGAACTTGATATAATTGTATTGTTTTAAAGTTCGTGATTAAGACTTTGTTTTTCAAGTCAATGACACATTCGTATTTTTCTAAGAAATCTATGCCAAGGATTGCGTCAAAACTTATCGGAAGGTTGCATATGTAGCATTTTAGTGGGTCTTTAACATTAAAAGGTACAAGTACAGATTCATAAATTGGTATGTCTTCATTGGTTATGCCTTTAATTGTAAAATTTTCAGGAAATCTATTTTTAAATTTCTCACACGTTTTTGGTTTAAAAATTGTTATGCCTGCTCCAGAATCAATCAATAATTTATAAGTTTTAGAAGTATCATATATGTAAAATAAATTTTGGGAACTGACTATGTTTAAACGAAATTCTGTTCGTTTTTGTTGGAAGTTTGTTGGTTGTTTTGTTGAACATGTAATGTTTGTATTTGGTCTGTAAGTTCCGTTATTTCCGAGGCTTGTACTCGAAAATTTTCATTATTTTGAGAATATGAATTTTCGGCTATATCATTTTGTGCGTAATTATTTTCAAAATTTGTTTCCGCGTTTTGAGAGTAAAATTCAGTATTCGGACAATAACTTTGACTAGAGTTATACATTAAGTCGGGATTAACGTCGGGATTTATCTCGTAATCAGGTGTAAAAGTTTCGTAATCAGGATTAAATGTCTCATTGGCATTATCGTAATAATCAAAATTTGAATTACTATACTCAGGTTCAAAATTATAATAATTTTGATTATCTTGTTCAAAATTAACATGATGTGTATTTTGTTGATTCGATCTTTGGTAGTTTGGATTAGGAACTATGACTGATCTTTGTTGTGGTTGAAATCTTTGATTATTTTGGTAAGTATTTTGCCTTTGGATTCCCTGTGGCTGCGCTTGGAATCGGCTATTTTGTAACTGTGCCTGAAATCGGCTGTTTTGTGGCTGCGCCTGTGGACTTCTTATTTGTGGATTTTGAAAATTAGGATTATACCTTAATTGTGTATTTTGAATGTTCGGTACATTTTGTACGTACGCTGGTCTTTGATTTTGTGTTTGTCGTAAACGGCATTCATTTGATGTATGACCGTTTCTTTTACAATTTGAGCACGTTTTCTGATTTTGAATTTGTCTTTGCGGTGGCTGCGCCTTTGCTCTTTGATATTTTTGATTTTCGAAATATGATAACTGTAATTCGCGTTTCAACCTGTTGATAGCATCAACTATGGTTGAGGGGTTGCCTGCACGTAGTATTTGCCCTAACTTAGGTTCTAAGCCTGTTAAAAGAGTGTTTAAGCACATTCCATCAATTAGGATCATCTGTGCGTGTTTTTGATTTTGAGCTAAATTTTGTTTTGAAACTGCCGCGTACATTTTCGCGTGATGAGTTTGTAGTCTACCCGCGAATGTTATGGGGTTTTCATTTGTCATTTGACTCATGCGTTGAAGATCTTGAATTAAGGAAGTAAGATCTCTTGGATCTCCAAAATGAACTGCTAATAAGGCTTTTATGTCTGCCCATGTTGTTATGTCTCTGGAATTTATTAGTTGTGCCGCTCTTCCGCGTAATTGATTTTTAATTTTTATGACTAGTAAGGGTACTTGTTCGTCTGTGCATAATTGATATGCTTGGTCGCAAGATGTGGTAAATGTGTTTAGACCTATTTGATCTCCCTCGTATTCAGGGATTAAGCTGAATATCTCTGATAATTTATATGCTTCGACTGCTATTTCGTTATCGTTATTTTGATTGTTAGCCATTTTTGATGATTAGGTTGTTATTTATTTTTAAGTTCGGTTAAGCAAATTAAAAGGCGTTTTATTTAATAAGATAATCGAACTGAATTCGAACTAATTTTAATTTGATTATTTGATTGAAGAATTATTAATTATTTGTGCGTAAGATTCTGTCAATTTTACAATGAATTATGAATTAATGAATTTGACTTACTCTAAGTTGAAGTTCATCGGTGCTCTTCTTACGCCAGGGATGTCACTAGGTGTTCCTTCCACGTAAGGGTTGTAGAGTGCGATGCTTGAAGATTTGTTGAGTACGATGCTTGAAGATTTGTTGAGTACGATGCTTGAAGCTTGAAGTTGACCAATTCGTCGTGTTCGCTCTCACGCCAGGGATGTCACTAGGTGTTCCTTCCACGTGAGGTGTGTAGGCTGTTTCGCGCCAGCTTCCACGGAGCTCTTCACGTCGACTGGGTTGCGTTGCTTGAAGCTTTGAAGGAGAACCAATCCTCTCGTGTTCGCTCTCACGCCAGGGATGTCACTAGGTGTTCCTTCCACGTGAGGTGTGTAGGCTGCTTCTGTGCCAGCTTCCACGGAGCTCTTCACGATGAGTGGGTTCTTGATTTGTTGTGGGCTGCTTTGTCCCTTGTATTTTCTTAATCTAATGTTGTGGGCTTCTTTGTCCCTTGGGCTGCTTTGTCCCTTGTAGTTTTCTTAATCTAATGTTGTGGGCTTCTTTGTCCCTTGAAGTGTTGCTTATTCTAATGATGTGGGCTTCTTTGTCCCTTGAAGTGTTGCTTATTCTAATGATGTGGGCTTCTTTGTCCCTTGAAGTTTGAATGATGTGGGCTTCTTTGTCCCTTGAAGATTGGATGATGTGGGCTTCTTTGTCCCGTGAAGTTTCTTGAAGTTTGGATGAGTGCTTGGCTCTTGTTTCACAAAGAATTGGAATTCACCGTGTTTTTTTGATCACGTTGAAACATCCGAACGACTGCGCCAATTTTGTTATATCGTGACCGAGGAAAATTGGTTTTTAAAAAAGACTTTATTTATTAAATCAGATATAACAAAATAATTTTAATTTAGAAGTTAATTATTTAAGTTTAAGTACGGAATTTAACAGTACAGAATCTTACGTTAAGTTTACAAGAATAATACTTTATGTTAAGAGAGAATAAGTCGAATTTAAGAGAATTAGTACTTTAAGTTACAAATGAATAGATCGAATTGTTCTTATTTAGTGGTTGCAGGTATTTATAGGTTCTGCCTATGCTGACACTGTTGTTCTTTTGTTCTATTGATTTCTATAGACGCGTGATGCTAAATCAGCTAGAAATATGAGTAAGTTATTATGAAGAAATATGAGAACTGCGTCTTGGTTTAATTATGCCAACGTAGCTTAATGCGAATTGCTTGTAATATAATATCTAGAGATAAACACCTGCATCCGGTAAGATAACGGACTTAGTATATTTTAATAATAAAAGGGGCATTTTCCTTTATAACATATATATATATATATATATATATATATATATATATATATATATATATATGTATATATATATATATATATATATATATATATATATATATATATATATATATATATATATATATATATATATATATATAACATTGAATAGCTAGTAGAAAGCCTAGGTTAAGCAGGATGGGATCACCATGCATAGTGTGAGAAAGGTCTTGAGTATTATTATTAGCTCTAGCACACCGGAATCGCTTTTCCTGTAACAAGAAACTTCGTGTCAAGGTCCCTGGGTTACTCCCTTCTCATTTTGTTTGTTATAATTATAGATTTTTAAGCCAAATGGCATTGCACTCCCTCTAGGAAATATTTACTCATCCCATGTATAAAAAAATACTATAAAAAATTGGCTTTGTGGGAACCCTTTCCATGATATTGGGTTCTAGGTGACGTGATCAGCTGTGTTTTCCACAAACTTTCGGATGAACACTGCTTTTTGAATCGGGTTATAAGATGCTCACTAAGGCCCAGTCCCTTGATGTTCTACAGGAGGTTATTTGGTATCACTTCAGTTGTAGATAAAATTATGGAAATCATTTGGAGGCTCTTCATAACCAATTGGCTGCAAATTTGCACCACCAGGTCTTTGTATTTAGCCATCTTCTCATTGTATTTTGGCCTAAGGCTGTTGTTGTTTAGTATTCCAATGACAATTAGTGTGGTTCGCCTAGAATTCCTATCCATTAATATAATGTCTGGTCTATTATGAGCAACTGTCTGATATGTAAGAACCGTTCAGTCCCAATATAGCTTGAACTCGTTGTTCTCAAGAAGGAATGGGTTGTATTTGCAGTAAGGCAATTTTTGTCTGCAATAGATTTAACTTCCCTGCTAACTCTTGGTGGAGTATTTTAGCGGCTAAGGGATGTCTTTCTTTATACTCCGTTGCGGCAAATGCTTGATATCCTTCAGTTATGTACTGAATTGTCTTTGAAGTTCGACAGACATATCTACATTGGTCGTTCTTTTTAGGGATCTCTGAAGATGAATTTCTGCTAGTTTTTCGTTTGAATAACCTTATCTTGGATAGCTAAAAAAACCTTCCGTTTCCGGAAACATCTGCCCTGAAATCAACTAGTAGTTCGACGCTCAGTTGTCGACAATGTCTTGGATGATCTCATTTAGATGCCGTCCATAAAGTGGCTTCTGTAGCCAGGCTTATAACTTCTCTCAGTCTGTTTGTAGCGGAATTGAATTGTCTGTCTCGCATATCGCTCAATATAGTGTGAAGGAGTCTGCTAAACTGTGGAAATATGAACTTGAATTTATTATGAATTATTCGTACTGCTGACAAATATCCAGTAATCCCCTTCCTCCTTGGTGCCTGTAGCACTCCGAAGGGGGTATTTGTGTACTTTTGTTTTATCATTTAGGATAATTCGTAATACCCGCCTTACCCCCCGATAAATTCGGTTGTCAAATGGGTCTGTACGGTGCGATGATCATTTTTTTACCAATTTCATTCCCAGATATTTCTATGTTTGTTCTGTTTGCATTGAAGCTATAGTTTCACCGATCAGCATCCCAAATGCTTCTGGTTGAATTTATCCTTTAGCGATGCGGCAGTTGTCAAGTCCAAACTGCATTCTAATATCCTCTAAGAAACCCTTTACATTTGTAAGCATTTGCTCTAGCTGGTTTCTGGTGACATTCATCAATTTAAAATCATCCATGATTCGAGCTTACTACTTCTTCGTTGCTATTTCTAATACTAAAACCTTGTCTGGTGTTATTTAAACGGCGTGAGAGTAGCAAGGCAAAACCGCAATGTGATTAATGAATCGTCTTGAAATATACCCTTCGTATTGGAATTATATTAGTTTCGATGGTATCGCTCAATGACACTTGCAATTGGATCCTAGTTCTCCAGGTTGACATGATGCGTGCTAAAAAGGAGACAAAATTAATGTCAACTCTAAACATTCTCAATATAACTGTGAGCCACGCATGTGACACTGAGTCGAAGACCTTCTTATATACTACGTATGCAGCAAAGAGATTTCTTCGGTTGGTATAGGCTCGGTTACATATTACAGAGTCAATAGTCAATTGTTTCTCGCATCCCATTGCTTCTCTCATGCATTTTTTCTGTTGAGTTGTGACGATGTAATTTTTTTCACAATATGCATAGATGCATTATGTTAAGTAGGAGATGATCACCTTATATACTGTGGGAAGGCAGGTGATTAGCCTATACTTTGCTAGGTTCTGTGTGTTATGTTGGTCTTTTTTGGCAAGAAATAAGTAATACCTTCTATTGGGAACAGTGGCATTTTCACTGAGTTAAGAAAAACATCATTAATCACATTAGCCCGTTGATGGAGCATACACCAGAACTTCTTGAGCCGGTAGTTTTTAACCCGGTCGAGATTTGGAGCTTTCCAATTATGAAATTTATTGAATATTCTTCATATTACCTCGGTGATAATGCTCAAACTGCATCTGGCTGTGGTTTTGGCAGATTTGGTGGTCCTCAATGATCCAGCTGGCTGCGATGTTAGAATTGGCGGATGTGGAAAGTTGGCTTTCCGGTTTGTGCAGATGCTCATTAAAGCCCAGTTTATTGATGTTCTGCAGGAGGCTCACTCCAGTTATTGATAAAATAGTGGGAATGATTTAAACGTTGTTCACTGTTTATGCGAATTTTCTCCTCTTAACTATCTTCTCATTGTATTTTGGTTTTAGTTTGTTGTTGTTTTGTATAGCAATGTCAATTAGTGTGGGTCGCCTAGAAGTTTTATCCACTAATATAATTTCTGGTATATTATGAGTAATAGGCTCCTGGTTGTATTTGTAATAAAGCACTTTTCCTACCTGCAATTGATTTAATGTCTCTTTTGCTAAATAAATCTCTTAGATAGTTTTTCCACTTTTTATTAATACACTGTACGATATATGTTTCGGTATATTATAGCTTCTTCGGGCACTATTTTTAAATTGAGAATAAATAAGGATTTACAAATGCTTAAAGTTTGGTACCTATTTTTACGACCTAAAAGTTTATTTGGTGTATACATTTAATAAAGAGATCGTATTTGTTTTTAGCTGATCGTTTAGGGATTTCCAGTATTTTTAATTCTATTTGTTTCTGATTTCTCATAACATAATAATTTTTTATTTATATCTGAGATATGTAAAATTTTAAACTTAGCATTAAAAGCGTGTTTTTCTAGTAACAAATGCATGTTTCGTCTTCCAAAATTCGGGTTTTATAACATCTTCCTGTTTGTCCTTCATAACATTTGTCACAAGAACCACAATTCAACAGATAGACACCAAACCTAAAGTTTTATTCTACCTTATATTTATTGTTCTCTACATAACTACCTACTTGTTTCCTGTTCAATAAGCCATATTTGTGTGTTCCGACTTAATATATTTTCAACAATTTCTGAAGATTTACCAAAATATGTGACACATTTGAATCTTTTATTGTTATTATTATTATTTTGTCGAGGGTAAATCTCGTTATTGGCTAATTTTATGAATTTATTAATTAGTATTTTGTCTATCATTTATGGCTGAAAACCATTTTTTCCTGCTATTTAATGAAGTTTAATTCTTTGATAAAATTTGTTTGATATAGTGGAACCTTAAACAGTTTATGTACCGTACTGTGGGACGCTGTTCTTTTTTTGGCTGTTGGGGTGTAACGAAAATGAATGTGTGGTCATGTCTGTAAATGAGTGTTTATAGTATATCGTTGTTTCAGGACGTTTCAATTCTTTCGAATCTTTTTCAACTGAGGGTTTCGGCGAATGCATTAAGAACAGAGATTTTTATTTTAAACAAAAATTAATTACATCACGAACCAATTGTAATCACTCACTCTTCTGTATATTCATCATATATACTTTTGAAAAGTGAATATACAAAAGAGCGAGTATTACAATTGGTTCGTGATGTAATTAATTTTTGTTTAAAACAAAAATCTCTGTTCTTAACGCATCCGCCGAAACCTTCAGTTGAAAAAGATTCGAAAGAATCGAAACGTCCTGAAAAAATAAAAATATATATAATACAATAAGTATGACTACTTTATATATGTAGTTTCAATATAAAAATCAACCATATTCCCAAGAAAATAACCAACTAAATATACACATATATATATATATAATATATATATATATATATATATATATATATATATATATATATGTATATATATATATATATATATATATATATATATATATATATATATATATATATATATAATATATATATATATATCAAATTAGCAGATAAGACTTCACAGTGTTTACCATGTAAAATATTCGAAATTGATACTGTTTTAAAGTTAATTAAATTATTAATATTTTAATACAAACTGTTTTTCTCAATTCGTATCAATTATGAAATCTTCTGTATAATTTTTGCTTCCTCGTATACACTTATATTAAAAGATGTATGTTTTGTTAAATAATAATAATTTTAATTAAAAAAAAGTAGTTTGCTTGAAGTGAGATTCGAACGTGAACTAATTGGGTAAAAATTTAAGAGAACAGTGGAAAAAGAAGTTTAGGTATTTTTTCCCTAACCGATTTATTATTTATTATTTTTTCAACTTTCTTGTAGAAATATAGGTAATTAAAACTATTATTTAAATGCTCATTTATTTATTTAAAAAAAATAGTAATTATTACAATGTGTAAAATACTAACTATGATAACCCTTCAAGATATAGTTTTTTTAAACATCATTTTTCTTTCGATGGCATTCTGGATGAATACTTCTCACAGAGAGATCACAAGAATACCACAACTGTTTGGCACTTAATTTTTGGTAACAAAATTGACATTGATTTATTTTTATACCCTCGGGTACTTGACGAGGACGTTTATGTTAAAAATTGTTTTAGAGTGACGAGTAGTAAAGTTGGCATTTTTTTCTTCTTTTAAATTGAGATTTATAAGCAGTGTAGGCTCTTTATATACCCCTATTACATCTGATCAAAATAAAGTGCTTGCGCAATATTTCATTTATTTCAATCTAAGAAATTATTTATTACAAAATTAACGTAAAAATTTAAATATTTCTTTTCTACAATCATCATGCTATGTATATTTATAATTAAAAAATAAACTTTATGAAAAATATGTATAAATTTTACATGTAGAACAAAATGATTTAATAATTAATTCGGGATTTCGTATAAATTTAGAGTTGTTACACTGATTACAAAAGAAAGTGGTTTTTAAATCCTCTGAACAAAACAGGTTAATATATTTATGGTAATCGTCTGGAATTTGTTGTTCCTTCTCAAGCTTGTCACTGTTGGTTTTCTTCCAAGTAGAATAGTTGTTGTTATTGTTGTTATTGTCGTTGTTCAATTTAACAATGGACCAAGGGGTAAATTTTGCAATTATTTTGTCTTGTATCGAAATGTTGTAGGTGTGTAACAAAAAGTTTAAATCAAAAAAATTTATTTTGGAAATAAGTGTTTTTTTCTTTTCTAATACCTTTCCTTGGTACACCTTGATATTTTTGAAATCAGACATTGTTGTAGAGCCAGATATTTTAGTGAAGGAAATGCTGCTGATTTTCTTTCTAACCTGAAGAAAGGCAAAAGTACAGGAGGACTTGCAACACTTTCAGGAGGGAACATTTTATAGCAACGAAAATATCGTATCTGCTGCCAACGGATAAGTGTTCGTGTTTGATTAATCATAGGTTTGAATCGTGTTTCATCAAAATCTGTTGACGTTAAATAGTGGACTATATTTAGAAATGGGTAAGTAAAAGGGAACCCATTAGCATCAGTCTGTACAACACGAATCCACACAAGTTTTCGCCCTGATGAAGTTGGTAACTCTATTAAGAAACTGTTAATTTCACGTACTTTTTTTGAAGTAATATTCGGAATCATTTTAATTTGATCGTATAAATTTCGCGGACTTTAGAAATATACCGGATGAACAGTTTGTATTGACTCAAAACTGTTTTCCTATAGGGTGACGAGAATACAGCTGATTAGAAATAAAAAGTCTATGTAAAATATTTAATTTGTTTTATTAATATATCAACTATTTAATAACAAAACATTTTCTTTCGAACATTTTTCTGTCATTTCAATAATTTTGATCGTTAACGTGAAAATTACAATTATTTAAATTAGGGCATCCTATATATAAATGTTTCTATATTGCTGAAAATTAATTTTCCTAACTTTTTTACAGAAAATATATCATCATTAAAATTATTTGTGTATGACATATAATTAAAATTAGATTGATATCAAACGAGCTCGGTATTTTTTTTTTTTGATATATAATTTTGTTGGATTTAAAAATTAGAAGATATTCTTTTATCCTTAAATAGTTAAACTTACAAATTAAATTTATCAACCTTAACACTTTTCATGTCATTTGAGAAATAAAATTTTGTCACAGTATGTCTTCCATCATTCTTTTTTACAATTTCTTCTTCATATTCACATAGCAAGCAAATAGCATTTGCTGCATCACATTCACCTTTGCAAACTGGACATTTATATTTAATTGGAATCGACATTTTTTTGCTGTTCATTTGAGGATGTTTATTATAGATATGGTTTGTTGATATTTCTTATTTTTCTTCTTTACTGGCATAGGCTGAGGAATATTACTTTACTGTTACCACTCCTTATTCTTTTGTGCAATTGACTAATTTTTTAGTTTAATTTCATTAATATACTCAGTATTTATTTTCATATTGAAACTTTATTGGTTTCAAAAACATTAATGTTCTAATGAAAAATTGAATACATGGAAGGAACATTGAGCGGTATAGTTTAATTTGTATTAATTTCCAAAAACAAAGTTTAGGTTCTCATTATTTCTTATTAGGACTGCAACCCCGACCTGTTTTTCCTTGTACTCATAAGAATTGACTTTAGTAGAAAATTTCCCATCTGGATGGCACCTCATGTTTCGATTAGCTAACATTATAACATTCTGATATTCTGAATGTTTGTTAATCAACACTATACCGGACTTTTTCTTACTACATTCACCACATCTCTTCATATAGGAAAAAATCGTTTTAAATGTCGACACTTCTTTTTGGTTATAGATACTACCCTGAACAATTTGATAAATAAATTAAAAATACGTTGTATGCTGCACAGTGTATATTTTTAAACTAGCTAAAATGAAGAGATATTTGATTTATATTTTATGCAAATATATAGATAAATTTTATGTTTTTGAAAAAGAAATAACATTAATAAAGTATCAATTTCTATTCTGACACACATAAAATTATGATTACAAAATTATTGATAGCATTAGCATCATTCTAGTTATTCTTATTATGAATATTTAATAAACCGTATTGTTAAGGATTATTTTTCTAATTAGAATATTTTTAAAACTTTATCGACTATTTTGTTTTAGTCGACGTTTAACCTCATTGCATTTTTTACAGACTTAGCGTTAACAAGAATTAACATTTTCATAGGCGCTACGTGTTAAAAATAGGGAAATCTTGAGTAAATAAACACAGTAAATTTTTCCATTGAGTTTTATGCAATAATTTGAAATAAATTCATTTATCTTGACCGTTTTACCCTATATACTTCACGAAAACTGTATCCTACGTAATAAAGTGTATTGTTCATCTTTTGTATAAATTCTCGGGAAAATCGTTATATTTTCAAATCAGTTTTAAAGTTTAAAATACAAATACATAATACATAATAACTAAAATGAGTTCTCCACCATGTACAATTATTCTAAAATCAACTGACCTGAAAGAATTACCCACAGAAAAATTGTTAGTGTTGTGTAAACACCCATTCAGGTAAGATTTTATTTGTTTATCATCTTTTTATATTGTTTTACATAAATTTATTTTATCTGTATACCTATTTAAAATCGTATATTTTTTAAAATTCAGGAAAAACTCAAATTTTTAATTGTTTGTATTTTAAATTAAAAAAAAACAAAGCCGAAAGCAGATTTTTTTCAACTTATATATATATATATATATATATATATATATATATATATATATATATATATATATATATATATATATATATATATGTTTATGCGGATTTCACGGATTCCTCCGTGTGAGATGCAATAGCAGTGGATATATCCACATTATGCCGTTGTAGTACTGAAATCACATTCAGCAAACGTACAACTATATGCAGCTCCGCGTATGAATGAAGTAAAATACGAACAGTAAATGCAAACTCCATCATATCCTTTTTGTGTTAGAGGTTGCACAGTTAGAATAAATTGTTATAAAACGCAATTTATCCCATTCCACCACCATCGAGATGATGACCTACCTGTACCACCATACCGAGAAGAAAGTCAAAACTTACCCTCCCCGCCACAGTGATACGGCAGAGATACATGTTTCGTCTCTACTAGACTCATCAGGGTACCGACATGCACCTGGCTGTGCAAAGGACAGATCGGAAGGAAGCATGCAAATACTGAACGCGGCTTCTCCGACCTCCCGCCTCGGTATGGTGGTACAGGTAGGCCATCATCTCGATGGTGGTGGAATGGGATAAATTGCGTTTTATAACAATTTATTCTAACTGTGCAACCTCTAACACAAAAAGGATATGATGGAGAGAAGTTTGCATTTACTGTTCGTATTTTACTTCATTCATACGCGGAGCTGCATATAGTTGTACGTTTGCTGAATGTGATTTCAGTACTACAACGGCATAATGTGGATATATCCACTGTTATTGCATCTCACACGGAGGAATCCGTGAAATCCGCATAAACATATATACGCCATCCGGCGGGAGGTCGGAGAAGCCGCGTTCAGTATTTGCATGCTTCCTTCCGATCTGTCCTTTGCACAGCCAGGTGCATGTCGGTACCCTGATGAGTCTAGTAGAGACGAAACATGTATCTCTGCCGTATCACTGTGGCGGGGAGGGTAAGTCTTGACTTTCTTCTCGGTATGGTGGTACAGGTAGGCCATCATCTCGATGGTGGTGGAATGGGATAAATTGCGTTTTATAACAATTTATTCTAACTGTGCAACCTCTAACACAAAAAGGATATGATGGCATTTACTGTTCGTATTTTACTTCATATATATATATATATATATATATATATATATATATATATATATATATATATATATATATATATATATATATATATATATATATATGGAGAAAAAAGGGGATCAAATAGTATTAAAATTGTCATATACGCCCAAGGGGGATACAATGAAATTAAAACTAGGAAACCTTCCTGTCCGGTATACAAGGTTGGGAGTCGAAACCGACGAGGAGATTAACATTTTAAAAACATATATGATCTGCCTGCAATAGAACAACAGGAGTATGATGAAATTCGCTTCCCACATCCATCTAGTTTGGAAAATACAAGAAAAAGGAAGAAAGTAGAAAGACAAAGGGGGTTCTGTATCAAAAAAATGTGATATAGCTTCCCCATAGGCTCAAAACGGGTGCCTATAAACACCGATTCTCAAAACCAAAGCTCATCAAATCAAACAGCCCATCTATACTCATCACTTCCACACTCCCTGCTCATCCTCGATCTTCCCCGCCCCTCCCCCAAAAAAAACTTACCATAAAAAACCCCAAATCCGCCCAATTCCCAACCCGCAAGCAAATTAATTAGGACCAAACCGGCGAGCAGCGTTGTATGTGATTGGAGATGGATTTTTGACAGAAGTGTGAAAATAATTTGGGAGGTAGGCTATGTATTGATAGAAGGGTGATGCCCAATTCCCAACCGGTAAGCAAATTAATTAGAACCAAACCCGCGAGCAGCGTTGGATGTGATTGAGGATGAATTTTTGGCAGTATTGTGAAATTGATTTGGGGTAGGGTGTTTGTCCTTTGAAAAAGATCAAATTTTGTTTTAAGATTATTGCGTTGCATAAAATAAATTAATCGGGTAAATTGTTCCTTTCACTTTATAGGTTTGCATAAACTAAATTTCTTTCGCTATATAGCAAAACAACTTATGTATAATTTGAATTAACCTTGCGGTAATATAAAAAAATATGTACAATTTTAGTTATGGTGAATAAATTATTAGCGGTTCAACAGTTATACTTGTAATTAATTACCTAGTTTACGGAACAATTTGTTTTATTGTCAATTAAATACATGTTCGATGAAGTCGCGAAACTAATATGTGATAATATATAATAATTTAATTCCGTTTTATTTCTGTTACATAATTACTTGGAATTTATGTTGAAAATACAAGTGGATCTTCATAAGAGATTAGAATAAAAACGGGTTAATATTATTTAAAATTTTTATTCGAAAATGCATTTCAAAGTACATTTAAATAAATTATAGGTTAATTGAATCTTCAGTAATATGTTTGACATTTAAATTAATTATAGATTAATTGAACTTTCGGTGGAATGTTGGTCGATATAGGACTTCATCTCATTACTAAAATCAGGGCTAATCTTTTGGAATTTAATGATATATTTCCAGTTAACTTCTTTTTTATGTCTTCTAATAAAATCCTCAGATAGATTTTGATAAGTTGAGATATAATTCCAGTTCACTATCGTTTGAAATTCTGTAATGAAATTTTCGCTTAATTCTTGATATTGTGAGATATAGTTCCAGTTAACTTTTGTAAGGAACGTACGTATAAAATTTTCATCTAGCCTTTGTCTTTTTGACAATATATCCCAATTTAATTCTTGTTGGAAATAAATAATAAATTTAGTTGAAAGTTCCGGAAATCTTGAAATTTCCTCCCATACTTTAGAACAATTATTCATTTTGTCTCAAAATAGATAATGTAAAAGTAAAACATAAGAAGAGTATTTATAAATCCTAATGAGAAATGTTTTTTTTTTGGGTAGGGGAAGATTGGAGTCGATTAAAAATATTTTTCAGAACAACTAGAAAAGCTCTCCTCTGTCCCTCTCTGAAAAGTTTTTAATACTAATAGAACATTTTAACAGGATGTTACAAAATAAAAAATGTTTATAAGTTTATGTCAGTTTTATTTATCATTTGTAAAAAAATTATCATACATATATAATACATTAGAAAGTGCACACATAGCAGGCGATTTGGAGTGATAAAAACATTTTGGAGTTGATTTAACTAAAACTGGTTGTTCATCCAATTCAATTATAGGCGTAGTACAATATTTTCTAATATAATTGGCTTTTGCTTCCCCTTTTACATAAATAAATTGTCCTTTTTCTGTTAAGTTTTTGATTATAGTGGAAAAATTATGAAGAGGGGTATACCCTGTATTCCAGTGGACGCAATGATGGAATTTCATTAGCCACTCGACTGCTTGTATGTTTCTGGTGGAAGCCTTTGTAGAGGATAGGGTGGTTTAAAAACATAATGATTGATTTTATATCCATCAAAAATTGCCAGTTCTTTAGGTATAAATTTGTTGTGCTCGTCCTTAAATGCTTGTATATCCAAAACTATTCTCATATTTTTAAACTAGCAAATTTTTTAATAACGAATTGTTTTTCTGAATAAATTTTAATAACACTCTTAAGATCTTTTATTTTTCTTAAAAAATCTTCTATTTTTTGTTTTTGTATTTTAGACATTACTTTTGGTGTGACACCCTCAAACTCTTAGCCACAACTGATCTCTTTCTGTACGTTTAAAAATTTAATAATGATGTATAGTGTTGAAAAAGAATTTAAAGTTGTTTAACAATTTTTGTTAATGGATTGTAACTAAATATTTTATCATGAATTATAAGACAATATGCTGCTGTTTTAGCGGATATTTTTTCTTTTGTCTCAAATTCAATTCTCATAGTTACTGGACCAGATTGTAATAAATCTCTTTGGTGGGAGCAATTAATGTAAACAATAGGAGCATTATCTTTAAATTCTTTTGGATTAAAAATTGGTTCTATGGGACAGTTATAATATACTTGACGCAATTCAGAAAACATTTCATATAGAGTAGCAAACTTATTATTCTTAAAATCAAGTTGAAGATCTTGGTAAGGATATCTTTCAGAATTTAAAAATACATTTATATTTCTTAATTCACAGTGATCAAATTTACTTATATCTTATTTCAGGTTGCCACGTCTATTCTTCTGGAATGAGATCAAAACATGCCTAGGGGTCCCAAATTTGGTTGACGTTCTAACTGGCCAATTATGTCTTGTATTTTCTAACAACTCTGGATATTCAACCAATTCAAAATTTCGAAAAGTAATAAGTATATCACTGTTTTTATTAATAATTTTAGTAAGCGTTAATTCTTGAGGAATGGCTACAGTAAGATGTGGAACTCGCCAACAAAGTTTGATTATTTTAATTTTAGGTTTTTCATCATCACTAGTTGACACGAAGGCATTCGTATCATCATTACTTCTTATGAGTATTAGTTCTTGTTGTGAATTTAGAATAATTTTGTTATAATCTTCAAAAAATCCTGAGTACATCTTTAATGGGATACATAGAGAAACATTTCCTTTATCATTGGTCATAATTTTTTCTTTGGCCTTTGTTTTTGGAAACCATCCAGCATTTTCTAACTTAGCGCTTTCGTTTTGATTAAAAGAGATATACCCCTTAAGTGTTGAAGTTAGACCAATGTCTCGAACAGAGTCGATGGTGACACCATTCAAAATATATCGTAATTCTTTAAACAAGAATGCTGGAGCATTGTTTATCAATACAGTATTAATTAGCGGAGTATTGTCTTCTTTGGTGACTTGTAATTCTAAATATAATTCACTTTTACAAGGTAAAGGATATTTTCCAGTTGTGGGATTGAAAGGATCAAAAGAAAGAATTTTCCAGCTTAATATTGATTCGTCCACAAGGATATTTTCTTTTACATTTAAAAATTTCATTTTTACTTAAGTTTAAAACCTAAACTTATAAGAAATTTTTGATTACTAGGTGTTAACCTTTGCGAGTTTAATTTATTACTAATCGAATGACGTTTGATCGCTTTCTTATTAATGGATTCCTTGTAAATGTTTTTAGAAAAATTAAAGTTTGTTGGCTTTCTATTATATAAAATTACCATTATTTATCTATCTTCTTGAGGTGTAGTCTTACTGTTACGGTTTCTCCTCTGAAATTGATAAGTTCACCATCTTGATCGGCTATATGAAGACTTATATTGTTTATTACTTTAACAATGACAGGGAAGTAAAGGACATTTTGTGGTGATTCTATTATTTTAAAACCAGGAGCTACGCTAGGAAAGAATTGATGTATTATGTGAACAGGTTTTCCATTTAAATATGATCCTTCGGCAATATTACAATCGATGTTTATTGCATTTACTTTTATAATTTCTTCCGGATAGTCTGAAGTATGCTCTTTATTTCCTTTCAGTTCTTTATTTTTGAAACCTAATATTTTTCCTATAGTTCCGTCACGAAAAGTGATGGGAACATCCGTTTTAATATGTGTCCGCAAAGTATTATTATTTGCATAAATATGTATAAAAATACGATTATCTAAATGTTTTTGAATAAGGTTATTTAAATCGTCTATTTCGTAACTACCTGGAGGTATTCTATATTCTTTATTTGTATCATAAATGAAAAGATTATTGATTTCATCAATATTTGGAATAGCATTAAAAGTTTCAAAATTTACAAGACCTAGAGAATAATCAAAATTTTCATCCAAGTATATAGGAGGATGAAAATTAACTGACAGTGTGGCAGAGTTGCTACTAATAACAAAACTGTACGACATCTATCTTTAAAAGTTTTGTACAAAATGAATTAAAATTAGTTTTCACGTATTATTATAAAGAAATTTTAGACATAACTCCCCACAGTTAGTTTTGTTAAATGTTTGAAAATGATTATAGTTATAAGACACAATATTTTTATTGTTATCGCTAAAAAAATAGGTGGTTAATTCGGAAGGTGGTCGCAAGTTACCATAACTATCAAAGTACGTTATATTTTTTCCTGTTTTTATATAGGCAGTCCAGTGAGTTCCATCACCACTATCATTATCGAGATTAACGATACCGCTTTCATTTTTCTTAATATTTTTTGGTAATTTATTTCTCATAAAGACACCTCGAAAATTGGGAATTTGTAAAAGTTTAACATATTTGATTAAATCATAATTTGTAAGTGGTTTTCGAGGTATATGTTTTAACAGTTTTTTGAATAAAGTTTCAGATACAATCCACACCCTGATTTATAGGGTTTTAAATAAAGACCACTTCCTTGTTTTCCTATTGCTATAGACTCCATCAGTTTATTATGTCTTTTTGATTCTTCCAATTTTTCCTTAGCAGCTTTTGCATCATTTACAGCCTTTGCAATACCTGCAGCACCTCCTCCAAGAGCACCCAAAGCAGACAAACCAGCAAATAAGGGAATAAGAGGAAGAAATCCACCAGTCTTTGGAATTGGGATAATTCTTTTCTTGGGAGATAATACCTTACTACTTCCTATAGTTTTTAGTGCAACTTTTATACCGTCATTTAAACTTTTAAATCTTTTTCCCTTAAGTCCTTTTCTAGCTTTTGAAATAGCTTGATATAGAGATATTCCTCGTCCTATATGAATCTTTCGATTTCCAAGTCCCATACCAAATTTTCGTTTAATTTTCATTGCACCACTTATTCCTAGTGCAGTTGTTTTTTCTCAAAAATTAGCGTCCTTAGCTCTGAACCTTGCTAAAGCTTTTTCGCCTAATACTTGATCAGCAGCGTGTCTGCTTTTTATATCGTTTGATTGTGAGTAGGCAATATCATGATCTTTACAAGCTTCCTCCAATAAATTTATACCTTTATCGCCTCTAGCTAGTCTCTTTTCTAGTTTTGTCCCAGGTCCACAGAAATTGTAACCTGGTAGATGTAATTCGAACGGTAATTTATTGATTAGAGTATTTATTAAACCAGTTCCTGCTTTTTTGACTCTTCTTTTAGAAATTACTTGTTTGTTATATGAGATAGGCATTATATATAGCTGAAATCGTGAACGAAACTGACTAGTTTTAAATTAGAACTGCACCTTTTTACATCCTTTTATATAAATGAGAATTGAAAAACAACCTTATTCTATTATAATTAAAGACCACGAGGTTTCAACGAACAATTTTAGAAAACATGGAAATTTGTTTGAGGGAAATAGTAAAAGAGGATTGATTATTGGTCCATCAGGGTGCGGTAAAACTAATATTATTATTAGTTTAATTGAAGATCCTAATGGTTTACGATTCGAAAATTTATATATTTATTCACAGTCCTTATATCAATCCAAATACGAGTATTTGAGAAACCTTTTTAAACCATTGAAAGAAATCGGATACTATGAATCCGACAATGAAGAAAATATTATTTCACCACAAGAAGTTAAGTTAAACTCTATAATAATATTTGATGACATAGTGTGTTGTAATCAGAATGTTGTAAAATATTATTTTTGTTTCGAAAGACATAAAAACACTGATTGTTTTTATTTATGTCAAACATATTCGTCTATTCCTAAACAATTAATTCGTGACAATGCCAATTTAATCATAATATTTCAATAAGATAAAACTAACTTAAAACATATTTATGATGATCATGTTAATGTCGATATGTCCTTTAATCAATTTAAAGAATTATGTTTGATGTGTTGGAAAGATAAATTTGGATTTTTGGTAATAGACAAAGACTCTAGTATAAAATCTGGTCGATATCGAAAAGAATTTGACTCATATATTTACTTATAAAAATAATAGTTTTCTAGCAAAATGGACTAATCATGAACGAACGGCTAGCGAGAGATCTTGTTAATGCAAGAAAGGCTGTTAAACAAAAATATCAAAGTTTAAAAAATGCAGAATTTGAGGCTCAATCTAAATTGGAGGAAACCTATAAACCAATAACTCAACCCTTACAAGAATTAATTTCAACAATTGGTAAGATTGAACCGATTGAGGTAAAGGAAGAGTTACAAACACTTATAAAAAAAATTTATGGGACGCACTCACCCCAAAAAAGATTGTTTCAAACCACAACACCAAGGAAAAAATTACACTATGGAACATCAACACCAGAAAAAAGAAAGACAGGAAAAATGCCACTTCTTCCTACAGAAATACATACAATTATTGATTGGGATACCAGTATAGCTTCAGTTAGCCAGATGCCATCTCTACAACAAACAAGTATTATAGCAGAAACGACACCTCCTTTAGGGTCAGAGTCTACAATAGGAAATCTTTCTGACATACTAGAACAAACACTACAAACAATTCAAACATATGTCGGTACACCCTTATATAAAGAATATTTATCGGGGTTTCATGAATTACCTCGTGAATATATTGATGGTCGTGTAAAAGATGTAGAGCATAAGTTTGATCACCACTATGGAATTGTTCACGATTTGGAAACGGAGAAATTCTTTTTGGGTTTAACCGACAAACATGTAGAAATTATCGGTAAAAACATAAAAGTTGAAGGTATAACTTATACAGGTACACCAGGTTTATATGAATTATTATTTAAAAAAGAACCAGTAGGTTATAAAAAATCATATTTGGATAATTATATGGATATTTTAAAGAGACCAACGCATACCGTAGAAATTATGACCCAAACGAACAGGTTCAGGGAAATGGATCACACAAATATATTTCTATAATAGGACCTTACTTACAAAATACAGGAATTACGAAAACTAAAATTATTAATCCTGAAACTCATAATATAGTTCAAGGGTTTTTCGAAAAACGTAAAGTTCCATACAGAGAAAGTCGAATATCTTCCAAGAGAACAGGTTCTGGCATAACTTTAAAAGTTAATAAATCTAACACCGATTATGTATATTGGGATAATGTTAATGAACTTGTTGATCGACTTCGATTATTGATAGCTTCCATGATGGCTGGTCATACAGGACATAACAATGAAATTATTTCTATTATAGAAGAATTAAAAGAAGCCAACATAATTATATAAAAGAATTATGTAAACATTAATGTATTTCATTGTTAAAATGACCATTGATAAATTTGGACGTCATATTTCAAAAAAGGCAAGGATAGATCTAATCTCATTAGAAAATGAAGTATTGGCAAATGTTGAAACTAAGATAATTAAAAATTTTAAAAGTGATGACAAATATATTGAAAACAAAATAGTTCAAAAGTTTGAACCTATGTTAAAAAATGATATTCTAAATTTAAACAAGAGACTTAACGAAAATAATGAAAATGTAAAAAAAATATTTTAAAAAAGCTTAAGTTATAGGAAGAAAATGTTGTGCCTGAATATGATAGAAGGATATTAAGTTTAAAAAATATTGTTAAAGAAAATGATGAACTAGTAAAAAATTTCTCTCAAAAAACATCACAACGTGAAGTTGATTTTAAAACAATGAAACAAACGTATGATGAAGTAAAGAGTTTTGAAAACAATATAAAAAATGAAATGACGCTGCTTAAATCGAAAATAAATGATACTTCAGCAATAGATAATGTAAAACATAATATTCTAAAGAATTTAGTTTTAAAGTTTCAAGATTTTACAGACAAACTTAATAATAGGGTTGCAGAAGAAGTTGAGAATTTCAAAAAGATTCATGATAATATGAATAAAAATACTCAAAATATTGAGAGATCTGTTAACACACATTTCCTAGTTCATAAAAAAGATAGTAATAATGTTAATGAAATGAAGGGTAAAATTAATGTAATTGAGAATAATGTCAACGAAACTAAATTAAATATAAAAAATTTGGAAGAAAAATTACTGATGGATTTACAAAGTGTCAATGAAAAAATTGAAAGTAAACTCGTAGATCAGATTGTAAAAAATAACGGACAAATCAAGGACATAATAACACAAATAAACAATCTAAAAGAAAAATCCAAAACCAGTCTTGGCGACGGAAATTTTAAAAAGGCAATAGAAGAAAGATTAGAAAAAGAATTAGGATCTTTAGTAGAAGTAGTTCGTGCTATGATAGAAACCGCTAAAAAGGAGTTAATAACAAGAATTTCCAAAAATAATTCAAAAATTGAGAAAATTTCATTACAGTTAAATGATATCGAAAAATCTTCTAACGATATAAGTTACAAAGTCGAAAAAACGATCTTAGATTTAAAAAATTTGGACGGCACATTAAGCAAGGAAATAAAATCATTAAATGATTTAGTCCAAAGGGCAGCTGAAGTTTCTCGAAAGGAACTTAATGATACAATGGCATATGCAAGGGAAGAATTAAACGCAACAATAAGAGACATGAGAAATGAAAGTATGCAATCCCGTGTGCTTTTTGAAACTAAAATTAATGTGAGAAATGGTAAACTTGAAGATGAAATAAAGCAAGTCAAAGTTGTGAATAATACATCGACTAAAAGTTTAGAATATAAAATTGAAGACTTGGTAAGTAAAGTCAACAAATTAATTAAATAATTAATTTAAAGTTATTTAAAGAAGATACCGAAATGATGTACATTAGTATTGAAAATGAGT
Organism: Diaprepes abbreviatus; assembly: GCA_034092305.1. Lineage (NCBI taxonomy): Eukaryota > Metazoa > Arthropoda > Insecta > Coleoptera > Curculionidae > Diaprepes > Diaprepes abbreviatus. The sequence goes on along the minus strand of JASJET010000091.1, from coordinate 2,470,642 downwards.
GGAAACATAAAAGAAACAGTGGTGAATGCATTACATAAACCAGCCAGAAGAAATTACCCTAGGAGGAAAACTATTGTTAAAGGATTAAATGACCCATGGCAAATAGATTTGGTAGAGATGAAACCTTATTCTAAATTTAATAAAGGCTATAGATATATCTTGGTAGCAATTAACGCATTTTCAAAGTATGTTTGGGCTGAACCACTTAAAAGTAAAAAGGGAAAAGCAGTATCGATAGCTATGAACAGAATTTTAGAAAAAACAACTAAACCAACAAACAGAGGAACAGAATTCGTCAACACAGATTTTAAGAAACTTATGAACCTTTATCAAATTAAGTTACTCTAATCTAAAAGCAAGTATTGTGGAACGTGTCAATCGCACAAAAAAAAATGTGGAAATATTTTAGTAATAAAGTAAATTATCAGTGGTATTCCATTTTACCAACTATTGTTGACAAATATAATAATACTGTTCATAGAACCACTGGATAGAGACCTGTTGAAGTTAGCAAAAGAAATGAAAAAAATATATTAGTAAATTCATACAATTTTAAAAAAACAATTGATTTAAAACACACCAAGTTTAAAGAAAATGATTTTGTTCGAATCTCGAAACGAAGAGAAGCTTTTGAAAAAGGATATACTCCAAATTGATCTACTGAAATTTTTCAAATACGAAAGGTTCAATTAACAAACCCAACAACTTATCTTTTAAAAGATAGTAAAAATGAAAATATTGAAGGTGGTTTTTATGAAGAAGAGTTGCAGAAAGTTAAACATCCAGACGTATATTTGGTCAAAAAAATTTTGAGAAGAAAAGGAAATAAAGTTTTTGTTAAATGGTTAGGATTTAATAAATCACACAATTCGTGGATTCTTAAAAAAGATGTGTTGTAATATATTTTAGATTTACTATTATATGTTAAAATTTAAAAAATAAAAGACATTATTATATATTCTATATCTTTTTTATTTTCTGTTAACATTAAATAAATGAAAGAAAACAAAATTAGCGCTAGTGTTAATATAATACAAAAACTAAAACTATTAAGCCTGAAATCTATGATATATTGAATTATGAATTAGAGTACCCTATTTGTTTTACCTCATGAAAGGCCAGTGATCTCGAAAATTTACAATTTTTATAATGTACAGTGTCTTTACAACATACGTGACAATGTAGATCACCTTCCAGATGAGTGTGATAATATAACAGTTCCGCCTTTTCTAAGTAATTACTAAATTTTTTTATGTCTTCTGACTCCACCAAATTTTCATAACAATTTACACAAATATTGTAAATTTGATGGAGTTTAGGAGCATGGATTAAATAGCCCTTCGAACAGGACTGGTAATCTGTATGACAAAAAATATTACTAAATATATTTTGAAAAGATTTGTACCCCAATTTACTAGCCACTCTAGAACGAGCATTACATAATGAATATAATTGTTTACCGGTAAAACTGTAGTCTGGCAAACTTCTTATCAAGGCTATTTGCCTAAACTCCTTCCCATCTGTCACGTCCACATAACACCTGATGCTGTCATCGCAGATGGTATAGGTTGATGACTCCCCGTAGTTTGGTCTTGAACTTTTTTCCTGTACCTCTCCACTTCGCTTTTGGGCAGCGTCTTGAGCGATTTTGGATGGACCATTGTTTCTATTGATAGATTGCCTTGGTTCAGTAACAGCAGCACCAGTAGCTCGTTGGTTAGAAGAAGAAGACACTGATGAAGAGACTACTTGACTGGTCACATCACCATAATCATCATCATGATCGCCATCACCAGCAGCAGCAGCAGCAGAGGGCACAACTATTTCAAATTGTGAAAAATCACAATTGCAATTTACCTCGGTGTGGATGGCGGCGGCGGCGTCGGCAGCAATAGTCGAAGACATTTTTTGATATAAAGTTAACACTGCTTGATAACTTGTAGTCGATATAGCGGAAAAACCTCTATTTATACTAACAGCAGCAATAGAGAAAGGAAATATGGTTTAATTATACAATCAAAAGACCTTTAACAGTTGATATTTTTCCAATTAACTTGATTGTAGATTTATTCTAATAAAAAAGGGATAATTTTTGTTACAAGACAAGGTCGGTTGAAAGAGAATGGACTGAAAATAGAAAAAAAAAACTGGTAATCAGACAGAGCCGTTATCTAAAAATCGAATGAACTGGATATTACATTCGTCTTGACATCGCACACACACAGACACACACATTAACCCAACCACCTTTAGTTGCATTTTAGTCACCCTAACAAATAGACGTGTTTGGTGCGTGTAGTTTAATTTTTTTTAAGTGGGAAATTCAAGAATAGCGAAAAAAAATATGTCTAGCAGTGGTTATGCAACTTCAGTGGAAGAAAATTCAGATATTGATTACTACAATTCTACAACTGATACTCTTGACGACGATTCTGTCAAACTTATTGGTGAAAATTATACCTATAAACTTAAGGATAATTTTTTTAAAATTTCTACTGGTTTAGATTTCAATCGAAATTTTCAAACTAGAGTAAAACTGATAAATACAAACATTTTCGAACCGAGGCTGTCGGTAAAATTCCAACAGTTCATTCCGATTGGAATGAACTGTTGGAAAATTTAGAGGACGCTCTTCAGCATTATTTTGGAGAAGAAAATCGTGCATTTCGTTTAGAATTTGGACCTTATGGCCTTGTTAGTGAAGATTTTATGAACGTGGTGAAAATATTTATACGAGATACGTACTTTTACCTCTTTGAATTTACAGTGCGTGAAATTTTAGCATCGAAAAACATTATAAATGATAGACTGGACTATTTAAACAGTTTGAATTTTTCTAATTCTTACGAAAAATTCATTATTACATGTAATAAATTATTAGCTATTGTGAAAATAAACCAATTTTAGATATCATATTATTGTTAAGTAATATGTCAAATTCGACAGATATGTGTTTGATCCGAGAATGTCTACAACATTTTCAACAATTAGTTTTGTTTGATTAGTATTATAAAAAGTAAATTTAAGTAGAGCCTTTGACGTATTTTAATCTCAATATATTTTGAGAAAAATTAGCATGTGTTTTACTTCCCTCCCCAAAATTTATATATATTATATTTGATATTTTCCAAAATAAATTATTAAAAAAATTTAATACAACCCTGTAGGTTTAATATAAAAAAATATAAACATACCGTTTGTTAATCTTTTGATTTAAATTTACAATTATGCTACATTTTTCTGAAAATAACTTAGAAATAAGGAAACATTATTTCATCATACTATCGGTTTTATTAATTAATATAAAATAAATCATTGCAAATTAATTGACTAAATCTAAAAGCACCTTGAATGAAAGGTAGCATATTAATTTTGTGGGGTAGTATGAAACGACTATATAAATATTCTAATAATATTAATAATTAAAAGTTTCCCAACAAAAGTACTTAGATACAGTACCAGCTCCATATCATTCAGGTAAGAATTTAAAAAAAAATTTTTATTAACTTTAACCTACTAAATAATGTTGTAATTTTTAGAAAATGGATTTAAAAAGAATTAATGAAAAATCTCTGTTAAATTTTAAGGAGACCAAAAAATCTTCGGAGTTAGAAATTAATAAGGAATATAGAATAGAGAAGCTTCAACTTATGAAGACAAGATTTGGTGAAACAATTATAGCAGTGTTGGAAAATTTCCAAATATTTTTACCTCAACGCTTGGTAGAAGATTTAATTCCATTTATCGACGAATTCAATACAGGGATTTACGTGCTAGTAAATCGAGGTCTTATTAAGCGTGAGAAAGACAAGAAATCAACAGTTTCTCTGGAATTTTTGAAGAAAAATTAGGTAAAATTTTTATATACTCTCTGTATAAAATAACATAAATTTGAAATATTATTATGGAACATGATTTTGGTCAGTTAAGTGACGAAATAGTAGAAACTATAAGTAAAGCTTATAAATTATTAAAACAATCTAAGGATTGATGATGATGGGAAGATGTAAATTCAGCATTTTCAAATAGAATCCGTTCTGGTTTAATAATTAATCTCCCTCACATTGATATACATAAATTTTAAGTAGATGCATTTTGCATGTTTAAAATTAAAATTAAAAATATATTAAAAAATTTTCCAGCAATTAAGGTAAATGCTACGTTTTGTGGGGAATTTGTTAAAGAGAACAAGGATAAAATTATAACGGAGTTTAAATATTTTTCAACTAAAAGTGAATTAATCGATGAGGGTGTGAAATTGGAAGAATGGTTTAAAACTAATATTAGTGATAAAATTTTAAATAAACTGGAAGAATTTCAGGAACGCGATAGTGGATTTGCATTAAAAACTATTGAGAGTCTTGAAATTAATATTAATCATTTTAGTTTAGCAAGTGGTGGAAACTCCTATATTGACCTACCTAAACAAATTAAAAATCGAAAAGCTGTAATTAATATAGTGAATCGAGATAACTATTGCTTTGCTTATTGTATAATGAGTCATTTGTTTCCAACACATATCAATCCAAACAGAATTTCCTCATACCCCGACTTTAGAACCATATTAAACTTAAGTGATTTAGTATTTCCTATGACCGTTAGTCAAATTCCTAAATTTGAAAAAAATATTAATATCCCAGTAAATGTCTATATACTTAAACTTAAGAAAAATCAACACTTAGTATATCCTGCTTATATAACGAGACATAAACAAAATGTACATGTAAATTTACTTTTAATTCAAAATAGTTATTTGATACATGATTTTATAAATAATCAAGAAGTTTTTATTCCTTCCGAGGAAATAAAATATCATTTTACATATATAAAAAATTTATCCAAATTAGTACGAAGTCAGTTAACTAAAAGTAAAAATGCTATATATATTTGTGACAGATGTTTAAATTATTTCACAAATGCAAATTCTCTTCAAAAACATGAGGAAAGATGTGCCGATTTAAATATTTGTTCTATATCATTTCCTGATTATAAATGGATTGAGTTTAAAAATTTTTCTTACAAAATTGAGGTTCCTTTTGTAATTTATGCTGATTTTGAAGCTATATTAAAACCTGTCAATATTGGAGTAAACACTTCTTGCATTAAAAAATATCAACAGCATGAGGCGTATATGGTTGGTTATTATTTGCATTCGTTAGTGCATACTAACCAATCATATTATCGATCTTATACAGGATATGACTGTATGCTATGGTTTGTGAAAGAATTAGAAAGAATTGCAAATTTTATACACAATATTTTGAAATCAAATATTCCAATGGATAAATTATCTGAAACAGAAGAAAACAATTTTAGAATTGCCACTCACTGTCATCTATGTGAAAATCCTCTAGATAGGATAAGAGTCAAAGATCATTGTCATCTTACGGGAAAATATCAAGGTCCTGCACATCAGTCTTGTAATCTTAATTTTAAAAATTCGCTAACTGTACCTGTAGTGTTTCATAATTTAGGTTATGATGAAAATTTTATCATAAGAGATCTGGCCAATGCATTTCCAGGCTTTATTAAATTGCTTCCCGTAAATAAGGAAAAATATATATCGTTTACTAAGTATATACCAAATTCTCCAATAAAATTTAGATTTATAGATTCTTTTCGGTTTTTAGCTTCAAAACTAGATACATTGGCTAAAAATTTAAAGAAAGACAGTCTAAAAATGTTAAAAAAAGAATTCATCAATTTAGATGATGAAAAATTTGACTTACTCTGTAGAAAGAGCGTTTTTCCTTACGATTACATTTTATCAGATGAAAGGTTATAGGAAACCAAGTTACCATTAAAAGAACATTTTTATAACAAACTTAACAATGAAATGATTTCAGATTCCGACTATAATCATGTTGTAAATATTTGGAAGAGATTTGGTATTAATACATTGAAAGAATATTTTGAGCTTTATTTAAAAACCGATGTGTTGCTGTTAGCCGATGTTTTCGAAAATTTTAGGAAAAAGAGTTATGAAACATATGAATTAGACGCTTGCCACTATTTTACCCTGCCAGGTTATGCATTTGATTGCATACTTAAATATTCAAAAATTCGCTTAGAAACCTTACAAAATATAGATATGCTCTTTTTTATCGAAAAAGGAATTCGAGGAGGTTTAAGTCAGTGCTCTAACAGATATTCTAAAGCAAACAATAAATATATGAATACTTATGACTCTCTGTTAGAATCTAAATATTTGACGTATTTTGACGTAAATAATCTTTATGGATGGGCAATGTCACAATATTTGAGAAATTTAATACTAATGAAATACCTAATAATTCTGAAATTGGTTATATACTTGAAGTTGATCTTGAATATCCAGAAACTTTACATAATCTTCATGGTGACTTACCTTTGGCACCGGAACATAGAATACCTCCATCGTCCAAATTATCAAAATTGATGACTACTTTTTATCCAAAAAAAAATTATATTTTACATTACAGAAATTTAAAACAATATTTGGAGCAAGGACTTAAATTAACACATATACATAAGATCTTACAGTTTAATCAATCATCTTGGTTAGTACCATTTATTGAATTAAATGCGAAGCTTAGAGCACAAGCTGATAATAATTTTGACAGGGATTGTTATAAATTATTTATTAATGCGAACTATGGTAAGACAATGGAAAATATTAGAAAACATCGAACAATTAAATTATTAAATAAATGGGAAGGAAGATATGGGGCAAAACATTTTATTTCAAGTCCATTGTTTCATAGTCGTAAAATTTTTGAGGAAAATCTCGTGGCTGTAGAATTAAGAAAGGCAAATATTGTTTTCAATAAACCTATATACGTTGGAATGTGCATCTTAGATATATCCAAAACTTGTGTATATGATTTTCATTATAATTTTATTTCAAAATTAAAAAATATTAAAAACAAGCTTTTATATACTGATACTGACAGTTTAATTTATGAATTTCAATGTAAAGATATTTATAAGGAACTAATTTTAAAACATTTGAATAGGTTCGATACTAGCAATTATCTTGAAAATAATTCCTATGGGATTCCTCTAATTAATAAAAAAGTTGTACGTTTAATGAAGGATGAAATGAATGGTGTTATAATGACGGAATTTGTAGGATTAAGATCCAAAATGTATGCTACTAGATGTCAAGATAATAAAAAAACGAAAAAATAAAAGGTATAAAAAAATATGTTACTCAAAAGTCCATAACATTTAATGATTATCTGTCGTGTTTAAGGGATAAAAATTAAAACTATAGAACTCAACGATTTATTCAAACAGATTTTCTTAAATTATACAGTTCGGAACAAACTAAACTCGCTTTAAGTTCTAATGATGATAAAAGATATTTATTATCAAATAGCACAGATACGCTTCCCTTCGGTCATTTTAAAATAACAGAAAAATTATAAATTTTGATAAATGTAAAAATATTTCTCAAAAATGTTCTCAAGTATACCTTTAATGGTTAACAAAAGTTTAGGATTTATTATAATTCAGATAAACCTAATTCCAGTGTTTTAAAAATAAGTTATGTCTAATATAGAATTCTATATATGTGTATATGTATAATTTGTAAGTAAAGTATTCTCTAAATATACCTTAATATGAACTTGCAAACTTGTGGTTTTACTTTTGTTGGAAAACTGTTCGTAATTTTTTATAAAATATAATAAAAATTACCGTTAATATTGTAGCTTTTTTCCCCTTCTTAAAAAACATTTAATAGTTGTAAGAAATATGTTGTCTATCTATCCATAGTATCAGTTGTATCTAAAACATGACGAACAATAATCTAATTTTGTTTATTGATATTCAAGGATATAACTGTTCTTCTGGATTTATTCCAAAAGAATTGGCAGTTTACGATGGAAGTGGTTGTTGAAACTTCTTTTTTAAACCTCCATTTAATAAAAACACATTAAAAGAACAAGACCTGAAAACAATAACTTGGGTTGAAGATAATTACCATGGTTTAAAGTGGGAATCCGGTTTCACTGATCTAAATGGAATTGAAAATATCTTTAAACATATTATGGAAAAATACAACTCACCTTTAATATTGGTAAAAGGAGAGGCGAAGGCTAATTTTCTATAAATGTTTATAGGTGAAGAAAATATTTTAGAGTCTCAATAAACAGTGAACCAAAGCTAAGCAACTTCAAAAAAATTCCAAATTGTCAATTTCATAAGAATTTAACCCACACCTGGCATTGTGCTGTATCAAATGTTAAACTCTTATGTAATTATAAACATTGTTATATGACGTTATCCAAAATAAATTAATCACTTCTTTAAAGGTCTTTTTATACCCCTTGCTTTTTACTATAAAGTGAAAGGAACAATTTACCCGATTAATTTATTTTATGCAACGCATTAATCTTAAAACAAAATTTGATCTTTTTCAAAGGACAAACACCCTACCCCAAATCAATTTCACAATACTGTCAAAAATTCATCCTCAATCACATCCAACGCTGCTCGCGGGTTTGGTTATAATTAATTTGCTTACCGGTTGGGAATTGGGCGTCACCCTTCTATCAATACATAGCCTATCTCCCAAATTATTTTCACACTTCTGCCAAAAATCCATCTCCAATCACATACAACGCTGCTCGCCGGTTTGGTCCTAATTAATTTGCTTGCGGGTTGGGAATTGGGCGGATTTGGAGTTTTTTATGGTTAGTTTTTTTTGGGGGGGCGAGGATGAGCAGGGAGTGTGGAAGTGATGAGTTTAGATGGGCTGTTTGATCTGATGAGCTTTGGTTTTGAGAATCGGTGTTTATAGGCACTCGTTTTAAGCCTATGAGGAAGCTGTATCACATTTTTTTGATACAGAACCCCCTTTGTCTTTCTACTGCCATAAGCAATCCAAATCAAACAGCTCACAAAAAAATTCAAATATTAGAAGATCGACTTTTACAGCCATCAACTTCGTATGTTGAAGTTTATGATGTGGATGCCGATCAATTTGAAGAACAAAAATACCATATTGAAGGGACGTAAATTAAGAAAAAGTTTATTTGTACTTAGAACCAATAAAACGCATTTTTTATCGAAGTATTATTTATTTTTCCTATTCATCCCCCAAACAATATGAGATAGATTATTCCCAATTATTTTTTATAATATAAAAACTGACATTTCCTGTAAATTAATATATTATTAGTAAATGGAGAGAAAATGTCAGTACTAGAAATTTCAAAGTGTCAAATGTAAAGGGATAAGAAATATCTAGCTTGCGAATATCAGAATAAATTCGATAAAAAAGGATGGTGCTAATAAACATTTACCTTCTCTCTTTATCACTATTTGAAAATTAATAAAAAGAAGGATGTTGGTTATATTATAATATGAGTTTTAAAAATTATTTTGGATGGAAATAAAAATCTTATATATTTAAGTAGTTTTTATTCATTCGTTTAGTTTAAGCATATTAGGATATTATATTAATGTTATTGATTACAGTTAAATAGTATCAGCTTTTAACAATGAAGAGAAAATATAAGCTACTTATTACTAAAGGAACAATATATTTTTGGGTGAAACAAAAAATGAGGAAAAATTTACTTGTTACATTTCTCCTTCAATTTACTATTGGTCTTTCTACAACTAGTCAATCTAATAACATATTTATCCTTTTTCTCTCGAAGTAACTCTTCTCGCTCTAAACAATCGTTTAAATTTGTAAAAATTTTATTTTCATTCAACATTTGTTTGCTCAAATCGCGTTGACATTGTTTCAAATTATTGTCCAACATATAGATTTCATGCGACTAGCCTGAGAAGTTATTTTTCAAATTTAATATTTCAGCCTTATAGTCTCCAATTAGTATATAAGTGACTCTATTTTTTTCCTGATATATTTCAAGATTTTCCGTTAAATTCTTTTCATTAGATGAAATTCAGATTCCAGTTTAATATTCTCCTTAACTAATGCAATTCGTTTTGTGTAATTCAATGAATCTGTCAAGTTTTTCGTAATATTTTCATATTCTTGACTTTTCTCCATACATATATCATTGACAACTAACTCATTATCATACAATTCTACGTAATAATAGTAGTGAATATAACCCGATTCTCTCGATCCCCCCACTCCTCGACCTTGACCTTGACCTTGCTTCACCCCTCTTTGGCCCCGCCCACATGTCCTTGTCATTGACCTTGAAAGTGCACGTGTGCTTTGGCCTTGACCTTGTGTTCAAGGTTGTGTGTGTGACCTTGACCTTGACCTTGGTCGCGACGACCTTGACTTTGTTGAAGGTCATCTTGGGTGTGTGACCTTGAAGTAGTTATTTGTGCATTGTAATAGTGTGGGATGATCTTGAAATGATTTTGACCTTGCAAATTGTTCTATAAATTGTGTGAGTCTATTTGCATTCATTCAGTGTGAAATGTCAGATACGGAACTATCTAAAGAAAAAATTATAGAGCAAGTCGGCAGAGTAATTTGTTTATATCAGAGTAATTTAAAAAGTTTGTGTGATTTTGAAGAGAAGGATCTAGCATTTTTTCCTCTTGAATATTTAAAAACTTGCGTTGATACGCTGAGTTTACGGCAAATTTGGGATAAGCTGCCAGCGCCATATCGGTGTGACAAGGAACTACAGTTAAGCTTACCCTGTTACATTCACTATGAACAAATATATCGTCATTATATAGATGGGCCACCACCAGCAATAAAAAAGTGTCGTGAATGTAAAAATGAGTGAATAATATGAATAGTGCTTTGCAAGAGACAGTAAAAAAATTGGGCGATGAGTTCACTGAAACGGCTAGTAATTATTTCAATGATGCAATGAAAAGTCGAGCAGAATGGGCGTCGCGCTATTGTGATTTGGCTTATGAATATGAAAAGGCTGCGAATGCATGTCGTAAATATTGCAGCAAAACAATAAATTTACAAGACTTTGTTCGTGAGATAAAAAAGTTGGGGTTTAGTGATTGTTTGGAAAAACTGATTAGGTTCATTGCAGATCCGGTTGTGTTAGATGAAATTAGAGTGTAGGACTTAAGTTTAACGTAGTAGTAGTAGTTAATATGGAAAGTTTAGTGCGAGAAATGTACGAGGAATTTCTAATTTCTGCAGCCTGTTCGGAATTTTACGCATATGAAATGCAAGATTCGGAGGCTCAGGACTTTAGTGTATTTTTTAAGTATATGGACCATGCCGAAGTGTGTCTTTTAGCTAGTATAGTTTGTAAGAATTTTCTTAGATATAAAAACAAACAATTATTATTGAACAAATTAAGGAAATTAGGTTTAGGTGATAATGTTACACGCATAGAAGAATGGCAGAAAAAAATCAATGAATAAAGTACATAAAATGTAGTTATTTGTTTCATTATATTTTGTCCTTGAAGTTATCCTTATACCAATTTAAATGTGTGACGTCATTTGACCTTGAATACTCCTCCCACTATTTCTATCGTTAAGCTACCCCCACCATTGTTACAATTCGACCTTGAAACCCCGCTATAAAGGTTCGTGGGAAAAGAAGTGACTTCAAACAGTCGCAGATATCAGTGGCATAAACATCAAATATTGTGTTCGTGTAGTGTTCTGAAAGTGCTTTTATATTCACGGTAATTTTTGGATTTATATACCATTTTTTTCAATAATGAATATTGCAAAAGAAACTCTAGATGAAATTAATGAAATGTTTAGCAAAGATTTCGAGGTTTTAGAGAGAAAAAAGGTTACCGAAATGATTGTAGGCAAAGTGTATAAAATTGTAAAGATGGTTTCAATGACTACACGATTTGGTAAAACTCTTTTAGTGGCTTTACACGATGACGGTGATAATAGCACATTTGAGACTTTTTTACCAAAACGTGTGGCCGAAACACTATCTGACCATATTGTAGATAATATGAGTAAAACTAAAGATAAATACACTCTAACTTATTTGGGGCAGGGCACTAGAGTTTTTGGAAACAATACTCGAACATTATTACGTTTTGGCTCATTGGAGTAAATTGTATGTAAATTGTTTGAAAAAAAGGATGTAATTAAAATTAAAATATAGTTGCACATGTCAGAATACTTACGCGTGTTCATTATTTCTGTTAAAGATGTCTGCTGATGCGACGACGACGACGACGACCGCCAACGAATGTGTAGATAGATACATATTTTGGTTGGGGAGAGAATTAAGAAATAGGGCTCACGATATGTTAGATAGCGTAAATGATTGGTCGCATATTGATGTAACCAAAGATCAATATAAGAACGAGATCAGGGATACAATCAATTTTATGGCTGGGGCACACTTGTGCGACAAATTTTTATATGGTTCCATAGACATGGATACATTTTGTGTTGAAATGGTTGAAGAAGAATTAAAAGAATACCTCGTCAATATTCCACATTTACCAGGTGAGCTTGCTGCAAAATATGAATTGGTTTCTGCAACAGCAACAGCCCAAGACGTTGACGATCGAAATAGTGTCGGATGGGATAGAATTTTGAGCAACGAAAACGAAGACATGGAAAATAAATTTTTTATAATTTTTGTATTTGTGCAATTAAATAACTGTAAATAAATATCTATTACAATCACAGTTTTATTTTATTTCTTTTATAAACATACCAACCCAGTAGATCATAGTCAGTGTTTCTTTTTCTCAGCTGAAATATTTAATATATGTAGGGCAAATAAAAATAAAATAGTTTAGTAAAGATTGAAAATGAGTCGAGGAAACAACACAATTGATAAATTTGGTCGTCAGAAATATAATGAAAAATATCATATATTATCTGGGCCACAAGGGATTGGTTTTAAACTTACAGCGGGTGGGCAGTATGATATGGGTGGAAAAATCATAACCAACTTAGGCGAACCTAAAGATGATGACGATGCTGTGACAAAACACTTTGTTAATAGAAAGTTTTACAATTTTGCAGTTGTAATATGTGACATATTTAACAAGGATGTCCTCCCCATGATATACAAAAATAATAGTGAGCTTAAAACAAAAATTGAAGTTATGCAGAAAATACTCTATCATCAGCCTTTAAATGACTCATTAAGCGCACTGTCGTACGACTCGACTTCAAAAAAAATCTAAAAAAAGCAGGTTAAAGAATAGGAGAACGCACTCCGAGTGGCATAGCCTTGAAGATAACGTCGTAGTCGTCGGTGAATTGGACCTTCCCTCCAAGAATATTGAAATGTTATTTATGTGTATGATGTTTTATTGTCATTGTTTTTAATAATGAAGATTGAAATAATAAACTTTATTTTACAATATATTGTTTATTTATTTTACATTTTAAATAAAAAATATAGTCATACAATATGTTATTTAAACAATATTAGCTTTATCTATCCAAGAGTTGAAGTGGTTGGGAAATCCTAGCCATTTGACAAATAATTGTTCGATGTGATTTTTCTTGCGTTGTCTAAGGACCTTTTCTACTAGATAAACGTCAGGACTGCTTGTTTTTTGTAGTTCTGATTCGTAAAAACACCCTCTTATAAGCTGACCTTCTAACGATTCCAACAAGTAAGTAGGTGGATTTGTAACGTTAACTTTTACAACTTTAAACAATTCGGTTGACCAAGAGGGCGTATATCCTTTCTCGAATAAGCTTTTGTACTTGCTAATACGCACAATGTCACCCATGGAAAACTTAAATTCTTTAGGTACAATTTTTAAATAATCATATGCTTTAATATGTGTATTTTCTTGCACGTCTGCAGGCTTCATTCCAATGGTGCGATGTTTCGAATGGTTATAGGTTTTTGTTACTGCCGATAATATATCCTCTTGTCGAGAATTGTTTATATAAATTATTTTTTAAAGTCCTTATGACTCGCTCAACAATTGCAGCTTTCTTTGTGCTGTATGTGGAATAATGATTTATATTATATTTTTTCATCAGGGCTTGAAAGTTTGTATTATAGAACTCCTTTCCTTGATCACTTTGCAGATTTGTTGGTGTATATGATGCCTCTTCAATGATGCTTTTCATCGCATTAGTAACTTCTATACCAGTCTTGTTTTTTATGGCTTTGGTATAGACAAATTTCGAGTAACAATTTATACAGACCAAAATATAACGATAACCATCGTTTTCATCAGCATACTGTTGCATTTCAGCCAAATCAATTTGCCACAAATCTCTGTATCCTTTTATTATCGTGCGCCGTCTTACAAAATTTTTTCTAGCCGTTCTATGTAGTTCATTAACAATCTTGATTTTTTCTAGACTGGGCTCCATATTATTAGTAATACTAAAGGTTTCAGATCGAAGGAAGAACTGAATAATATCATTAAATATTGAGCTTAATATATTATATCTTGTTCTCGTAATTCCTCTATGATTGACATAATTTCATTTTCGTGTCCAGTGTGACCGGCCATTTTGGAACTCCACAACAAACGTAAACGATCCACCAACTCTTTAGCTTTGTTCCAGTAGACATATTGAAATTTTTTCGAAGATAATTTCTTTTTTGTGGGTAACTGTAGTTTTTCCGAGAGATTTTTTCTTGTAATAGTACCACCTAATTTTGTGCCCATTATCAGAGGTTTAATAATTCGTAAATATTTATTCCATCTGGTCTCCCGTAAACCATCACTTTTTTAAAAATTTTTGTAGACAGCACTCGTTGATTCCAAAATTTCCTTGTACGTTGAAAGTACATTATCACTTAATTGTTGTTGTTCCTTGCCTACACTTGGGGGTGTTTTAAGAAATAACAAATCATAAAGTGCCGGTGATCCACCATATTCTGCAATATTTTTCCCTTTTTTGTATAAGACAATATTTCCATTTCGAAAACGCACCTCTAAATTACCAATAAAATTTTTGTTATAATCTGTTTTTGAACCAAAACGTACACCATAGACAGTATCGTATAGAGATGGTTTCGAACGTAATCCTTTCAGGTGTGCGTTTAAAGTATCGGAAGTTGTGGTGTCAGCGGATGCGAGAGATGTATTAGTTGATGTCGAGGGTGTATCAAACACCGATTGGCTAATATCTTCTTTTGAAATGCGATGCTGCTGCTGCTGCTGCTGAATAGGTGTGGAGGTTTGAAAGGAATGTGTAGGTTGGGGAAAACCTGATATTTGAGTCGACTGCACTGATGTACTGAGACTATGTGACTTTGTAGCTGGATAATGTTGTTGCTGTTGTTGTTGTTGTTGTTGTTGTTGCTGCTGCTGCTGACGTTGCTTAACCACATCAGATATAGTTGTCAACGGCTTAGAAATGGGTTCGTAAAACTTTTCCAATTCCACAACATTAAACTCTTTAGCCGCTTTAATTTGTTTAAATTTTTTTCTGACGGCATTGGTAGCTTCCACTAGTTTACGTTTTAAGTCGATCGCGTTATTCATGATGTTAACAAAGGACGTTTCAACAATCAAATGAGCGTTTTCTCTTATTATTACAGTAATATATAGCTATCAAATCCTTTGCGGTATCTTCCCGATTTCACATCACTGTCTTTATCAATTACTAAAAATCCATACTTATTATCCCAACATTTTGAGCACATTTCTTGAAATTGAGTAAAAGTTAGATCCGGTGAAACGTGGTCGGAAAATATGTGTTTCATATTCAACTCATCTTGTTTAAACATAATAATAAAATTGGTGTTGTCTCGCACAAGCTGTTTAGGCACTCGCGAATATGTTTGCGCTAGGTAAAAGGAGTCGATATTTTTATGACGTCCCATGCTAAAGTACGATCTTATAACATCTTGTTTTTCACATATAACATCATCAAAGATAAATATAGAGTTTGGTTTTGCATCGGACGGTTCCACAATATTACTGGAATCACTAAAGGCATAGTAGCCTAAACCTTTGATGGGCGCTAAAATTTTCCTTAAATACTCATATTTCGGTTGATACAGAGATTTCGAGTAAATATAGACATTTTCGAAACGTAGCCCAAGGGGGTGTGTAAGCAGCGAAATCATGACATTAGTTTTTCCACAATTGGATGGACCAATTAACAGGCCGCGAATAGAGGAAGGAAGTAGAGGACCGTGTCTCTTCATTATCTTCTTTTCAAATCCAAGTCCGACTTTTTCATCGAGATTGGTAAGCAGCGAAATCATGACATTAGTTTTTCCACAATTGGATGGACCAATTAACAGGCCGCGAATAGAGGAAGGAAGTAGAGGACCATGTCTCTTCATTATCTTCTTTTCAAATCCAAGTCCGACTTTTTCATCGAGATTGTCAATAGGAAGTTTTTGTTTAAGATCGATAACGCGCATCTTAGGAAAATTTGATATTTTATAGGCAATTTTTCACAAAAACTGTCATTCAGATGCCGAGCGTCAAACGAAGTGGACGGTCTCACGTTTCCAACAAAACTGGATACGGTATTGTGAATTCGTTAATAAATAAATTACCATTCGAGGTACACATTCCTGGTTATCAATATTGCGGACCCGGAACAAAAGTAATAAAACGTGTAACAAGAGGTGATCCAGGCATTAATCCTTTGGATGCCGCATGCAAAAAACACGATTTAGCCTATTTACATAATAAAGACAACATAAGTGAGAGACATCGAGCGGATTACGAGCTCGAACAAAGTGCTTGGAATAGAGTAAAATCGAAAGATTCCAGTTTAGGTGAAAAAACAGCAGCTTGGTTAGTTACAAACATTATGAAAGGAAAACAACGTTTTGGTATGGGTGTACCATCATCATTATCAACAAAAAAAAACATCTAGTAAAGGCACACGTCATACAAAAAGGAAAGGTGTTAATAAAAATCGACATGTTCGGAAAGCCAGTTTCGAAACAGCTATTCGACAAGCAGTTCGAAGGGAATTATTAAAAGCCGGAAGTAAAAATGTGTTGGAAAAAAATGTCATGAATGCATCTAAAATAGCTCTGTCGGTAGCACGTAGATCGGTAAAAGCGGCAGGTGGCAAAAGGAAGGTTCGTACACCGAGAATAATACCGATTCCTAAAACTGGTGGAATATAACCATTAATACCAATTTTTACCGGGTTATCAGCTTTGGGTTCATTAGCCGGTGGGGCAGCGGGAATTGTGCGCGCCATAAAAGCAGTAAAAAAAAGCAGCGAAGATAAAACCGGTGCCGGCCTGTATTTAAAATCGAAAGGAAATGGTTTGTTTCTAAAGCCATATCGTAAAGGTATGGGATTATTTTTAAATCGTAGATCAAAAAACTAATTGAATCCCTACCTCGAAGACCACTATCTAACATCGATATAGAAAAATATGCCAAAAAGAAAAGAATAGGACACTTTCGAGGCGTTTATATGAGGGATTTATTACCTAGACAAGGTCCTCGACGTTACGAAGCAGCAATAGTGAATTTGGATAGTACGCGTGGTGCAGGGACTCATTGGGTAGCTTATAGAAAAAATAATTCTAAAGTAACATATTATGACAGCTTCGGCGATTTACCCTCACCGATCGAATTGGTACGATATCTACAAACGGGA
Organism: Diaprepes abbreviatus; assembly: GCA_034092305.1. Taxonomy (NCBI): domain Eukaryota; kingdom Metazoa; phylum Arthropoda; class Insecta; order Coleoptera; family Curculionidae; genus Diaprepes; species Diaprepes abbreviatus. The sequence goes on along the minus strand of JASJET010000091.1, from coordinate 2,453,194 downwards.
TCGGAACCATCAAAAATTATTTACTATACATACGATCGTCAGCAGGATTTTGGAACAGTCTGGTGTGGACATTTGTGCTTAAAGTTTCTTGTCGAATCATCAGCGTAAAAGATGTCATCATCATCATCGTCACCATTAACACCGCAAATGGATCGCAATAACTATACTAAAATGTTGCAATCACTGAAAGCATTTCATCTAGCCGGTGGATTAAGGAAAATGATCGTGAAACAGTTAGAAAACATGCCCAAGGAAGTAATGATTGCATTAGCCCCAAATGAAATTCCATTCGTTTGGGAAAAGTTGCCCGAGAACCTCAAAAGCGATATCGATATATTAAAATATCAGTGCGGTTGCAAACATTATTTCAGCAGCAGCAGCAATTTAAACGAGGTTACGGCTGATGAGGATTTTACGGCTAGAAAAATATTTTGTTGTTATTGCAAAATCAGCGATGTGTGCATAAAAGCAGAAAATAGCATAAAAACATCACTATCTAATGCAGTGAGAAAAGGTGTGAAGATGAATCTTTTTAAATGTTGCCGCTAAGAATAAAACCGAGATGTGTGATGTTTTAATGGTTAGTCATGTCTTATACGTTCACACTAACAGGACACTCGAGCGTCTTAAGCGCCGATTTTTATCCACCAGTCGAATTAAATAGAGAAAACAAATATGGTCTGGCATTGCTGGGATTTTACACATACAATTCAATTTTTAATGTGGACGAAAGCAACAATAAGTTTGCCTACATGAAGGAGGGTTACACCACCGAGTCGATACAACTGCAGATTCCACCTGGGGCCTATGAAATAGATGAGATAGGTAAAGCTATGTTGGAGGCTTTGAGGATTTCAACTGAAGAAAAGAACGATGGAATCTTTTACTTGGTCGCTAATAATAATACGCTGAAATGTGAACTGAAATCCCAATATACTATAGATTTCCGGGGAGAGGCGAGTATCGGTAAAATGTTAGGATTTAATCATACAGTGTTAAAAAGAGACAAAAAGCACGAATCAACCGAGATGGTGGAAATAATGAAAGTACGCATCATACGCGTAGATTGTAATATAATTTCCGGAGCATATATGAATTCGGTGGAAGGTCATACCTTGTTCGAATTCGATATCGACGTGGAGCCCAGTTACAAAATCAGTAAAGAACCACAAAATAATATTTATATGCCGTTAATGCCGGCAGGACGTCAGTTTATCGACATTACTCTTCGCATCTTGGACGATAGCGGTGATCTAATCAATTTTCAAGGCGAGAAAATAATCGTGAAATTGGAACTGAAGAAACTTTCATAGAAATGGGTTTTTGCTTCAATCGTCAATTGGGTGTGCTGTCGACTAAGATGGGGGAACCGCCGAAACATAATAAAAGTAAAAGAAGAGTTAACGTCAAGGTTAGTCGTCGTCCAGACGTTAGATCACAAACATCTCAACAGTTATCTGCCGAAGACTATAAATTTTTAAAATCAATCGGTCTTAAAGTGCGAAAATGATTTCCACCACCAGCGATAAAATAGAGGTTTTCTCCGAGCCCATCTTGGACAATTCCATTATTAGTCTAGAAGAGCATACGTATAAACCATACGGATCTCCATCATTCAACAATTCGGATGAAGTCCGTATCCCCATTAATTTTCAAGATATTATACTGGATATCGCCGAAAGTTACATATATATCGAAGGAAAATTTAAACCCATAGACGCAACGAAAAGATGTTTTTTATCAAATAATGCCCTCGCATTTTTGTTCGATGAAATTCGCTACGAGATGGGAGGTGAGCAGGTCGCCGTGGTTCTTAAACCTGGAGGTACGACGACATTAAAAACCATGGTTTCATTCGGAAGTTTGCAACAAAGATCTCTCATGACGTGCGGATGGGGTCTCGACGAAGCAAACCAAGATATCGTAGACACGGCAAGTAACGTATTCTCCGGGAAATTACCCTTAAAATATCTTATGGGATTCGCCGAAGATTACGCAAAAGGTGTTTTCAACGTAAAACAAGAGCTTATTATGATTATAGCTCGCACTTTTACCAATTGTTACGTCGGCGAAGTAAAGGCAGAAATTAGTATCGACAAAATCGAATGGAAAATTCGTCACATCATTCCAGACGACAAGCAAAAATTGAAAATACTGTCTCGCATAATAAAGGAGGAAACAATGCCAGTATTCAAATGGCATATCGTAAATGGGATCTGTACGAATTACCGGCTTTAAGGCAAACATCTTCCGACGTGTGGGCCTTGAGAACGAGTACAAGTCTGGAAAGACCGCGCTATATAATCGTCGGGTTTCAAGACAGCAATAATTGCGACAAGAAAGAAAAAAACGCAACCCAGTTTACCCACGCCGACGTATGCGACATTAGACTGTATCTGAATTCAACCGTTTATCCCTACGAAAGATGGAATTTAGATTTCGCCAAGAAACTGTACGCAGCAGCTTATTACAATTACGAAAACTTCCAAAGCAGCTACTACGGGCGCGAGATAAACGATCCGATGATAACGTTCGCGGAATATATGAAAAACCCCGTTTTTATTATCAATTGCAGTCATCAACCAGAGGCGATTAACTCATCGACAGTGGATGTAAAATTGGAGTTCCAAACGAGAAAGAATAAATTCCCCAAAGACACTAAAGTGTACGCATTAGTTATTCACGACTCATTTTTTAGTTATAATGTATTAAAGGGTTCGGTGACCAATAAATCTATATTTTAATGTATCTATTATATGTAACACAAAATAATGTTCTTGAATCAATAAATTTGTAATGAGTGAAGTAGTAGTTTTATATTTATTTGAAACCCAACCAAAAAAAAAGCTGGCGGAAAAGCCCGCTCTTTAAGAAAAGAGTACGGGAATTTAGAAAATGGTGGTTTATTAAGTGGAAAAAAGAGCTTAAATAACACAAGAAAAAATTTTTAAGGCAAAATATGAAAACAACGATTTAGAAAATTTGTAGGAAAGTACGGGAATTTAGAAAATGGTGGTTTATTAAGTGGAAAAAAGAGCTTAAATAACACAAGAAAAAATTTTTAAGGCAAAATATGAAAACAACGATTTAGAAAATTTGTAGGAAAGTAACGGTTAGGAATAGGGAAAAAAGTTATAAGAAAAAATTATAGAGGAAATCGAGTACTATAAGCAAGCATTTTTGTCGATAGTAAAAACGTAAAAAAAAATTTTTTCAAAAAAAAATTGAAAAATGGTGAATGCGCGCCAAAGTTGAAGTTTTGGAGCAAAATGATATTAAAAAATTAGAAAGAGAATTTTTTTCTACATATGGTAGTACTTTTCAAAATTCGGAAAGATGAAATTTTAAGAAAAGGGTTATAGTAAGTTAGTAATTTGGATTTTTTAAAGCGCTGTAGCTCGGGAACCGTTCAAGATAGAGAAAAAATAAAAGCACTTTAATTACCTAGAATTTTAAGTAGAATGCAATGGTGAAAAAAAAATTTGGAAAATCTTAGAAATGACAAAAAATTTAGACGAAAAAATTGAAATTCTCGAGTTAGGAGGCTAGAGCGCCGAACGGGAGTATGCGGAAGTTGTATGGGAGGTTTTTTTTTTTTTTTTTTTTTTTTTTTTGTGCCTGCTCCGCGCTAACGCGCTACGCGGCACACAATTTATTTGAAAAAAATGTAGAGAAAGTCTAGTACTATATGCTAGAAAAATGGAGGGGGGTAGTTTGTGTCCATATCAGAGATACGGTGAGTTATAAAATCATATTATTCTCAAACTTATATAATGCATATATGCACTCCACCTTACCCCCTCCAACTTTTTGAATGTATATAGAGGCCGGTATTAGAATTATTTCATCATTACACATTCGATCGGCAAGATGGAAGATATACCAAAAAGGATCATTGGCATTGTCAGGCCATTCGTGCCCGGCAAAATATGCAAGTGTGAGGAGTGCGGGGGTACCGCACCAGGAGCGGCACCTTCGGCACCGACTGCAACGCCGACACTACCAGCGACGACGATGGTGCCGCCAATGAGAAGACCAAGGGCTGCACCTAGGTCGGTGTTAATATCGTTGGGTATTACTCCACGGTAGGCACCCCACCCTCCCCCCAGGCTCTTTTAGGGCCACAAAAACGGTCCTTTTCAGGACCACATTATATTTTGATCGTAGTTTAGTAATCGTCACTTATGGGGCGAGATATTCGTTTAACGACGATTTGTCTCGTAGCTTAAGTGCCAAGTTATATGCTTGAGAACCTATGAAAATGTTAACAATTCAAACAAGGTTTCTATTATTTTTTTTTGTAATGTATTCTTCACAAAATATTAAGAATAAGTCTTATTGTCTAAACAAATCTAATTCCTTATTTAAAGTTTTTGAAAAAATCAATAATTCTATAAGCTCTCACCAATACATAACATTTAGAATCCGTTGGTGGGGTGGGGGTAGTTCTATATATATGAGACTGGGTCAGTTACACAGTCATATATTCATCAACCCTCATACGATGAACATGGAGGAAGAAAGACCCGCCAGCCGAGGCTCATCCATCTTTAGTGATGACACCGTAGCCGACAACGTTGGAGACCTGCAAGTCTTCGACGACGACGACGAGGTGGATTTTGAAATTGACGTCCTACGTTGGGACGACTTGGATGAGCCGATTCCGCTAGTATATGACCATGATCCGGGTCTAGTGGAATTAGACGATGCGGGCGATTGGGTCTTACAAAGACTCGAAACTCCGTCGCCGCAGCCAGAGCCGGACTCGACGGAAGATGCGGTGCTGGAAATTCCAGCATCACCAACACCCGACGACCCGCAAGGCTCCTGCGATTCGTCAAGCTGGTGGTCGACCAGCGAGGATGGGACACCATAAGCCCCACACTCTCCCTGGTCCTTTTTAAGGGCACACAACAACGGTCCTTTTCAGGACCACAAAATACTTTGATCGTAGTTTTAGTACATATTAGTACTTTGTTACTAATATTGTATGTATAGAATATACAATATTAGATACAAAGTATTAAAACTTTAAGTGCTGGTGGAACCCAGCTAAATCGTTCGTTCGTATTTGAGACCGCAAACAACTTTTGGTCTCAATACGTAATACGACATTTGTTTTCACCCCCCACCATTAATTTGTCTCTATATATACGACCACCAATACTTATTACAATCATTTTAGTTCAACATGTCTGCGACTCAACAACAACAACAACAACAACAACAACCCATCCAATGCCCTGTGGTAGATTCTACCACAGAGAATTGTCTGGAGTGGGAGTCGAACGATCCCAGATGGGATGAACTTTGGCGGTTCATCATCGAATATACAGAGGACAACACCACCACCCCCGCTGATGATGACGGGCCGTGCGACTCCACAACACAATAAAAGAGTCGCATGTTTTACAACCAAACGGTCCTTTTCAGGACCACAAAATAATTTGATCGTAGTTTTAGTTGGTTATAATACTTTGTAACCAATATTTTATGTTTTTTTCATAAAAACATACAATATTGAGATACAAAGTATTAGAAGTTCTGGCGACAGAACCTTAACTTCATAAACCGAACCATGTTTTAGCATACTTGTAAATATTATCAGAAAATATTTACAACTATTGCTATTGCGTAGTTTTAGTGGATTATTCACTCTTTTTTTTTATTACCTAATATTATGTGGGACAGGGCCTATATGAAATAACACACAAAAATAAATTTTCAAGTCATTTTTATTCTCATTATAAAATATAAAAATTTGATCAAACACTTTTTTATTAACTACAATATATATATATATATATATATATATATATATATATATATATATATATATATATATATATATATATATATATATATATATATATATATATATATATATATATATTACAAACTTAATACTATAAATTAAAAGCTAATATCTACAACTACCTAACACCTACTACATAATTTATTAAAGTCCTCTAATTGTCTTTTTAACCGCGCAGATTTCACCTTTTTTTATCTCTAATTGTCTTTCAAGTTCTAAAATGTCACTGTCACACTCGTTCACTTCGTTCACTAAGCGTTTTTTCATGTCATAAATGTCGGTCAATTTGTTCTTCTGAGAGTTGGTGAAGTCTTCGACCCACTCCGGTTGCGATGGCTCGGAATATATTAACGAAGAAGAAGCGGTTTTATTTGGTGAAGACGATGACGATGACGATGACGACGACGAAGCAGTGGAAACTTCATCGCCTTCAAAACACGGCTTAAACCGCTTCTTCATGGGTTTCCGGCACCCCAATATCGGCGACAGTGGCGCTGGGGAAGACTTCACCTCCGACACTATTTCATTCTCTACGCTGGCCGGTGTTGGTGGCGTTGGTGGTGTTGGTCCATCGGGGCCTTTTATGACTTCCACTTCTACCGACAATGGCTCTTTTGGTGCTGTTTTTAAGAAGTCGGGTAATGGAACAGGGGTGGAGGGACGCTTAAAGTTGAACTTTTTCTTCTTCCCTTGTCCCACACCTTTAATCGCCGAATAAAATATTTTTTTATCGGCGATTTCCGACTTCCGCATAGTCAAGAGCTTTTTCAATTTCGAAGCTTTCGGAGAAGATTCCCTAGGCCGCGATGCTTTTCGCACAACCACATCACTAATCACATTTATCTTTGGCTCCTTCTCCTCCGTCCAGCATTCGAGGAATTGCGCTGCCGACTGAACTAACTCTTCGTCGCGACCATCATTGAGGGCTCGGTCTTCGGCATCTTCATGCTCCACGCCATTCCAGTTCTCGAATACCCCCGGACTTAACACTTCCAAACCACTCATGTTATCCAGCATGCCTTGCTGCGAACCGCAGCTCACGTCAAGAGCATCTAAAAGAGACCGTACACTCGACATTTTCGATATTAAAACTCACACAATTAACTTTTTCTTAGCACTGTACTGTTTGGTGTTCTGACGAACTGTGAAGAGCTCGAGCCAGCAAGTCTGCTTTTATGCCCATTTCCCCCACTACACCACCTTTATTCCTTTTGTTCGATGCATTAAGTATAATATTTAAACTTGTCAGATGCAAGGCCAAGGCCAAGGCCGACGTAACCGGCAATACCAGGGTCGTTTTCAAGGTTGTAATTTTCATGGATTTTTTTTTGTCCCTGTCAAGGTTATTTTAAAGAAGCATATAAATATAGTACTAAACTTGTTAGATGCGAGGCCAAGGCCAAGGTCAAAGTACCCGTCAATGTCAGGGTCGTTTTCGAGGTTGTAATTTTCAAGGATTTTTTTTTTTTGGTCCTGTCAAGGTTATTTTAAAAAGTAATACATTATTAGAGTACCGCGATTGAAAAGTACAACATATTCAAACATCATGTTGTCAACTGATGAACAACCTAGTGAAGCAGCCAAAACATACAGTCATATACCAAAAGCTTTTTATTTAACTTGTCATCATTGTAAAAGACTAGGTATCTGCTGGCGAAATGATCTTACGTACGACTTCAACTACATTGACCTTTTCAGGGTTAAATTTGTACAATGCGGCTTTTGTGGACTAGTTTACTACCAGTTCAAGGACATTAATGAACGTGCCATCCAGAGAAGAAATTGGGTCATAGAAGAAGCTTACCTGTACAGAAGAAATTAACATGTATTTTATTTCTTAATTTTTAATTTTTTTGTTTGTTATATTTTTTATTTTTTAAAAATTAAAAGTAAACTCAATCTTTTGTTATATTTTAATTTTTTTTTCAATAAAACAATAGTAAAATGAATCTGTACGTGTATTTATTAAACATCACCTAAAATACGTTTTGCAATCCATATTTTTCTGCAGAGTCCGTTTATTAATGAAATAGAACCATATATTAGGGTGAAATCTAATGGTTTCAAATCAGTCTCACATAACAATGTCAGAAGTAAACACTATTGATAAGTTCGGTCGCAAAAGAAAATTTAAGGATTTTAACTTTATGCGAGGTCCTTCAGGAATAGGTTTTAAACTTACACCTAATGGAGATTACGACATGGGAAGCAAAAGATTGTGCTATTTAGCAGAACCTCTTGAAGGAGACGATGCGACCACACGAAATTATGTTGATAATAACCTTGCTCAGTGTGTGCAAGATACGCAGAAAGCTTTACATGACTCAACAATTGTTATTAAAGATATATTCAGAAACCAACTTGAAGGTTACGTACGCAAGAAATTAATTGAAACCGGTCAAGAACTTAGAGGATACATTGATGATACTGTTATTGCAATATATGAACTTAGGCAAGACGAACTGCGTGATGAACTTAACTCTAGAATGTTGAAAATTGAAAAGACTATGGAAGATCTTGTCAGCAAACCTGTTTCACATTAAACACTTACTCGTAGACCTGTGCGTTTAATTTACTATTAGACAAATTTTTCAACAATAACTTTTACAGTTTGTTATTTGTCGACACTTCATTATATTTATAATTTTAAAATAAAGGTTCAATAAAAAAGCAATCAAGTAATGAATACATGTTTTTTATTTAAAAAAAAAAAAAAAAAAAAAAAAAATTACAATACTATCGTTACATATTAATGTTGTATGTTTAATAGAAATAATAAAAACAATACAAATAATGAAATATGGATTTTCCAGATTACGTGCTGTCCTGACTTAGAAATGATTCCAACACGGTGACTAAATTTGCTAAGTTTTCTTCCGGGTCTGTTTTGTAAAAATCTATGTCTGCATGCCCCCAAGGTAGAGTTTTGGTTGAACTGGGAATTACATAACGTTTATCATCGCTATGTGACAATGCTACTTTATTTATTATGTTGGTATAAATGTTATGTAATTCACTTCTAAATGTCTTCATCTTTCTTAATATCAAACCACCCCGTTCAACAATTCTTTGGTAGTCTTCCTGATGAAGGTCTTTCTCGATAACACATTTTTTGATACCTTTGGCTTTTTTTAATTCATTATTAATGGACTTTACATAATAAGCCTTCGCGCCGGTACCATAAAAACTTATTATCGGATCACCAGGAAACTCATCTTTCATTCTACCAACTACAGAATTACTTTTAATTATGTTGAAATTATTAATTTCGGGGTAATTTGATGTATCAAATTTTTCGGGGTTTTCTGATATAGTTTGATAAAAGTTTTCCGTATACACTTTTAATATAAGCGAGTCAGTATCGGTGTAAAGTAACGAAGCATCATCGCCAAACTTGGATTTAATAAAATTATAATAAAAATATTATATTACAGTCTTTGATATATCTAACATGGAAAAACCGATATAAATTGGTTTATTGTACAATATTTTAACTTTATTCATATGTATAGCAACAAAGTTCTCGGTAAATATCGAGCTACTATTGAAATTGGGGCGGGATATTAGTGCTCTAGCTCCATTTCTGCCTACACTGTTTTCCCAATGCGTTACTAATTTTATATCCTTTCGATTTTCCACATTTTCCATAGTTTTACCAAATATCGCGTTATTTTTTAATTTAAAAGTGTCCTTCGCAAATTTTGTGGTGGCCTTGTTACGTAAATTGGTATTAAAATCAATATACGATTTTAGCCATTTTGATTGCTTAAACTGTAATACTCGATGGGTTTGCATTACCACTAAGCCGTTGGCGATGGCTTGTTTTAAAGTTCTATAGTGTACAATGTATTTTTTTTTATCTTGTAAATTAGGAATTAATTTCGGTAATTTGGCGTTTTCTGTTGGCGGTATGATATTTTCTACTAGAAATGGAAGATCAGAATGTGCATCATGCAACTCAGTCGGATAATGCACATCCACTTCCAAAACGTAGCCATGTAAACTATCATCACCAACAGCCATAATATTTAAATCCAGAATTTCGCGCTCGCTTAACCATCGAAAACCACCATATGGTAATGCTTGTGACATACTATGACCATATAGATTTGTAGCATCAAGGTATGTTATAAATGAAGAAGGTTTTGTTGGGTCATAGTCTGGTAAAAATATTATTGGCGATGTGCTTCCTTTCTGTACACTGGCTTATGCCGCCGCGTATACCTTTCTTAAAAAAATGTATCATGTCTATATCAGTTAAGAGCTCTAACTCTACCTTAGTCATACGTAGCATACAATCAAATGATAAACTTGGAAGGGTATAGTAATGTGCTGGATCAAGTTTATCGAATTTTAAACAATTATTCCGAAATTGCTCAAAAACATCACACAATAGCAACACATCTGATTTTAAATACACGTCCGAATAGTCCCCCAAAGTTTTACACCCAAACAAGCGCCATACTTCTTTTGCTCTTCTATAGCTTTCATCGCTAATATGTTCTTCCCGTAAATTATCATAAAATTCATCTTTACTTGGAAGACATGTATTTTCCATTTTTTCTATAGAGTCAATAAAGCTATAGGGAAAAACACCCTTTTGACGCATCAAATTAAATTGGTTGATATTTGAAAAATGTTTCCGCGTTTCAATAAAATCGTCGTCGTTTAAACCGCTGCCTAAATTTTCCAAAGACGTTGACAGAAATTTAAAACTATCAATAAATCGCAACTTTAAATATTTCCTCTTGACTTTTCCACATTTACTATCAAAATAATCGTGCACATAAATGCTTTTGGTAAATGATATGTACTTTTCCTTACTTTGAGCCAAAACACCAATTTTATCCCCATATTTACATAACTCTTTTATAAATAAATGGCTGTCGTAGCCGCTTAAGTTATGAAATATGATAGGGATAAAAGAGGGTAATTTATAATTTAAATTACAAACGGAATGTGCAGCACCAAATCTTTTTGCACCAGTTATGTGACAGTGGTCTCGTACTTTAATCTCACCCTCTTCAAAAGGGCCTTCACATATACCACATATTTTAGCATCATTAAACTCCCTTTTTTCTTCGGGCGTTAACGGTTTCATAGGCTTAATGTCTTTTAAATATGTGTTGTATAGAGCCCTTAAATCACACTCGATACGATCCACAAAGACTTGAGCTGCATTATTCCCCGAAATAGCTCAAATTTCGAAAGTGAGTCGTCAAAAGAGCATTTAATTAAATAAGCAAAAGAATATGGTTCATGTTTAAAACTTTTTACAATGTAAGAATTTTGTGGGTTTGGTTGTACCGTTTCAACGGGCTTTAAAACAGATTCGAAATCTGCATAAACCACGAATGGAACGCGCATTTGCTTTTCTATACCCTCGAATTTTAAAATATTTTCCGGCACACTCTTTCCAAATTTATCGATTTTTAAATCCACTGAGGGTGTTTACGTGAAAATGTGGTTACAATCGTAGCTTTGATGTAAAGTTAAAGCTGACGGTGTACTAAAATAAATGAGGCAACCATCACAGAAATATATTTTATGTTGTTGACAACTAATTTGACTTGAAACTAAACGTGATAAATCCCGAATCCAACAATAATGACTCTTTGAACAAGTCGTATCACAAAAATGTTCACCGCCATCTTTACTACTACAGTCTTTTGTAATTAACAATAAATTTACATGCCTATCCAACTTTTTTGACGCATACCTCAGTGGACCAATAACTTCATGTATTACTTCATTATTTTCATATTTAGATTCCAGACCGTATACGTTAATTGATATGTTGTTCATTTCCTCAAATTTTTTAATGTCACGTAATTTTACTGGAAAATCCATACCTGTTACATTTAGCACTCTAGAAAAATGGGGGTAGGATGTCTTCTGTGAAGGCTCTGCTGTTGGAGGAAACAATGCTGATGTTACAGCCCACGCAAAGCAAAATTCGTCCTGGTTAATCACATTGACGACAGCTCCTTTCTTTTCAATAGAACACGGCAACTTGATGTATGATGAGCCGCCCATAGGCATATACTTGTTGATACCAACTTCCAAGTATAAAATTCGCACAAGAGCCCATCCTATAACAAGAAAAATAATATATAAAAATCAGTTTAATATATCGGGTTTTGATTTTTCCATACCTGAATCTTTCTCCTGGAACTCTGTCGCCTGCGTTTTTATTAATTCGGTGAAAGAATGGTAAACGGCATCCAAATCACTTTCTACACTAATTATTTGATTAGCAGTGTTGAAGGATTTTTCACTGAATATTTCTTGTGATGGAAGCATGTACTCGCCAACAGCTGTCATGTTAACTTTTAAAGCATGATGCACACGCAATAAATTATTAACAAGTTCCACCACCTTGGATTTAATGTCTGCAAAGAACATTACGTAATCGGAATGCTCCATATCACTGCTAACCCGATAGGTTGCAATTCTCCTTTTGAAGGCACATTCAACGAGTTGCACACCATGACATACCGGCAAACATGAATTATTTTTATGTTGTTGTGTTCGTTTATGCGCTGACATATGATTTATTGGAACATCTACATTACATGTAGCGCAATTAATTACCGGAATCGTCGATGTATACTCTTCAATTCGGAGCCGTTTTCCTCCAGGCACTTCATTAAATCTCGCCGCACACGATTCTCTTTTATGACGTCTCATATTATAAATATTAGTAAACTTAGAACCGCAATTTTCACAAACATATGCCATGATTTGTCAAATATTAACACATGTACTACCTATACAAGTCAGAGCCAACTGATGAATGAAACTGCCCCATACCTTATATAAAACCATTCAAGGTCACCCCCAACCACGTAACATATCTTCAAGGTCACACACCCAAGATGACCTTCAACAAAGTCAAGGTCGTCTCGTCCAAGGTCAAGGTCAAGGTCACACACACAACCTTGAACACAAGGCCAAGGCCAAAGCACACGTGCACTTTCAAGGTCAATGACAAGGACATGTGGGCGGGGCCAAAGAGGGGTGAAGCAAGGTCAAGGTCAAGGTCGAGGAGTGGGGGGATCGAGAGAATCGGGTTATGTTCACTACTAATAATTTAATCTATTTTTACATTCCTTATATAACTGAAAGCTTGTATTATACAGGGTATTGTAGTCGTTTAAGATATATTCATAGAGATCCTTATATTCATCACATGTTGTATTAGTACTAGTTGGTAGTTTCTACCATTACCATAAACCAATAAAATAATCTCAAACAAGCAACAAAACAGGAAAAAATGTTTGTCATACATATAATAAGATTTTCACTCCAAGACATTCAGTTACACACTAACGATTTTCCTAGCATTATGTACTTTTATTCTGTTTTTAGGTTACATCATGTATATCAATCGAATTATCAGATTTTTTTTAGAAACAAATTTGAGAAATAAGTGAAATAAAAAAGTTGATTAAAATAAGAAACACAATAACTAATGACAATGTATGAGTTTTTATTTTTAATAAGTTTTCTGTTGTTTCGGCTGCCTTGGTTTTTTTGTTTTCGGAAAACCACAATAAACATTCAACTAAATCACAATTTCTCCAATGTTTATAATGTTTTTCAAGGGGGCAGTCATTACTTGTCCAAGCGAATATTTCTACTCCACAATAAAAGCACTTGTAAACATCTTGAATGCATAAATAATAAAATCCACAACGTGCTAATATTTCAGGTTTTAATTTCGCGGTCCAATTTTCAAATGATGCAAGCCTTTTTTCATAAGTTCTATATAATATATTATCAATTTCTTTCTCATAAGTTTCCACACACATATTTTCTATAGTGATGATAACCACTCACTTGACAAATGATTTGAATTTAATTCAAGAGCGAGATAACAGTACTTATAAAATACTTTCTTCCTCCTCCTCCACCACTTTTGAACATCCTATATATATATAGATAAAAGAAAATGGAAGAATAATCTCTGCTAAAATAATTATGACTTTCATTTAAACATTCTGTAGAACTGGTAATCTCTATATATTCTGTACAATCTTATATTGAGTAGTCATTATTCCCGTTACTCAACAATTTTTCCATAAGGAAGAGGGAGAGGAAATAAATGAAAACCAGGAAAAAATCTATCAGGAAGCAAATTTTAAAGGTTTAGACTTTTTTGAGGACTTTGATGTAGAAAAAGAAGAAATTAAACCATCTCATATTACATGTAGTGGTACTATTTAGGTTATTTGCAAAAAAAAACATTAGAAAAAAAAATGCTTATTTAAATACTTTATTTTTTATTTCCTTTCATTGAAAACAATTAATTGTAAGTAATAAATAATTTTAAAATTTTCAGTAAGAGTGACTAAAAATTTAGATAACTAATATATAATTAAATTTTCTAAAATTTTATGTCCTTTATAAAATACATATTTTTCTCAACATAAATACATGGTCAAAATCAAATTAGACTTTATGCTATTTCTGCTATATAAACAATTCATCTAACCATTATATAATTAAATTTCCTAATACTAAACACATAAAAACTTAAAAATGTATCAAAAAATAAGATATAAAAATAAGATAGGAATAAACAAGTACATTAAATTACAATTCTTTTTGCTTGAATTAGTAGAAGCGATAGCAGCAGCAGAGTCAGTATTTGTAGTGTTTGAAATTTCACTCATAATGGCTATTTTTGCTGGTACAGTTTGCTCCAATCCCATAAGAGTCCATTTTTCACTTTCTAGAACGGTCCCGTTCATAAAGAGCACTTTTAATTTGTAGTAGTAATTTTTATTTTTAGAATTATGTAATTCTGTTTGAAACGCTTTAATTTCCAAATCATCTATATATCCACATTTATAATATAATGGTCTCCAGTAGTCAGTCGAATAACAATCAGTTTCTATCTGAATTTTTATATCTTGAACATTTTTGTGTAGATTTTGAAGGTAAAGAACATTCTGAACAATAGCTACAGCAGCTATAAAATTTGAATTTAACCATACCATTATTCTTAACTATATAATTTAAAATATTAGTTGTATAATCCTTTTATACAATGGAAACAGTTTTCTCGTGAAGGAGGTAATCCATCTATATGACTACACCATTCGGGTCCATTGTAATGCATAAAACATGGAAGCTCACACCTTCCATCTTGGATGGACGATACACAGAACTAAACTTATTAGGAATAATATGAGGTTAATATATATATATATATATATATATATATATATATATATATATAAGGTATATATATATATATATATATATATATATATATATATATATATATATATATATATATATATATATCAATTTATCACTTTAGATATATGTTAAACCATATTGAAAAAACTACTTTTCCAACCAACTGATTCATTTTAGAGCTTCGGGATTTTTAGTGAATTTCTTCAAGGAAGTTAATGTGTTTCAAAAACACAAACTTTTCATTTGTTGCACAACATTCTAAAATATCTAGATTTTAAAATAATATTCACAAGTCTTAACCCCATCTAATGTTTTTTGTTTCAAATAAACTTTTTACCACAAGCAAATAACTAATATGAAATGAATAATAAGTAACCTGATATAAAACAGACCATTTATTTTACTTGGATTTTATAAGCATACGTCATCTCTCTTTATTTCTCTCTAATGGATCGCGACTATACAGTCAAAGAAAATTCTATAATAGAGAGTATTTTTCATTTTAAAAAGATAAAAAAATAAACAATTTTTACTTTCAATTGTAAGTAAATGTTACTTAAAATTAACTTACTTTTAATTGCATATTTTGTTACTAACTACTGATGATTTGGAAGTAAAGATAATATATTATACCAGTTAGAAAAAATAAATCCTTTTTTTTAATCCTATATAAATTTTATAGGTCTAATAATTGTAAATAAAACAGCTTTAAAACTTTAAAATCAGTTCTCTATTTTCTAAAAATAATTCCTCTTTATAAATTAACAATATTATAGTTTATTTGTTTTCTTCACTTTCGTCTTCTTCATCTTCTATTTTTATATATTCTTCTAATTCTATAAATTCTTGTAGCAGAATCGGATCACTAATATATTTTTTTCAACTCCATTATACCTTCGCTATCACAAAACTAAAATTTTAATATTTTTCGTACAAATTCCACGAGATTCTTGGTTTCGAAATAGTCATTACAGACTTTTGCTGCCTGTCCATACATATCTGCTATATCTAAATAATGGTAAACCTGAATTGGACGACTTTGTTGAGCGTATAGACTATACTCCCTTGCTTCTTGTAAACATTTCAATTGCAACTTTCTAATTTGTTGATCTAAATCGCTATTAAGCGACAACGATGAAGATGACGATGACATTATGCTGTAATTACAAACAATAACAGTAACAACACTTTTCAATTTGTACTGATTGAGTATCTATGTGTTTTCGTAGTTTTTAAAAGAATTTTTAAAGAGGGGATTTGAATTTTATTTTTATTATTATTGTTAGCATACCAGTGATAGACAATAGAGTGGTCGATTTCTCTCCTTTCCACTTGATAATGTTACTTATCCTAAAATAATTTTAAATTAGGTTTAACTTTGTTATTTTAAAAATTAACAAAAACAACGTTAAAAATAATGCTGACTCGTGCTACGGTGGTAAATGAAAAACACAAATAAAATTTCTATTTACATCATTTTGTGCAAGAAGTAATGTATTGAGTGTATGAGGTAGACGAAGCAAAGGAAGAAATAAAAATCTTTTATTCAACAATACAAAATGTTTGAAAGAAAATGTATTTATATTAATAAAACAAGTTATAAATGTTTACAAGTTTTTATTGCTAATTAACAATATAAACTGAAATTATAGCTTTTTGAAGCACCCTGCTGCTGCTGGTGTCCTGTACCTCCATTTTGACGAGCATTTCCTCTTGTTTTCTTACTACTTAGATAACAGGAAGGTAAATGTTTAGCTCCCTCATATTAATTAAGAAATTCATGATAATCACACGCTAGCCATCTCTCGCTTACCATATCTGTTTCTCCCTTACATTTAGGAAACTTTAATGTTTCTGGAACTGGCATTTTCACTATAGTGATATAATTCTAATAAAATTTCCAATATATAAATTTATTAAAAAAATATTATATTAAATGTATTAGATATATTTTTTGTTACCTAGATAGTTTTTTACCTGTTCATTAAACTGCCTGAATATAAAAAATATGAATAATATAAATAATTTTAAAAGCGTATCAATTTCAAACATTTTACGTGGTAAACAGTATTAAGTCTTATCTGCTAATTTGATCTTTCTCATCTTATAATGTGACCTATGACTGTCAAACTCATATTAATATAAAAATAGTTAGTCAAAAGACACTTAACACGTTAATACCTTTTTATACAAGTAAAAATAGGTAAAAAGTGACATCACTATTGACGTCACGATGAGTCATGCTACAAACTTATAAAATTCCACGGAATTTATCCTTTTTGTTGTTGTTGTCAGAACGAAGCAATCAAAACTGGAGCCATAGATATACGGTTGGAATTTGAAACTAGCAAAAATATACCCAAGAATACAACAGCATATTGTCTAATATTACACGATTGTTTGGTGAAAATACAATATAATGAAATCAATCTCATAAGAAAAACATACAATACATATATACGAGGGAAATAGACACATACATAATAACCTATTTAAACCTCTATCTCTCTCTCTAACATAGATTAAATCTTGTTCTTTTCTAACATACTATCGAGACAAAACAGGTTCGGCACGGCTAGGCTAGGTTAATTGTTTACACACAGAACGGCTACGCAATCTTACATTTTGCTACATCCCCCAGTTATTTTCAACTTTTTGCTTCTTATAATACAACATTTACATGCATACAACAATAACAACTATAGGGTGGACCAAGCACGCTAAATATAAATATATACCATACATTCTCCATCTATTTTACATTCATTCATTTTCCTACTTGAGTCACCCAATTTTTTGCGTCTACTTGCACTTTTACAACCACTGGACCTCCTCTGACGTCATTCCGTACAAGAACTAACAAATCTATACAGGTAAAAACAGGTGTCGTCGAATTTTAAAACAGTATCAAATTCTAATGTTTTTCATGCAAAATTTTATTAGCTTATCTACATGAATTTTACCTTTCTTATCTTATAACGTGCCCTCACAATATATATTTTTCGATTTAAATAAAATTTACATTCTTGACTAACGTCGTAAATCGTACATATATATTTATCCATTTTTTACTATTCACAAGTCAAAAAGAGACAAAAATATATGTAAAATAAACCTAAAATTCTCTCTCATATATTTACGAGTAAAAAAGAGACAAAAACATATGTAAAATAAAACTAAAATTCTCTCTTTCGCATATATTTAATACATATGAGTGAGATAGATATATATGTAACAATATCAAATTATCTACATCTCTCTCGCTCTCATTTGTTCTTGTCCAACACAATATACAGGGGGCTAAAGCTTTAACTTTGGCTCTGGGCTGCTGCTGCTGCTAGGCTTACGGTGGCCATCCAGAGCTGTGACCTTGAAGTGTAACAGATCCACGTTAGCTACACCACTTGGCTGCAAAGCACGAGTAGGTGTTGAGCACCTTAAATAGATTTTTACTGTTTAGGTATGTTAGCACTACCACTCTCACTCGTCTTATAACCTCGTTGGTTAGATCGATCTTCATATATCTTTGGTCAATTCTTTGAATCTGTTTGATGCTCAAATATTTATGAGTGTATTCTACCTCCATTGCCGCAATAGTTTGACCGTCGTGCGTCTCAAATGCGCCCGGTTATATATTGTGTTTAAAATGCCTCATTTTTCAAGGCCGGAAAACATTCTTATATTCTCAGAGAACTGCTCCACAATTTTGAGCATCTGTTCCAGTTGACTTCCGGTGGCAGCGAGCAATTTAAGATCATCCATATATAGAAGATGATTTAGTCTTACAACCTCTTCAAGATTTCCCTAATACTGAAGCCGAATCTGGTGAAATTTAAACGGCTTGAAACTATGTTCATGGCAAGGCCACAGTATGTAAATCGATTTTATATATTTTCACTATAGCTGCTAGCCAGTCATGTGGCACTGAATGGAATGTTTTTTGGTTGTCCACGTTGGTAGTGAAAAGATTCCTTCTTTATAGACCTAATTGCAGATGATCGCATCGATAATAAGTTGCTCCTTACAACCCATTATGCCTCTAACATATCTTTTTGGATGAATAGTGATAATGTTGTTTTGCTCGCGGTGTACTTAGATATGTTTTGTCAAGCAGAACGTGTACAGCGTAGGAAGGTGGTTGATATTTGGCTGGATCTTGTGTTTTTTCGGAAACATCTGTTCTGAAATCAACCAGTAGTTCGATGGTGAGTTGTCGACATTATCTTGTATGACCTCATTTAGATGCCGTCCATGAAGTGGTTTCTATACTCAGGTTTGTAACTTCTCTTGGTCTTTTCGGTGGTGTGAAGCAATCTCCCGTTCCCTCAGCTGTAACGACGTAAAATCGTCTGCCTCATATATTACTCGATGTACTGTGTAAGAGTCCTCTAACTTGTGGAAATCAGAACGAAAGTTTTTTATTTGTTGATCGAGCTGCTTACCAATATCGATCAATCCTCTTCTACCTTGGTGTCATCATCAAGCATCATACTTCCACTAGCACTACGAGGGTGGTGTTTGTGAGCTTTTGTTAGGAGTGTTCCTATTTTTTTGGCAGGTTTTCGATGTCCTGCCTGTTCCATTTTACAATTCCCAAAGAGTAGCTAAGCGTAGAGCATGCGTACCAGTTGAGCGCCTTAAACAAATTTCTACTATTTAGACTAGTTCATAACACCCGTCTTACCCTCCTGATAAATTCGGTTGTCAATTTGGCCTTCATAGTGCGATGGTCAGTTCGTTTAGTCTATTTCATATCTAGGTATTTGCATGTTTGGTCTGCTTCCATTGCAGCTATAGTTTCACCGTTCTGCATCTCAAATGCTCCCGCTTGTATCTTTCCATTAATAATGTTCAAAATACGACACTTCTCAAGTCCAAACTGCATTCCAATATCCCTGGAGAACTCCTCTACAATTTTGAGCATTTGTTCCAGCTGGTTTTTGGTAGCAGCCATCAGTTTAAGATCATCTATGTATAGAAGATGATTTAATCTTACTATCTCTGTATTGTTATTTCTAATACTAAAACCGTATCTGGTAGCAAGGTAAAACCACAATGGGCTAGTGAATAGCCTTAAAATATTACTCTTCGTATTGGGATTGTATTAGTTTCGATTGTTTCGCTGGATGGCACTTGAAATTGGATTTTACTTCTCCGGGTTAACATGATGCATTCTAAAAAGGAAACAAAATAATTATCGACCCTAAACATTCTCAATATAGTTTTGAGCCACTCACGTGGCACTGAGTCGAAGGCCTTCTTATAATCCACGTAAACAGCAAAGAGATTTCTTCGGTTTGTGCAGGCTTGGATACATATGAAAGGGTCCATAATCGATTGTTCCTTACATCCCATTGGTCCCCTGGTGCATCCTCTCTGTTGAGTTGCGATGATGTTATCTTGTTCACAATGTGCGTAGATGCGTTGGGTCAAGCAGGAGGTGATTACCTTATATAATGTGAGAAGGCAAGTTTCCTATACTTAGTTGGGACATGTGTGTTATGTTGGTCCTTTGGTAAGATATATGTAATACCTTTTGTCAGGTTGGTCTTGAGCCAATAGTTCTGGACCAGGTCTAGACCTAGAGAGATCCAGTTATAGAATTCCTTGATTACTCCTAACATTTTCTCAGTGGTAAATGGTTCACACTGCATCTGGCTGTAGTCTTGGCAGATTTGGTATTCTTCAGCAGGCTGCGATGTTAAAATTGGCCGATGTGGAAAGTTGGTTTCCCCAGAACTTTTCTACCTGTTCTCTGTTGGGATATCTATTATCTGCCATGTTAGGTGGAGAGTTTAGCTTACAGTAGAGAGTCTTTTTTGATCGTTGGAACAGCGCATTTTCTCGTTTTTCGTCATTGCTGGTCTTATATGTCTTTAACCATCCTGCAATAGCAGAGAGCTTCTGTTTCAGTATGTGGAGGCATTGTTGAGCCGTACGATTCCCTGGATCGTGTTCTCCTGCCCTAATACACTTCGTTAGCTGTCCTATTTCTGGTAAAATCCGATTGTTAATGATGTCCAACATGATACTCAGTTGAACTCGTTGTTTTTAAGAATAGGCTCTGGATTATATTTGTATTAAGGTACCTTTTCTACCTGCAATAGTTGTAACTTATCTGCTAACTCTTGATGGAGTATCTTAGCGGCTGAATCGTTTCTTTCCTTATTATTATTATTATTATTATTATGATTTACAAGCCAAACGGCTTCGCACTCCCTCCAGAGATTATTCACTCATACCAGGCATACAAAGACACCAAAAGTATGAAGCTCTGTGGGAACCCTTTCCATGTTATCGGGTCCTAGGTGACGTTGTCTGCTGCATTTTCCATGAATTTTCGGACGGTTCGCGCGGTTGCTAGGAGAATTGCTTTCTGCATCGGCTTATAAAGATGCTCACTAAGGCCCAGTCCCTTGATGTTCTGCAAAAGGTTCTTCGGTATCACTCCAGTTGTTGACAGTATTATGGGAATCGTTTGGACGCTGTTCATTGCCCATTGTCTTCGGATTTGGACCTCCAGATCTCTGTATTTGGCGATCTTCTCGTTGTATTTTGGCCTTAGGTTATTGTTGTTAGGCATCGCAATGTCGATTAGTGTAGTTCGCCTAGAAATTTTATCTATTAGTATAGTGCGTTGGGTCAAGCAGAAGGTGATCACCTTATACAGTGTGGGTAGGCAGGTGATTGGCCTATACTTAGCTGGGCCATGTGTGTTGTGTTGGTCCTTTGGTAGGAGGTACGTAATACCTTCGGTCAAGAACAATGGCATTTTTGCTGGGTTAAGAAAATCATCATTAATAAGATTAGCCAGCTGATGGTGCATACACCAGAACTTTTTGAACCAGTAGTTCTGGATCCCGTTGAGACCTGGAGCTTCCCAGTTATGGGATTCCTTGATTATTCTTGAAATTTCTTCGGTGGTAAATGGCTCAAACTGCATCTAGCTGTAATCTTGGCAGATTTGGTGTTCTTCATTGATCCAGCCAGCTACGATGTTACAATCGGCTGGTGTCGAAAGTTGGTTTCCCCAAAACTCTTCTACCTGCTCTCTATTGGGATATCTATTATCTGCTATATTAGGTGGAGAGTTTAGCTTACGGTAGAAAGTCTTTTCTGATCGTTGGAAGAGCGCATTGTCTCGTTTTCGGTTATTGCTGGTCTGGTACCTCTTTAGCCGTCCTGCAATAACAGAGAGCTTCTGTTTCAGCAAGTCAAGGCATTGCTGTGCAGTAACATTCGCTGGATCTTATTGCGAATGATATCGGACACGATTCATGATTTCTACAACTCGCCTTTGCAGTCAACTAGTTCTTGTGCCCCTGATGTACTCCGTCAGCTGTCCTATATCTATTCGAAGATTTTCAATTTTCTTATGTAGACGTCTTTCCCATGGTGGTGTGTTGGGTTCTGTTCTTGCTGATCGGCGCTCTGTTGTAACTTTAATTTCTAGAGCTCTAGCTATAGCAGTCGCGGCACAGTAGATGGTCATATGTAAGGACTCCAGAGTGTAGGCATCTGAAACATAAGCTGGTAAAATCCGATTGTTCATGATGTCTAACATGGCACCCAGGTTTTTGGATGAATTAATTTTTGGCAGTGCCGGTCTTCTTAACGGATTGCTTCCATCATACTCCAACACCGCAGCACTCATTTCCGTTGACAATTTCTGATAAAAGAGTTCAGTGTTGTCCTGTTGGGCTTCGTCATTTAGCTGTTGCTGTTGTTCTTGGACCTTAGGTTCCGGTTGTGGCTCAGGTTCAGCAATCGGATTGTTGTTATTGTCAGTGCCTCTGATCTCACGTTCAATTTCCTCTTTGATGCTATTAAGCCGAAGTTCAGGAATTAGGCTGTTTCGGAGAATAACTCTATATTGGTCAGCTATTCTCTGCTGGGACACTTGCATGTGTGGGTACTCCCTGCAAAATTCGGCATGTAGTTGTTGTCTGTAGCCGATCATCTCTCGTCCTAGTTGAGTCACCCTATAAAAAATGCGTATTATTTTCTCGTTCATGGACACAGTCCATTTCATGCGCTGTCTTGGTCGTCCCACTTGAGTAAGAGCTTGTTGGGGTTCCCGCACAGCATCTTCGGCGGGTAGAGCTCTTGGAGTTATCTGACCCTCGTGTTGATGTAGTTG
Organism: Diaprepes abbreviatus; assembly: GCA_034092305.1. Lineage (NCBI taxonomy): Eukaryota > Metazoa > Arthropoda > Insecta > Coleoptera > Curculionidae > Diaprepes > Diaprepes abbreviatus. Next base: position 2,430,029 of record JASJET010000091.1, on the reverse strand, counting down.
TTGTTGCCTGTCCACAGCGATGTCAGCTCTCATGTCGTTGTCTGGTTGTTCTTGAGTCTCTGAGTCTGGCTGTGGCGCAGGTTCTGGGGTTTGTTCATTGTTATCATTGGTACTGCTTATCTCTCGTTCTATTTCCGCTTTGATGATGTTAAGTCGTGAGATTAGTTTATTTCGGAGAATAGCTCTGTATTGATCTGATATTCTCTGTTGTGACACTTGTAGGTGTGGATATTCCCTACAAAATTCGGCATGAAACTGTTGTCTATAGCCGATCGTTTCTCGTCCTAGTTCAGTCACCATATAAAAAATGCGCATTACTGTTTCATTCATGGATGTTGTCCATTTCATGCGCTGTCTCGGAAGTCCCGCCTGAGTGAGCGCTGGCTGAGGTTCCTGCGCAGCACCTTCGGAGGGTGGAGCTCTCGTTCTTGTTTGGCTCTCATGTTGTTGTTGGGCTGTAGCTTCTTGTGCGACAGGGGTTCGCCTCCTTAACACCCTGCCACTTGAAATTTGTGATGTCGAAATGTTGCTCCCCCCAGAATCGGTGGAGCAGACCGCTTCTGCGGTGTGGGATTGTGGACCATGGGTCCTACCCACCTGGAGTACATTACATTATTATTATACATGATTTACAAGCCAAACGGCTTCGCACTCCCTCCAGGGATTATTCACTCATACTAGGCATACAAAGACGCCAAAAGTATGAAGCTCTGTGGGAACCCTTTCCATGTTATCGGGTCCTAGGTGACGTTGTCTGCTGCATTTCCCATGAATTTTCGGACGGTTCGCGCGGTTGCTAGGAGAATTGATTTCTGCATCGGCTTATAAAGATGCACACTAAGGCCCAGTCCCTTGATGTTCTGCAGGAGGTTCTTCGGTATCACTCCAGTTGTTGACAGTGTTATGGGAATCGTTTTGACGTTGTTCATTGCCCATTGTCTTCGGATTTGTACCTCCAGATCTCTGTATTTGGCGATCTTCTCGTTGTATTTTGGCCTTAGGTTGTCTTATTATTATTATTTTGATTTACAAGCCAGACGCCTTCGCACTCCCTCCAGGGAATATTCACTCATACCAGGTACACAAAGGTACCAGAAGTATGAAGCTCTGTGGGAACCCTTTCCATGTTATCGGGTCCTGGGTGACGTGGTCTGCTATATTTCCCATGAACTTTCGGACGGTTCGCGCGGTTGCTAGGAGAGTTGCTTTCTGCATCGTTTTATACAGATGCTCACTAAGACCCAGTCCCTTGATGTTCTGCAGGAGGTTCTTTGGTATCACTCCAGTTGTTGAGAGTATTATGGGAATCATTTGGACGCTGTTCATTGCCCATTGTCTTCGGATTTGCACCTCCAGATCTCTGTATTTGGCGATCTTCTCGTTGTATTTTGGGCTTAGGTTGTTGTTGTTAGGTACAGCGATGTCGATTAGTGTAGTTCGCCTAGAAATTTTATCTATTAGTATAATATCTGGTCTATTATGAGCAACTATTTGATCCATCAGAACCGTTCGGTCCCAATATAACTTGAACTGGTTGTTCTCAAGAATAGGCTCTGGACTGTATTTGTAATAAGGCACTTTTCCTACCTGTAATAGGTTCAATTTTTCTGCTAACTCTTGGTGGAGTATCTTAGCGGCTGAGTCGTGTCTTTCCTTATACTCGGTTGCGGCAAACGCTTGGTATCCTCCAGTAATGTGCTGGACTGTCTCCGATGTTTGACAGCCATATCTGCACTGGTCATTCTCTATTGAGGGATCTCTAATGATGAACTTCCGATAGTTCTTTGTCGGAATAACCTGGTCTTGGATAGCCAACAAGAAGCCCTCCGTTTCTGGAAACATCTGTCCTGAAATCAACCAGTAGTTCGACGCTGAGTTGTCGACATTGTCCTGATTGACCTCATTTGAATACCGTCCATGAAGTGGCTTCCGTAGCCAGGTTTGTAACTTCTCTTGGTCTGTTTGGTGGTGAGAAGTAATATCTTGTTCCCTCAACTGTAGCGGCGTTGAATCGTCTGCCTCGCTTATTGCTCGATGTAGTGTGGAAGAGTCCGCTAACCTGTGGAAATATGAACGTAAGTTTATTATTTGTTGATCGAGCTGTTTACCAATATCCACCAATCCTCTTCCTCCTTGGTGTCTTGGAAGTATTGTACGTTCAATGGCACTCCGAGGGTGATGTTTTTGTGCTTTTGTTAGGAGTGTCCTTATTTTTCTTTGCAGGTTTTGGATGTCCGTCCTGCTCAATTTTACAATTCCAAAGGAGTAGCTCAGCGCTGATCAAGCATACGTGTTGAGCGCCTTAAACAAATTTCTAATATTTAAATTAGTTCGTAGTACCCGCCTTACCCTCCTGACAAATTCGGTTGTCAATTCAGCTTTCATAGTGCCATGGTCAATTCTTTTAGCCTGTTTCATACCTAAATATTTGTATATTTGGTCTGCTTCCATTGCAGCTATAGTTTCACCGTTCTGCATTTCAAAAGCCCCCGGTTGTATCTTCCCTTTAACGATGTTCAAAATACGGCACTTGTCAAGTCCAAATTGCATTCCAATATCCCCGGAGAACTCCTCTACAATTTTAAGCATTTGTTCCAGCTGGTTTCTGGTAGCAGCCATCAGTTTAAGATCATCCATGTATAGAAGATGATTCACTCTGACTACCTCTTCGTTGTTATTTCTAACACTTAAGCCGTATCTGGTGGAGTTCAAACGGCGTGATAGTGGGTTCATTGCAAGGCAGAACCACAATGGGCTAAGTGAATCGCCTTGAAATATTCCTCTTCGTATCGGAATGGTGTTAGTTTCGATGGTGTCGCTGGATGGCACTTGCAATTGGATCCTAGTTCTCCAGGTTGACATGATGCGTTCTAAAAAGGAAACAAAATTATTATCGACCCTGTACATTCTCAATATAGTTTTGAGCCACTCATGTGGCACCGAGTCGAAGGCCTTCTTATAATCCACGTAGGCAGCAAAGAGGTTTCTTCGGTTGGTACAGGCTTGGTTACATATGACAGACTCAATAATCAATTGTTCCTTGCGTCCCATTGCTCCCCTCGTGCATCCTTTCTGTTGAGTTGCAATGATGTTATTTTGCTCACAGTGTGCATAGATGCGTTGGGTCAAGCAGGAGGTGATCACCTTATACAGTATGGGTAGGCAGGTGATCGGCCTATACTTAGCTGGGTCATGTGTGTTATGTTGGTCCTTTGGTAGGAGGTACGTAATACCTTCGGTCAAGAACAATGGCATTTTTGCTGGGTTAAGAAAAACATCATTAATAAGATTAGCCAGCTGATGGTGCATACACCAGAACTTTTTGAGCCAGTAGTTCTGGATCCCGTCGAGACCTGGAGCTTTCCAGTTATGGGATTCCTTGATTATTCTTGAAATTTCTTCGGTGGTAAATGGCTCAAACTGCATCTGACTGTAATCTTGGCAGATTTGGTGTTTTTCATTGATCCAGCCAGCTGCGATGTTACAATCGGCTGGTGTCGAAAGTTGGTTTCCCCAAAACTCTTCTACCTGCTCTCTATTGGGATATCTATTATCTGCTATATTAGGTGGAGAGTTTAGCTTACGGTAGAAAGTCTTTTCTGATCGTTGGAAGAGCGCATTGTCTCGTTTTCGGTTATTGCTGGTCTTGTACCTCTTTAGGCGTCCTGCAATAACAGAGAGCTTCTGTTTCAGCGAATCAAGGCATTGCTGTGCAGTAACATTCGCTGGATCTTGTTGCGAATGATATCGGACACGATTCATGATTTCTACAACTCGCCTTTGCAGTCAACTAGTTCTTGTGCCCCTGATGTACTCCGTCAGCTGTCCTATATCTATTCGAAGATTTTCAATTTTCTTATTTACACGTCTTTCCCATGGTGGTGTGTTGGGTTCTGTTCTTGCTGGTCGACGCTCTGTTGTAACTTTAATTTCTAGAGCTCTAGCTATAGCAGTCGCGGCACAGTAGATGGTCATATGTAAGGACTCCAGAGTGTAGGCATCTGAAACATAAGCTGGTAAAATCCGATTGTTCATGATGTCTAACATGGCACCCAGTTTTTTGGATGAATTAATTTTTGGCAGTGCCGGTCTTCTTAACTTATTGCTTCCATCATACTCCAACACCGCAGCACTCATTTCCGTTGACAGTTTTTGATAAAAGAGTTCAGTGTTGTCCTGTCGAGTTTCGTCATTCAGCTGTTCCTGTTGTTCTTGGACCTCAGGTTCCGTTTGTGGCTCAGGTTCAGCAATTGGATTGTTGTTATTGTCAGTGCCTCTGATCTCACGTTCAATTTCCTCTTTGATGCTATTAAGCCGAGCTTCAGAAATTAGGCTATTTCGGAGAATAACTCTATACTGGTCAGCTATTCTCTGCTGGGACACTTGCATGTGTGGGTACTCTCTGCAAAATTCGGCATGTAGTTGTTGTCTGTAGCCGATCATCTCTCGTCCTAGTCGAGTCACCCTATAAAATATGCGCATTATTGAGTAAGAGTTGGTGGGGGTTCCTGCACAGCATCTTCGGCGGGTAGAGCTCTTGGAGTTATCTGATCCTCGTGTTGATGTAGTTGTTGTTGCCTGTCCACAGCTATGTCAACTCTCATGCTGTTGTTTGGTTGTTCTTGAGTCTCTGGGTCTGGCTGTGGCGCAGGTTCTGCTGTTTGTTCATTGTTATCATCGGTGCTTCTTATCTCTCGTTCTATTTCCGCTTTGATGATGTTAAGTCGCGTTTCTGAATTTAGTTTGTTTCGGAGAATAGCTCTGTATTGATCTGCTATTCTCTGTTGTGACATTTGTAGATGTGGATATTCTCTACAAAATTCGGCATGAAGCTGTTGTCTATAGCCGATCGTTTCTCGTCCTAGTTCAGTCACCCTATAAAAAATGCGCATTACTGTTTCATTCATGGATGTTGTCCATTTCATGCGCTGTCTCGGAAGTCCCGCCTGAGTGAGCGCTGGCTGAGGTTCCTGCGCAGCACCTTCGGAGGGTGGAGCTCTCGTTGTTGTTTGGCTCTCATGTTGTTGTTGGGCTGTAGCTTCTTGTGCGATAGGGGTTCGCGTCCTCAACACCCTGCCACTTGAAGTTTGCGATGTCGAAATGTTGCTCCCCCCAGAATCCAGAATTATTATTAGAAACAAAACTGGAATTTTACTGCTCAAGCGTGTAACAACTTATAAAAGATAAAAATGTTTAAATGAGAAGTATTTTTGAAATTACTATCCAAATTGTAATCATACTTAAAAATAATATTAATAACCATAATAGTTTTCGAAAGAGTATCTTAGATGTCATTAATATGGCTTGGCTTGGAAATCACAAAATGCACGTTTTTCTATTAAAACTCGTCATTTTATATTATACAGCTCATCCACTACACTGTAATTTTATGTGATGTTTTATAAAATATTTGGATAAACTGGTTATCAGAGACTATGTTATATGGAGCTGTTCATTTTAATAATAATTTTGCTTACATCAGTGTTATTACTATCATAGCCAGCACTCTACCGGGTGGTTGCTCTGGTCATTAACTCTTGATTGACTTTCAATCAACTGTGAACTGACTTTCGTCTAGACCATAGACTTAAGACTAACCTGGGTCTCCCCCTATACTAGCATAGGTGATAATAAACATGAACAAAAAGAGAAGAAACTGATAATTCCGGTATAAGTAAATATATGAAATCCAAACACAAAGGTCAATATGAAGAGACTATAAACCAAAATCTACAATTCTTAGGGGAATTTCGAAAAAAATTACAGTAGATGAAATGTACCTACAACCAACCAAAGCTGTTAATATTGTACAAAGAAACTGTAAAATGAAAAGAAACTGCGAAACTGTCAAAATTAGTAAAAATACTAAATTACTATAGTTATAAAAAGAAATATCAGAGACAACCACACAGAAAATTCAACAAATCTAATACAAATTAATAAAAATATCTCGAAGTCAATTAGACAAGATATTGAAGAGTATATCAGAAAACAAATACCTAAAATTAAACAGAGAACGAAGAATATTAAAGTTATGGTGATATCTAAAACAGAAGAAACGAAAAATGTTTGTAAATTGAGACACCAGATAAACAAATCAAAACTGCTAAACAGGAAATCCTAAATATAGTCAAACAGTTATGCGCTACACTATAGAATATATTTATGTTGCAACTTGGAACAGAACCAGAAAATCAAAAAAACACCAAATCAAATATCAGAAGATATGCGTTTGATTGCAAAAGTTGAAATGAGGAAACCATTACAGGATATGAAAAATTTGCAAATATCCTGATTTGGTTTTAGAAGCAATTAAATATTGGGAACCGCCTCTTTGAGCACACGGAGTAGAAAAAGAAATAACACATTCTCAATGGAATCAAGTAACAATAATTATTATTCGCAAGAAGGGTGACATTACAGAGTTAGCTAATTATCGTACCATAAGGTTACTTGCCCATGTATATAAGCATTTTATGCATATTATTACTAATAGAGTAACTCCTAAACTATACTAAATACTATACTAAAGAACACGCCAGTCTTCAAGACGATAAATCAAAAACCAATGGAATACAACTAGTGTTTGTAGATTACGAGAAGGTATTTGATAAAATTATGCAACATTAAATGTCAAAAAATTCGGCTATGTGCTAAATTGACTACTTATATTAAACAATCATAAGACATACATAAAATAACGTTAAAGCATGGATATTAATAGAAAAGAAAGTGCACTAGGACGATGTTATCTCGCCTAAATTATTTATAACGCTACTAGAATAGATCTTCAAGTAAATCGACTTCCTAGATAAAGGAATAAACATAGATGGTGAAAAATTAGACCATCAAATTTTTCCCAATGACATCGGCGGACCGCATTAATTAAGCCAAATGTTAGTTGAGAAGCTTAATGCAGCATCTCGTAGCGTCGGTCTAAATAAACACATCAAAGACTCAATATACGGCGGTGAGTGAAGGCATATACATTGACAGCGAGTGAGTAGAGTAAGTAAGTTTGTACAAATATAATATTACATTGTGTAACTATTGATAAAGACAATCAAAATAGGAATAGGCATATTCTGGACTGCTTTTGGTAAACTGCAATACATTTTCAGATCTGGTGTTCTCGTGTGTCTGAAAAGAAACGTATATGATCCGCGCAACCTACTAAGACTCATATATGATGCTGAGATTTCAAAATTGGCTCAGAACTATATAAACAATACCCCAATATCACAATGAAGAATGGAACGTTCTCGTTGAATATTAGAAATATGGGGATATGAAATATTATATTTTTCTCATGTGAAAATAATTATATTTTCACTGATGGTCGGTTTCCGCCTTTAATAAATTGTCATAGAAATAACGACACCAAAAATCAGTTTCTGTAATTGTCAAAAACTTTAAGACATTGCGAACAAATAAACGAAGTTGTAAAAATTGGGTATTAAAAATAAACTGACATATCAAAAATACACTGACATATCAAAAATACAAATTAACTCAAACAATCCTAAAATAAGTTTGAATGTGATATATTGAGTATTAATAAGTTTAATAATTATCGCGCAATTTTGTGCTACTTAATCTTTATTCGAACTAGCTAGATAAATACCAAAAGAATTTCTTCTTAAAATTAAATATAGATAAAAATTAGAAAAGTAAATATTCTTAATTAGCCTAATCAAGTAACCAAATATGTTTCATAATTACAGATCCAGAAATTGTAAGTCAAATATATGATGAAGTTAAACAATTAACAAATCGAGTAAAACAGGCTCAAGCAAATGTTACAAACCTAATTGCTGGAATCAATACATGGGCTCAGCAACCCCTTTTTGAGAGAAAAGATGGTAAAAAAGAAAACCTTCTGTACCTGGATGATAGGGCGGAAAGATTGCAAAGAAGAAAAGATTTAGTGACTGCTTCGTCCGCGGAATTAAACCGAATCATCAAGGAGAACTACCAGTTGTTCTTTAACGAGCCTCTCGAATCAGAAGAAAAACCGATGGAACCAGGTATGACATAATATTACTTATACTCATCAGTAACTTTTAGGTTTTGCAAATCAGAAATGTAGGTAAACAAGGTAGATGTACTCAGCATAATGCAAAATATATGTAAGTTGAAATTTGATTTAAAGTCCCATAAATTTTATAACTAAACTCGGTTTATATATATATATATATATATATATATATATATATATATATATATATATATGTAGAATTTGATTTAAAGTCCCATAAATTTTATAACTAAACTCGGTTTATATATATATATATATATATATATATATATATATATATATATATATATATATATATATATATATATATATATATATATATATATGTAGCATTCTATCATTATTACGTCCTTTCAAAAATCGATCTTATTGCAACCAATGGAAGGAGTAATGTTAGACAAATTTAAGCCGTGTATATTGGTAGAGAATTTAATTCTCTGACTGGTAATCTTTTTCAAATTAGAGAATTCCTCCTTTTTTATATGTTTTTTTTTTACAAATTTCGTACTTTGTTGACTCCTTTTAAATTCCAAACAATATGAGCTCCACATAAATGTATATTGTACATTTTTGTACATTATTTCGTCCGGTGCTATTGCCAAACTTTTATTTTTTATGAAAGTCAAGGAATAAATATAACATATTTTTGGATAATATTTTAATAGTGATGTAGAAACAGCCACCTGAGGAATATCTCACCGGTAGTTTCCGACGCCAAGAAGATTCAAATATCAGAAATTACGTTATAAAAAGTATGTCAAAGAGTATCTGTGGAACCTACTGAAGAGTCCACCGCCGGTGTCAGAACGAAACACCCGAGATTTTGTTGGTCGAAAATTTTCAAATCGTCCTGGGTTATGATGAATTGCAACAATATTTTCAATAGCAGTTCATTTAAGATTAAAATGGATAACTAAAATACAAGGTTGACTAAAATATGGTCGTCGGACTTGCATTGTTTTTATTTTTATTTATTTATACGATGGTTCGATTTGGACCAGGAGGAAACGCCGAGGTCAGGTATTGCAAAAAACACCTGGGATAAACAACATCATGTAAAATAGTCCGTAGCTGCGGCACTATATATGGCACCCAACATGAAAAAAAGAAAACTTATAGAAGCAGCTTACATTAAAAACAATAATGGAATTTTCAGTAAACCGAATGTTGAGGTACCTGATCTTTGGCAACCACTACTTTGTAACATCAAATCATTGACGTGTGTACAGTGCAGCGAAACTTTGCGCTTCAATGGACACAGTCTCTATATAAGCTCGTAATCTTAAGACAAAACAATCAGTTTATACTTAATAACGATTAGAGATACAACCTAATCGAAACGTCGTAAAAATAAATAAAAATAAAGACAATGTAAGTCCGACAACTACATTATAGTCAATCTTCAACATTGTCTACAATCTTCAAACAAACATTGAGAAACCGGTACTGACCCGGTACCAGCGACAAAATTAAGGCCTACGAGGAAATTAGGATCAAACTTGCCAAGGAGGAAGTCCACTCTTCATTTTTACTACGACCACGAGATAGCAATGTCATTCCTATTGGTTTCAGATTGAAATCACCAATACCAGGTAATAGAGCACGCCGTATTCTGGACAACGCTAGTAAAGCAGCATTATGAACACAAATAAATTATCACCGACGGCGAAAAGCCCTTCTTCTGGATGAAGCTACACAACGCTACGAAGAAATTAAAGCCGAAACTTTGTCAGATGATCATGAGCCAATTTTTCATAACATAGATAACATATGCAACAAGTTGAAAGAAAATATGGCGAGGAAACACCGAAATAAACTAGAAAAACTAAAATCACATCAACAACCGATTCTACCTGAAACAACTTCAAGTAAAACCATCTTAAACTTATCTTTAAGAATACTTTCAACATTAGAAAAACAACTACCAAGCAAGGGGCTTAATAAAGATTTTACCAGCGGACAAGGTAAATGCAACGGTGATAAAGGACATCGTAACATACGACCAAAAAATCGGAGATATCCTAGACAAAGGAAAATATAGACAATTAGCTCGTGACGCCTCTAAATCTATAGAGTCAAAAATCTACAGAACACTAAGGAAATATCAAGATCACATACCTGACAACCTACGATCGGTGCTCACACCACACTACAGTAAGCCACCACATCTTTACAGACTACCAAAAATTCATAAAACGAACATATCATTGAGGCCAATAAACAGCTCCTGAGAATCCCCAATAAATGTACTGGCGAAGTCTCTTTTAAAAATCATACAACCTCTAGAAGATAAGACAAATACATACGTTAAAAATTCTACACATTTCGTGAATATTATTAGTATCAATCTAATAAGCTTTGATGTGGAAAGTCTGAATACTACTGAAAGCTGGTTAAGATAGGTCGATGATACCTTCATCGTATGGAAGGGCAATACTGGACAATATCTTAATCATAGTTCTAATCATTCTGTTGTAACAAAACGGGGAATTATAGGCAACCTCTATAATCACGCTATATATTTATGCAATAATGCCGGAAAATAAGAAGAATTGCCAGGAGTTATAATATAAAAACAGCCTTTAAATCAGGAAATACACTCAATTAACAAAAACAAAACCAAAAACTACCGATAAGAAAGAATGTGTTTACAAAGTTCCGTGTGTGGTGAAATATATATTGGAGAAACCAAACGACCACCAAAAGTTAGAATTAAGGAACATAAAACTCATACACAAAAAGGGGAAACGTCGAGATCAGGTATTGTAGAACACGCCTGGCACAAACAACATCACATAAAATGGTCTGAAGCTGCGGCAATATATATGGAACCCAACATGATAAAAAAAGAAAGTTTATAGAAGCAGCTTACATTAAAAACAATAATGGAATCTTCAGTAAACCGAGTATTGAGGTACCTAATCCTTGGCAACCACTACTTAGTAACATCAAATCGTCGAGGTGTGTATAATGGACACAGTCCCTATATAAGCTCGTAGTCTTAAGACAAAACATTCAGTTTATACTTGATAATGATTAGAGATACAATATAATCGAAACGTCGTCAAAATAAATAAAAATAAAGACAATGCAAGTCCGACAATTACATTTTAGTCAATCTTCAACATAGTCTACAATCTTCAAACAAACGTTAAATACAAGGTTTGAGACTTTGCTTTTGTCATCGAGCACTCAGGATTATTATATGCTATGCATTAATATTAGTTTAGCGTGTCTAGTGTACCGGTTTACTGATTATAAATGGATTACTTATCTTAGTCATTTATTTGATAAGCTTCATGAAGATGTAATCGTAGTATTTCTAAGGATTTTTTTACAAAGGTCAAAGAAAAACAATCAAATATTAGAAATTGAATTTATAGCTGCATATCCAGCTTCGACAAACTTTAAAAACCTGAAATCAGATGATAATATAGAGGATGTTCCTTTGAAAAAATTAAAATTTTATATCATATATCCAAAACCTGATATTTTATTGTTTTTCTTTAAAATTTGTAAAAAATTTTTTTGAAACGCTACCAAAAGAGCTAATGGGTGGCCCATTTATAACGATACACACTGTAGCCGAAGAAAAGATCTACAAGTGAGATTACCTGTAGCTTATATTTATTTGCATATTTAAAAAAAAAGTTGAACTGTGAACATTCTTGTTTGTATTATAACAAAATAGATCGGCGCGAAATAAATATTGACATTTTATTCAAAAATAATGAAGCATTAAGAAATAAAACATTAAGAGCCGGATTCACTAACATGGTTTAAATTTAAAACCATTCTTCATTGGCAGCAGAGGATTTAAACTGAAACAAATTTTAAACCCTAAAAATACAAGCATAAGAAAATTATTTTGTTTTATTACTGAACGGGCAAAAATGGAAAACTTTATTTATTTTCGGGATGCAACTATTTCTCTTCCATATTTCAAGACTTTATTGCCAGGTTCTTATCCTTAATACCTTTCTGATTCACTATAAAGTTTTAAAATTTAGATTTGATTTAGCTGTCATGAAAGTGAGAACTCTAGTTAGCCAGGTCGCATCGTAAATATCACAAAAAATACCGTTTTTCAGTTGCAATAAAAAACGAGGGGGAAAATCTTGTAACTGTTAAATAGAAAGGTGTTTTTACGGAATTGAGTAAAAGATTTAAATATTACCAATCTGTATTTCGTCATCAGAAGCTCTTCTCGGAAAAAAATCTGCATGTCTACTCTATGATGAACATATTCAGAACTTGACTGGGTTAGCATTAAAAAATGTTCTTTTCATCTAGAAAATATAGAATAAATATTAAAACTATTTCTTTTTTTCTTGTATTCGTTCTGCATAAACATTTTTATCTTGATAGTCTTTATTTTCCATCAATTTAATATATTTTTGATTTAATTCTTCACATTCTCGCCTATTCGGCAGTCATTGTGTAGGGAGATTCTAGACTTTTATTCTAGTATGTACTACAGGTGTATATAAGTAGAAAGGGTATGAATTAGGAGTTAATTAAAATTTAATAATGAAAGTGTAAACAAGTAGTTATTAAAGTGTTGAAAGTAATTAGTGAACAGTAGTGTTATTATTCGAACAGAGTGAGTCAATATGAACAGAGTAAAATTGTAAGAACTGGTGTCAGAAGTAAGGATTATCATCGGACTTCCGGAAAATTCTTTTTGTAAGCCAGAAGAGATAAAGAAAAACAGGCTTAAATATCGGATTTGTAATGAAGTATGATGATAAAACTAATTTTAGATAAAGTTATTGAACATTCTATTTTCAATCAAAAGATAGTGAAAAACTGACTTTACCATCGAATTTGTCATCAAGAACGAAACTTAGAACCGAATTTTCGACAAAGTTCTACAATATTCCGTTTGGAAACTAGAAGAGATAGCGAAAAATTGACTTTACCATAGAACTTATAATCAAGAACATTAACCTATAAACTAGAAAATATCTCGAAAAACTGTCTACACCATCAAATATGTCCTCAAGAAACAAGCATAGAACCGGACACTAAAAGATATAGTGTTTGTCACAAAGAAAGCAGCTTGGTACCGAATTTTCAACAAAATTTTAGATCATTCTATTCAGAAACTAGGAGATGGCGAAAAAGTGACTACACCATCGATTTACCATTAAAAAAGGAGTTTGGAACCGAATTTTCGACAAAGCTTTAGAACATTCTCTTTGGACACTAAAAGAGATAGCGAAAAACTGATTTCATCATCGAATTTGTAATTAAGAAAGAAACTTAGAACCGCCTTTTCAACATAGTTCTAGTATATTTTATTTAAAAACTAGAAGAGATAGCGAAAACGAACTTCCCTATCAAATTTAATATCAAGAAAGGAGTCAAGAGTCGAGTTTTCAACAATATCCTAGAAGTTACTATGGTAAATACTTGACAACAAACAGTTGAAATAGAGTATGTAGAAAGAAAAATGAAGAAGAAGAATGTCGTCAAAAAGAACAGCGTCGTCTGAAAAATAGCCACGAAAAAGAAGAATCTCGTCACAAAAGCAAGAAGAATAACGTCACCAAAAAAGAAAAAGATCAATATAAACTTTGCTAATAGATAAAAAGAACTATTGTAAAAGAATTAGATAATCGCAAAAGTTTAAGAAAGAGAGTAGTTAAGTGTGACAAGACATAGGAGAAGTACGCCAAGAAGTTAGTAGTATTGAATCAATTGTGGAACAAGACAAAGGAGAAGTGTGACAAGAAGTGAAAGAAGTCGTAGACAGGAGAAAATCTAAAATGAAGAACCTTCATACAGAAATCAATAAAATAAAGAAGCATGGGCTCTCCTAAATATTGGGCAGAATATCGAACACACAATTTACGACTATCAAACATCTTGGATAATGTGCAAATACTAATTTAAAGATTTCTCTACTGTAAATAATTGAAAATATGAAGAGATAGATACTTCATCAGTAATTGCACTTCGTTGACCAGCACTGGAATTATTGCAAACCATTTCTATAACTCAACAAATATAGCGTATGTTGCGTATAAGCAAGTTTAGTATTTGTAAAGCCTTGGGCATGGTTTTAGAAATAGAAACAGCCTATAATGTGTCAAGACTAAAAATAACAGCGGTTTCCAGAAAAGAAATCAAGGATTTATCGAGTCAAATAATGGAGAAAATATTATATGAAATGTTTAAGAACGCAAATACAAGAAGTGATACTTTACACTATAGAAGAAACCAGATAGAATGCTACAGATGTGGACCAAGGTGTTGACCAATATCGAGAATGCCGTCTGAGTCATTTTTGTTCATAGCCTAAGACAGACTGCCAATAGTCATAATTAAAGGATGTCAATGTTATGCCTTGTATCATAACTGTTGACACTGAGAAAGCAATATCTCTGATAAAATCAAACCTTGTGATAAAATTAAAATCCTACCATTATCCAGAAGACCATCAATGGGAACTGTAACTGTAGCAGCAGATGCTGTGATTGGAGAAAAGTTTCTGGAGCTTCTACTTGGAAGGCTAAAATTAAACAATTTAGTGTTAGTTGCTGATATAGAAGATGAGTATTTTCTGGCTATAGACCTGATTCGTCAAAATGGATTTTCCTTCGACAAGTTATCATCCTAAAGTTTGGCACCAACGAAATTATTCTGTCTATGAAACGTAATACCGAGCTAATCAGAGATGTTGCCGAGCAAAAAAAAAACAAAATAAAGGAGAGCGCAGAGAAGATAGTTTACGAAAGACTGGACGAGATTTCTGGCAGCCACGCCGAATTAGTTCAACACATCAACCAACCCTGTAAATGCCTAGTAGCAAAGGTATTAGACACTTCAAATGAGATCATATTAATAAGAGTAATGAATCTTCTTCCTAACTATGTCAAAATTATTAAAGAAGATGAAGCAGCATTTAACGAACCAAGTAAATGTTTGGTAAAATAGGAACAATTTGGCAATTCTACATTAAAGTCGTCTTATAACGAACTTATAGAAGAGCTTTAGATAAATTCGAAACATCTTTCGCCTCAGGAACTTGAAGAAAACGTTTATATGGAGGCAAAATGATGTTTTTGAAGCAAAAAATGGTAATACGGGTACGACGAATATCATCTAGCATGATATAAATACTGGCAGTGCCCAACCAATACGGCAACCATCCAGAAGACTTCCCAGAGCCAAATGCCAGGAAGTGGAGTTGTCTGTAGACAAAATGCTGAATGAGGGGACTATAGAAGAATCATCTAATCTTTGGTCATCTCTTATAATATTGGTAGCTAATAAGGGTGGAACAACTAGATTTTGTTTTCAATACAAGATGTTGCTAAGAAAGATAGTGCTGGTTAAATCACAATTATTTTTCACGCTAGATCTAATAAGTGGATATTATTTCCCAGTAGGCATTCAAAATAAAGATACGGAAAAGACTGCTTTTTCCATTGGCGCTGATCTCTATGATGTTATGCCAAATAGAACTGCGAGGTCTTACATGGAAAATAAGTCTATTCTACCTTAATGATGTCATGGTTATGAGAAAAACATTAGATGAACACTTACAGAAACTTACAGGAGTTTTTGTAAGAATCAAAAACGCCAAACGCCATCCATCGACTTAACTTCAAAAAGTGCTTACCATTTAAACAAAAAGTTAAATTTCTTGGGCATGTAGTATTCTACGGTGAAGGAAAAAGCAAATAATAAAAGATAGGCCTCGAACACATGACCAACATAATTGGAGAAGTTTTCTACGGTTATTCACATACTATAGAAGACTCATAGAAGGTGTTGCCAATATTGCTTCACCCTTACATAAGCTTACTGAATAAATAATTTTTTATTAATGAACTTCTGATATTGATCAAGCTTTCTGGAAACTCAAGGCTGCGTTACATTCCAGTCCAATTTTAGGCTACCAACAATATCATGAAAAATTCATATTGGATACTGATGCCAGCAACAAAGTGGTAGAAGCTGTATTTTCTCAGATTTAGGATGGCCAAGGACGAGTTATTGAATATTTCAGCGAAGTGCATTTAGAACTGGAAAAACTTATTGTGCCACGAGAAAAAAACTAATCGCTATGACGAAAGCTGTCCTACGTTTTCATAAATATTGTCTGGATAGAAATTTTTAATAAGAATAGACCACGCAGCTCTTAAATGGCTCCTAAATATGAAGCAACCTAAAGGACAAATAGTAAGATTGCATGAAAAACTACTACAGTACAATTTGAAAATCAAACCTAGGCCAAAAAAAAATAGTATAATAACTCTGTGCTCTGTCAAGAAGCCCGTGTAACGAAGAATGCAAATACTGTGGCAAAATAATACAAAAAGAAGTGTTTCCTATTCAGAGAGTTACTTTTGTCGTTGATCCAGAGTACAGCACAGATGAGGAAAGATTAACTTGAACACAATAATCTGGTGAAATTTCTTCAACTTAAAGAAACTAATGAAAGGCGTTCTAATAACATTACATTTAAGGCACTTTGGGTTCCGTGGGACCATTATTGATTGAAAAACTTTTAATAAAGAGATCCTTTAAACGTACCGATGGCAAGGAAACCAAAACTCAGATGAACCTAGAAGCAAAGTTACAGTAGTTTTAGAACAAATTCACAATGGAAAATCTGGTGCTCATTTTGGACTTAACAATACTCCAGACAAACTTCGAGAAAGATTTTACTGGGTTAATTATTATCCAGACGAAAATTATGGTATAGACAGTATATTAAATGTGCAGTTAGCCAAGGTTCAAGCATAAGATCTATGGGAAAATAAAGAAATATAATGTTGGAATATCTTTTGAACGGATGTCTATTGATATAGCTGAATCCTTTCCAGAAACAGATATAGGCAAAAAATAAATCTTGTCTGCTATTGACTGTTTCAGTAAATGGCCTGAGGTATTTGCTATCTTTCACCAGGAGACCTTAAGAGTAGCTGAAGTCTATTTGGCATCGAACAACAGCTAAATATCCTCAGTCAGATGTCATGATTGAAAGATTTAATAGAATCATTGAAGAGCATCTCTCAAAAGTTGTGAATAGGTATCAGAAAGATTGAATCAAATATATGCTAATCTTCTATAAGAGAAGTTGCAAGAAGTTTAAGAATTAGTTAGAGAAAGCATGGATCTGGCAACAAACAGAATGAAGATAAAATATGACATCAAGGCCAACCCGACATGGTTTCAGCAAGGTGACAGGGTTTGGTTATGAAATAAACAGAGGAAGAAAGGCAAATCACCTAAGTCGAATCAGCTTGGAAAGACCATGTATTGTTCTGAAAAGAATCAATGACACTGTTTATTGAATCCAACGAAGTCCCAAAAAAAAGTGAAAGCCATTCCACGGAAGTAACAAAGCTGATCGGGATGACTAGAACTAGGAGGGAGGGAGTTTAACGAGAACCACCTGAAAACTACCGTCTTTTTTATAGTAATACAATATAGAATCTTTTGTTAGTAATTTTTCTAGGGAGGTTCTAGACTTTTTATTCTAGTATGTTGTATAACTGTATATAAGTAGGTAAAGTATGAGGTAGGAGTTAGTTGTAATTTAATAGTGGGTGAATTTAAACAGAAAGTTTTTTAAAAAAGCGCTTAAACACCGAACTGAAATATGCTGGGAAGAATATAAAACTGCCCAGAGAGAATATAAGAAGCAAATAAGGGACTCAGAGAGGAACGTGTGGAAGAAATATTGTGAGAGCATAAAAAGTATGCCAAACCACAACGGAAGAGGGGACCCTACTAAGAGTGCACTTTCCAGGCTCAAATCAACATGAGGGCGAATCCAAAGAACGGAGACTCACCTTAGCACACCATGACTACAAGTTAGTTAAAACAATAGTGACATATGGTAGGGTGAAATGGTCAATGTAAACTTTTGCCCTTTTAAACTCACCTGGTAAGGATGGTATATTTCCAGCTTTACTACAAAAATCCTCCGATATTATAATAAGCTACCTGGTGAAACTTCCGCTCATGTTTGAGCTTGAGATACATCCCGATGGCATGGAGGGAAACAAAAGTAATCTTTATTCCCAAGGTAGGAAGAACAGACTACACAAATCCTAAGTTTTTCCATCCTATCGGCCTGACCAGTTTCTTATTAAAGACCTTTATCGATATCGAAGGGGCATTCGACAGCACGTTTCACGATTCGATATGCAATGCTCTACAATGGCGAGGTTCTGAACCGACGGTAGTCGCATGGATCAGAGCAATGTTAACTAAGAGAATAACATAAACTGAGTTTAACAATGTAACTGTTAAAGCACTGTCAAGTAGAGGCTGTCCACAGGGAGGAGTGATGTTGCCTTTGCTGTGGAGCCTTGTGGTAGACAGCCTGTTGAGCGAATTGAATGATGCCGATTTGTATACACAGACCTATGCTGATGGCCTATTGCCCTGGTCGCCATGTCTGGGACCTAGAGGGGTCAATGATGAGGGCCCTCCGGATCACGGAACAATGGTGCCGCAGGGAGGAGCTCGGAATAAATTCGGACAAGGCCGAGATAGTACTCTTTACAAAAAAGAGGAAAATGGGGAGACTTCCCACAATTACATTGGTGGAAAGGACCCTTCAACTTAAGGGGACAGTTAAAAAAACCTGGGAGTAATTCTGGACTCAAATGGGCTGGAATGATCATTACCAAGAAAGCCGTATGTGCTTTCTGGGCTTGTAAACGAGCCTTTAGGTGAATATGGGGGCTGACATCTAAAGTGCTATTTTCGATATACATTATGGTGATCTGCCCCATGATAACGTACGCCGCTATTATATGGTGGCGCAGTACAACAAAGCGCAAACACATTCTTCAACTTGACAAAGTTCAGAGAATCGCTTGTGTTGGAATACTGAGTGCGATGAGGACTGCTCCCACCAGGGCCTTGGAAGTCCTGGTGAACTAGCTTCCTCTTCACTTATACATAGACAACGAGGCCCTGTCTCAGTTGCCTGGGATATCTTCGAATTGGAACGGGCGGCGACTCAGGTGTCTGGGAAAGCGCGGTGGCAAGGTGTCCATCACTCCCCATGAGGATAGACTACAGGACGCAGCTTTTAAAACCCAACCTCTCCTTGGAGGTATTTATGCCAAGTAGAGAGGATTGGGAGAGAGAACAAAATCTTCCTAAAAATGGATCCTGGTGGTATACTGATGGATTTCGACAAAATGAAAGAGCTGGAGCTGAAGTATTCGGCAGGAGCACAGGAGTCAGAGAGTACTACTCGCTCGGACAATGTGCGACAATTTTCACAGCGGAAATTTATGCTATTCTGCAGTGTGCCCATCTTTGTGAGAGGAACATAGACAGGAATAGAGTAATAAATATATGCTCAGACAGTAAGGCTGCGATATTGGCACTAAAGTCCAGTGTTGTGACTTCGCGACTGGTGTCTGAGTGCAAGGATGTACTAAATGATACGACAAGGAAAGGCTGCACAGTCAGACTCGTATGGGTCCCGGGTCACTCGGGCATAGGCGAAAATGAGGAAGCACACCGTCTGGCAAAGTTGGGTGCGGCGACCAAACCGTATAAGTAGTGGATATATGAGAGAAGGAAAGAGAAGGAGGAGGAGGAGTAAGAAGAGTAAATCATCAACACTTTTCATCTTTCTCTTTTCTTCTCTCATTATACTTTTCAAATCTCTCATTATACTTATTAAAAAACCTCGTATCATCAACACTTTTCATCCTCCTCCTCTTTTGTTCTCTCATTATACTTTTCAAAAAGCCTCATATACATCACCTTGAGTTTAATCTTAAAGTTAACAACATGGCTAACCTTTCATCGAATCCGATCATAGTAGGAGATCTAACCTTATGTTTGACCTTGAGGTGGATAAACTTATTTGACCATGAAGTCGATATAAAGTCCTACCACCAATGAATTTTCACTTCAGTAAATTTATAAAATAGATACGTGGAGCAACAAAAGATGATAAATTAAATACCAACAAATAATAAGTAAATAATAAGTAAATAATTTTATATTTAATAGTAAATATTACAAAGTAAATATTAAAAAAATTCATTCAAAAATTTATGGATAACAATATTGAAGAAAATCTAGATCTAGATGAATTAATTGGAGTATTGGATTACAATACATATCTTAACGAAAAAAAAATTTCAGAAGAACTTCAGAAATTGTTTGAACTACGATATAAATAATTTCGAACAAACTGAAGCTGAATCTGGTGACTCCCATATTGAAGAAGATAATGAAGAAGAAAGTGCTAGTGCTAAATTTTGTTTAGTGAAACATAAGTACACTGATCCCAAAGAAGTTGTGTTCTGTATTACTCAGAGTTATATCGTAGTGTTTGTAGTGACGGAAAATCAAGTAAAAACTCTTTGTCACGCATGTTATCAAATTATACAATATTATCAAAGTGCAGGGGCTCATAGACATGTAAATACTCATAATAAGAGAAAATTAAAACGCTTAAGTGATGATTTACATTACGATATATGTTCAAGACAGTTGTATCAAATTATTACCCCCAAAGTTTGTTTAATTTGCAATAGTAGTGTTAAAAATATTGATTTAGATTAGGACACAAATGTTCCAGTGGTGCCAATATAAAAAATAATTATAATGCCTGGTAAAAAACCAATATATAAAAACGGTAGGAAGTCGCGAAGGGTAAAAAAAAAAGTTGTTAACGAAATAATTGAAAATAAAACCGCAGAATGTCCTATATGTCTTGAAGATATATTATCTAATGTTAATTAATAAAACATGTCCAATCTGTCGCAATGAACTATGTGTAATTAAATGTGAAAATGAAGAAACTGTAGTCCTAGAATATTTAGTTTAGAATGTATTATTTAATATTTATGTATTGCAAACCACTTCATAAATGTGAAAATGAAGAAATTATAATCCTAGAATATTTATTTTAAAATGTATTATTATTAAATTTTTATTATTTTAAAATTATTATTGTTTGTATTTAATTTATCCATTTATTCTTATCTTATTGGAATAAAGAATTGAACAATTTCGAAAAAAAAAATGTTTTATTTATAAGAATAACGAACAAACATAACAACTCAATACAAAAGTTTTGATTAGTCATAATAGATTGAAAAAATATTTTAAATTAACCACCCTGTTCAAAAATTCTTAATCCTTTCTTATTTTAGAGAGTTTTAAATCTAAAATTAATAAGTTTATAAATATGAAAGAAAAAGTATTATAGGAAATTTAGGTACAGTTATCTTCATACTTCATAATTATAATTAGATCAATTAAATAAAATTTACATTACCTTAAATCGTCTCCGTTACTATTCACTATCACTTAAACACTTTAACTTAACCTAAAAATAGTTTTACTTAACACTGTCCCTAAACTTGGTCTATTGTTTGTATCTGTCAACTGAAAAAAAAATCAATTAGTATTTTGATATTAGGAAGACTAATAATAAATTAAAACATTTAATATAAGCTTAATATAAGCTACTTACTTTGTAGTGGAATCGACTTGAGCTGTGCGCTCCCCTGGATCCCCCGCACCAGGCGAGATGCCCCGAAAAAAACCTCTGCGGGGTGTGACGCGCAGAATTGAGGTCATTGACCTTTATTGAGGTCACTATACTTACGAGGACAAACCGTGGTCTGCTTTCATACAAAACAGTCGAGGATCAGTTTATAGCAAGCTTAAGTCGAGTTTACCACGCTTTAAATTTAAAGTCTCCAATTTTAGTTTATTTTAGTTTGTTTTAGTGTGTTTTAGTTTGTTGCTGTCAAGTGTACTCAAATTTTTAAGGTATGTCTTTTCCTTTTGCCTCAACTTCCACTGAACAGTTAGGAGTGGTGAACAAAATTAATATAATTTCAGATATAATAATTCAGCCTGCTTTTTTGAAAAATGAAAATGAAAGTGACAACCAAAATTTAAGTCAGAGAACCCAAAATTTTAACGCGATGATTAATACGATGCAAGAAAAAAATTTAGAAAACAAATTATTCCAAAGTTGTTCAGAAACGAACATAAAACTTTTAGAAAATTTGGAATATTTGCCTGAACTAGAGAATATTTCGGAGACAGATTTTGACTTTCAAAATTCAATTTTATCACAAAATTTAGATTTTAATAATATTTTAACGTCGGAAACCCCAAAATTTTTAACTCAAGACTTAGATTTAACAACGGACTCTCCCATTACAAATACTCCCGACATATTAACTCAAGATTTAGATAATATCGACAATTTTAAAAAGCTAATGGGGATTCCCAAAATTAATAAAAATTTAACAAATTATCAGAGTAACAGTGACAGTGACTGTGACAATGATTCGAGTTCAAATAAATCACAAAATTTTTTTGGAATGTTGAAAACTAGAAATTTTGAAAGTGAAAACAATTTTGGAGGAATACCGGGTAATTCTTCATTTTCTCCTCTATCTCTGTTCAAAACTTCAACTAATCAAAAAAAAAAATAAAATTTCGGAATCGACTAGTAGTGGAAATATGGGGGTTGATGTTTTTGGGGAGGAGGATGGTTCACGGGATAGTTACAAAATTTCAGAGTGTAGTGAAGATTTGGGAGCATCGTTTACTAGTGGTGGTGGTTCCCAAGACAGCTCAGGAGAAAAGGAAGATGTGAGAAAGGGCGATAGAACTTTATAAAGCTACTCTTAGCTTTTTCCATCCCATTCCTTAACTCCCCTCCTATTTCTTTTCCACCATTTAAATTCATACCTCACCATGTTACCTTCAGTGTGTTAAAATCGACTTGGGCTTCACAATAAGAGATTCATTTTAGAAAAATGAATTTTAAATGTGAAGACTGCTTCAAAATTTTTACTCGAAAAGACAATTTGAATCGCCACAAGAAGATAATTCACTCCAATAATGGCCCCCAGTTAGAACAGAAGAAGAAGAGCTGTAAGTTTAATTTTAAATAGAAATTTTGTTTCAATTTGATAATTAGTTATTATTTTGATGAATTGGAGGCAAATTTAATAACGAAGTTATTAAATTTTAGGTGAAAGAAGATATTGTCAATTCTGCAAAATATTTATAAAAAAGTCATTTTGGTTCTGTCATTTGAGAACAAATAAACATAAAACCAATTCAATGGTGGTTAGGGATGAAAATGTGTCTGTAATAAAATCGGCATTTAAGGAAAGAATCATTTCATATAAAATATCATCGACTCAATACCAAATCAACATTTATGATTTTTTCTCCGAAATACAACAAAAATTAATTGAGGTAATTAGTTATGAAATCCAAAGACACACCTGCATCAAACTCAACATGGAGTTATTTGGTCTTTACTTAAATCATTCCAATGAAAGTCATGAAGTTAGATCTTTCAATATCCCATTTCGGATTTTATGTAATAGTTCAGAATTAACGCAAGAACTAGAAGATATTATTAAAATTATTGACCGGAAAGCTGATGAACTGACAGAAAAAGATTCGGGTAAATTATTTTTTACTAAATATTTAGTAATTAAACTTAAACCAAAAATAAATTTGTTGTTAATTATTCTTCTTTAATTTCAAGATGGATTTTAATAAAAATATTACATGTTGAGCTTAACATCAACAAGTACAACCCCTTAAAAGCTTCTTCATATATACCACTACCGTCAGAGATCAAGTTGAAAAATGCTGTAGTCAACGTTCAAAACAATGATGAATGTTGTTTCGCCTGGTCTGTGGTTGCAGCTCTTCATTCATCTAACGGACCAATTGAAAAGGTGGAGTCATATCCACATTTCACCACTATTTTAAACTTTAAAGGTATCAATTTTCCTTTAACTTTAAAAGACATAAGTAAATTTGAAAATTTAAACAATACTTCGGTTAATGTTCATGGATTAGAAAAAATCAAGAATAATTTTAACACTCAATTCGGAATTATAGGACCTTTACATTATACAAAAAATAAGCGAGAACGTCACCTTAATTTATTATTAATTGGAGATGATAATGGAAATTTCCATTATTGTTATATTTCGGATTTATCTAGATTAATTTCTAAACAATTATCTAAACATCATGGGAAAAAATTTTTATGCGACGGTTGTTTACAATATTTTACTACTGAAGAATTATTAGTCAGGCATAACACATATGATTGTGATTTTGTAAGAATAAATCTACCTTTAACTGAAACCAAAATAGATAGATTTGGAAATATTATTCCCGAAAATATTTTAAAATTTCAGAATATACAAAAACAAATTGAAGTTCCATTTGTTATATATGCAGATTTTGAATGCATTCTTAAGCCTTTAAATAAAGAAATTAATGATGTAGATCCAAGTTCTCCATATACTGAAAAAAAATGTCAACATATTCCATATTCGTTTGCTTATTATATAAAGTGTTCATTTGATGATTCAATTCGTTTGCTTATTATATAAAGTGTTCATTTGATGATTCAATTTCCAAATTTCAAAATTATATGGGTCCCAATTGTGCACAAATTTTTATAACTTACTTAGAAAGAGACGTTCTTAATATTTACAATAAATATGTGAAAAAGTTAATACCAATGAAAAAATTAAATGTGTTGGAACAATTACATTTTGAATATACGAATGATTGTCATATATGTGATAAACCTATAATTTCGGATAAGGTTGCTGATCATTGTCATTTAACAGGTTCCTATAGAGGTCCGTCACACTCTATATGCAACTTAAATTATAAATTATCTAATTCCATTCCAGTAGTTTTACACAATTTGCGTAATTATGATTCTCATCTGTTTATAAAAAATTTATGTCCAAATCATGAACAATTATTTGTCATAGCCCAGAATAAAGAGAAATACATTTCATTTCAAAAATCTATTGAAGTAGATCAATATTTAGATAAAAAAAAAACTGGTTTCACCAAGTCAAAATTTCTATATCTTAAGTTTATTGATTCATTTCAGTTCCTACCATATTTTTTGTCAAATTTAGCTTCCATTCTTAATGATGAACAATGCAAAGAAGTGTTCAAATATTTTAATGAAAAAGAAAAATTTAAGTATATCCGTCAAAAAGGCATTTTCCCTTATAAATATATTGATAATATCGCCAAATTAAATGAAACGGAGTTACCAGATAAAAAAAAATTATAATGACCTCACGGATGAACACATTACTGATAAAGAATATGAGAGGGATAAAAATGTTTGGAATTTATTTGAATGTAAAACAATCGGTGAATATTCCGATTTATATCTTAAATCTGATGTATTACTTTTTGCAGATGTTTTTCAAAATTCTAGAAAAACGTGTATGGAAGCTTACAAAATTGATTCTGCACATTATTATACTTTTCCAGGTTTAAGTTTTGACGCTTGTTTAAGATATACTGGAGTCGAATTGGAGTTAATAACAGACCCAGATATGTTACATTTTTTTAAAGGTAGTGTAAGAGGAGGAATCAGTACCTGTGTATGTAGGAAATCTATAGCAAACAATTTATTTCTTTCAAATTATGAACCATTACAACCATCTAAATATATTATGTATTTTGATGCAACTAATCTTTATGGATATGCGATGTCTCAATATCTGCCCGAAAAAGATTTTGTTTGATTGTCAAATCAACAAATTCAAAATTTAGATATAATGAATATATCTGAGACTAATGACAAGGGTTATGTGCTAGAGGTTGATTTAGAATATCCTGAAAATTTACACAATTTACATAATGAATTTCCATTCTGTCCAGAAAATTATAAGCCTCAAAATTCTAAAACTTTTAATTTAAAAAATTAAGAAAAATATGTAGTTCACTATACTTTATTAAAACAATGTATTCAATATGGAATTAAACTAACTAAAATTCATAGGGTTGTAGAGTTTACACAATCTCAATGGTTAAAAAAATTTATTGATCTAAATACAAATTTAAGAAATCAATCTAAAAATCAATTTCAGAAAAATTCTTATAAACTGGCAAATAATAGCATCTACGGTAAAACAATGGAAAATGCAGATAAAAGGACAGATATACGATTGGTTACACAATGGGCAAAAAATCATAGAAAAGATGGGGCAGAAAATTTAATTGCTAAACCATCCTTTAAAGATATAACAATATTTTCAGAGAATTTAGTAGCTGTGCAAATGCGTAAAGTGTTAGTGCAATATGATAAACCTGTCTATTTAGGCTTTAGTATTTTAGATATATCAAAAACGGTGATGTATGACTTTTTTTATGGGTTTTTAAAACCTTTATATGAGAGTAATATTAAACTTCTGTACACAGATACAGATTCCTTTATTTTGGAAATTGAGACAAGTAATGTTTATGAAGACATTAGGGTTAATATTGATAAATTCGATACTTCAAATTTTGATGTTAATAATATTCATGAAATACCAATAACTAAATCTGTTGTTGGAAAGTTTAAGGATGAATATGCTGGTGAACCAATAGAAAGCTTTTATGGCACAGGGACCAAAGCTTATTGTGTTAAGTCAGAAAATGGGTTGCTTAAAAAAGCTAAGTGGATAAAGAATAGTAGCATTAAAAAACAGTTAGAATTAACATATTATAAAGATGTTATAGAACAAAATTCAAAAGCTTTCGGTACAATGTATTTGTTTAGATCTCGACTTCACAATATTTATACAGAATTAGTTAACAAATTAGCTCTCACTTCTAATGATGATAAAAGATTTAAAATTCCCAATAGTTATGATACATTAGCATGGGGTCACCAAGATATTCCATTTTTTCAGTGGTTAATAGACCATGAAAATGAAATATAAAAAATTCTTTTAAGATTAAAAGTTTTACTCTTCAAGGCTAAATTTGAAGTATTTAAGAACATGGTAAATTTTAAAATTATATCAGTATAAAATATACCACCGTCTAGAATAAATATGTGTTTAGAATCTTTTGAAAAAGAAATTGATAACAAATTATATAGAACATATGAAAAAAGACTTTCTTCATTTAAATTCTGGAATGGAAAATTAAATCCTAAAATGTTAGCCCAATCAGGGTTTTATTATTTAGCTATTTATGATGTTTGTAAATGTTTTTACTGTGGTGCAGAAATATTTGCCTGGAAAATTGATGATTGTCCAATTGAGGAACATTCTCGTCACTGGAAGAACTGTGACTTAATCGAGTGTTTGTGGTTAGGTGAAAAAAATAAAAAATGTGAGCCTGTTGTCCTTAAAGTGAAAGAAAATATGTCAACATCTTTCATTTTTTTATTAGTTTTAATAACTATGTTTGTATCTCTAATTTGTAAACAAATTATTTAATGTCCTTAAAGTGAAAGAAAATATGTAAACATCTTTCATTTTTTAATAGTTTTAATAACCATGTTTGTATCTCTAATTTGTAAACAAATTATTTAATGTCCTTAAAGTGAAAGAAAATATGTCAACATCTTTCATTTTTTAATAGTTTTAATAACCATGTTTGTATCTCTAATTTGTAAACAAATTATTTAATATTTTGAAAAAAAATATCTATATATTGTAGAAAATTAATTAAAACTGTTCAGTCTTATTTTAATCTCTTATTGTTTTGTTAATAGACAATTAAAATTGAAAAGTGCTTTAATGGCATCCCTTATCAACTACATTGTTTTGCATTCAATTTTAAATAATACTTTATATGTACTTTATCCTCCAAGGGTTTTACATGGAACGGTGTGTTTTGAAAACGATACCTCTACTATTAAACCTGAAATATGTAATTATATGAAAGCTATGAATATTAATAATTATTCAACTGCTTTCGCATATAATATGAATAATAGTCAATCTAATAGTAATTTTTCAAAATTTACTTTCATTATCCAAATAATACAATTTTTGACACTAACTGGATTGAAAAAAATAAAAAACCATTTACGATTTCTAGCTATGCTCATGTTAAAAATGATGAGGAAGGTAAAAACTGTTTAATTCTATTTATCTTCAATATAATTTTATCAATAGGTAGTGTTTCACTTTTGTCGTTCTTGACAATTTTGTTTTATCAAGATAGGTCATAAAAGTTTAATAAACTTGCTTGACCTTGAAATTTATAGAGGAGTGGGGTGGATAAGATATATTCAGACCCAGTATTTTAGTTTTCAGTTAGCATCAAGATATCATGTTTAATAGTAGCAATTTTAATGGATATAAATCCAGTTCTAGTGAAACCAATGATAAAATTAGTCAGTGTAGTTAAAAATTATTTAATTCAAAGATTTACTATCTTAACAATTCCTTATCAAAATTTGTTTGTGTTGGAATTGGTATAAATGATTTTACACCAAAAGTTCTAATTGGAGGTCGAAATGGATTTCATATTTACTTGAATGAAGAAGAATGGAAAGAACATCAAAAAAATCAAGGAGTGTTGGTGAATTATTTTTATTATTCTCAAGCATATGCATACCCACTAAAAATTGAAAAATCACATTGTTTTTTGAAAAAATAAATCATTCTCCTGTTATCAGAATTCAAAAGGATGAACATTATGTGATTCTGGGAAAAGAATCAATAGATAAATTAGTTAAAATCGACGAACTTGTTGACTACAGAATTCATATAATTAAAAAGCAAGAATTTTCCAAATATTTTAATTCGTTTCATCACTATAATTATCAGTCAGGAGATGTGTTGTCTCATATTTATAATGTTTTAGATCCATGTCAGAATTTAAACAGTGAGAATGTCGGAACTGTTTTAGAAATGTTATCTCTACATAAACAGGAATTAGAAAACAAGTTAAGAAAATCCGGTGCATTACAATAGAAATATGAAGAAATCAGTGACAATCAGTGAGAACAATAATAAAGTTTATATATTAGTGACATGGGACTTTGCATTTAGACAAGCTCGAAAAAGTGAATATCAGAAATTTTATCTTGACAGACTAAGATTTGAAAAACGAGTTGAACAATGTGAAAGTATTCTTAAAAGTATTTTTGATGTAGATCATAGAAAAAAAATATATATTGAAAGATTTAATGTAAAAATATAAATTTATATTGTTAATCTCAGTTGTAAACATCTTAAAAATTATATTGTTAGTATTTGTTGTAAAAAAGGATTATCGTAAATAAAAAAATATGTTATATAAATAGGTCTTTTATTTAAAAAATTTTAAGAATCCATGAATTATGTGATTTATCGAATCCTAACCATTTAACAAAAACTTGGTTCCCTTTCTTCCTTAAAATTTTTTCAACCAAAAATACATCTGGATGTTTAACTTTTTGTAACTCTTCTTGGTAGAAACCTCCTTCAATATATTCATTTTTACTATCTTTTAATAAATAGGTGGGTGGATTTGTTAACTGAACCTTTCTAATTTGAAAATTTTCAGTTGACCAATTTGGAGTATATCCTTTTTCAAAAGCTTCTCTTTGTTTGGAAATTCTAACAAAATCATTTTCTTTAAATTTAGTGCCCTTTAAATCAAATGTTTTTTTAAAAGTAAAAGAATTTTGCAGTATAGTTTTCTCATTTTTTTTATTAACCTCAACAGGTCTATATCCGGTAGTTTTATGAATACTATTATTATATTTTTAAATAATAGTGGGTAAAATAGAGTACAATTGGTAATTCCCTCTATTATTAAAATATTTCCACATTATATTTTTTAAAGTTCGATTTACGCGTTCTACAATACTCGCTTTGAGATTAGAGTAAGTATTATAATGATCAATTTTGTAATAATTCATAAAATATTTAAAATCTTTATTGAAAAATTCTTTTCCCAAATCTGTCTGCAAATTTTGCGGTTTATTTGTTTTTTCTAAAATTTTTTTCATAGCTTCAGTTACATCTTTTCCTTTCTTACTTTTAAGTGGTTGAGTCCAATCATACTTTGAGAATGCATTTATCACCACCAAAATATATCTATAACCTTTATTAAATTAGGAATAGGATTGCATCTCTACCAAATCAGCTTGCCATAAGTCATTTAGGCTTTTAACAATAGTTCGTCTTCTTCTATATCTTCTTCTTGCCGGTTTATGTAATTCATCTACAACTGTTTCTTTAATATTTTTACTCATAGTACTAGAATAAAATTTCTTAATACCTTCTTTAAATAACTTATTTTATTCGTTTGTTATCTTTTTTTAGTAAATCTTCGATTTTATATTCCAAAGTTTTAAAAGATGCATTATTCGAGTCTTTGATTTTTTTGATTTCATCTTCGATTTTATATTCCAAATTTTTAAAAGATGCATTATTCGAATCTTTGACTTTTTTGATTTCATCTTCAATGTTGCTAATTCTTACATTAATTTTAGTTTCAAAAAGAACAAGTGATTTTATACTTTCGTTTCTCATTTCTCTTACTGTTGCGTTTAATTCTTCTCTAGCATATGCCATTGTGTCATTAAACTCTTTTCTAGAAACTTCGGCTGCTCTTTGAACTAATTCGTTTAATGATTTTATTTCTTTTACCAATTTATTTTCTAGATTTGTTATATCTTTTCCTAATTGAAATTCTACATTTGTTAAATTTAATTTTATTTCTACCAATTTTTTTTCTATTTTCTTTATATCTAAAATCGCTTTTTCAATTTCAATTCTTACATCGTTCAAAGATTTTTCATAATCATTTAACTTTGTTGAAATTTCTTCAATTTTTGAACTGTGTTGTGCAAGTCCTTTTTTTAAATCATGGATAGAGGTGTTAATCATAGCTTGTATTAGTTCTGCTAAAGATTCTAATTCTTTTTCTAATCTTTTATTCAACATCTTTTGAAAATATTCATCGTCAACAGTGGTTTTTAATTCTGTTTTTAGATTGTTTAATTGTGAGATTATCTCCATGATTTGTTCACTATTTTTTAAAATTTCATTTTTAAATTTATTTTCAATTTTTTCATCTACATTTTGTAAATCTGTGTTTAATTTCTTTTCCAAATTTTTCAAGTTTAATAGAATTCTTTCACCATTATTTTCAATTAAATTAAATTTCTGATTTATTTTATTAATATTATCGCTATCTTTTTTATGGATTATAAAGTGTGTATTCATAACTCTCTCTATTTGTTGTGTGTTTTTATTCATACCATCATGGATGTTTTGAAAATTACCTATTTCTTCAGAGACCCTATTATTAAGTTTGTTCCTAAATTCTTGAAACTTTAATACCATATCTTTTATAATAATTTGTTTAACATTTTCTATTGCAGAAGTATCATTTATTTTTGATTTAACCAATGTTATTTCATTTTTTATGTTATTTTCAAAACTCTTTACTTCATCATATTTCTGTTTTATTGTTTTAAAATCATCTTCACACTTCGATGTTTTTTGAGAAAAACTTTTTCATAGTTCATCATTGTCTTTGACAATATTTTTTATATTTAATACCCTGTTATCATAGTTTGACACAACATTTTCTTCAAATAACTTATTTTTTTTTTGAAATAGATTCCACATTTTCATCATTTTCACTAACTCTCTTTTTTAAATTTACAATATCATTTTTTAACACAGGTTCAAATCTTTGAACAATTTTATTTTCAATATATTTATCATCACTTTTAAGATTTTTTAATATTTCATTTTCAACATTGGCTAGTATTTTATTTTCTATTGTAGATATATCTACTGTATACTTTTTAGAAATATGACGTCCAAATTTATGAATGGTCATTTTAACAATGTTATGTAACAATATTTACTACATTCTTTTATACAATTATATTGGCTTCTTTCAATTCTTCTATAATCGAAATAATTTCGTTGTTATGTCCTGTATTCCCAGCCATCATAGATGCTACCAACAGTCGAAGTCTATCAACAAGTTCATTTACGTTATCCCAATATACGTAATCGGTATAAGGTTTATTAACTTTTAAAGTTATACCGGATCCTGTTCTTTTCGAAGATATTCGAGTTTCTCTGTATGGAGCTTTTCGTCTGTCAAAAAATCCTTGAACTATATTATGCGTTTCGGGATTTATGGTTTTAGTTTTTGTAATTCCTTTATTTTGTAAATAAGGCCCTATTATAGAAATATATTTTTGTGATCCATTTCCCTGTACCTGCTCATTTGGATCATAATTTCTACGGTATGTATTGGTTCTCTTTAAAATATCCATATAATTTTCCAAATCTTGTTTTTTATAACTTACTGGTTCCTTTTTAAATAATAATTCATATAAACCTGGTGTACCTGTATAAGTTATACCTTCAACTTTTATGTTTTTACCGATAATTTCTATAGGTCTTTGTGTTAAACACAAAAAGAATTTCTCAGTTTCAAAATCATGTACTATTCCATAGAGGTGATCAAACTTATGTTACACATCTTTTACACCTCCGTCAATATAT
Organism: Diaprepes abbreviatus; assembly: GCA_034092305.1. Lineage (NCBI taxonomy): Eukaryota > Metazoa > Arthropoda > Insecta > Coleoptera > Curculionidae > Diaprepes > Diaprepes abbreviatus. Next base: position 2,397,701 of record JASJET010000091.1, on the reverse strand, counting down.
TGACAAGGTAATTCATGAAATCCTGATAAATATTCTTGATATAAAGGTGTACTGATAAATGTTTGAATTGTTTGGCGTGTTTGTTCTAATATATCCGAAAGATTTCCTACCGTAGATTGTGAAATTGAAGAAGGGGTGGTTTCTGCTATGACACTTGTTTGTTGTAAAGATGGCATCTGATTATGTGAAGCTATACTGGTTTCCCAATCAATAATTGTTGGTATTTCTGTAGGAAGAATTGGAGTTTTCCCTGTCTTTCTTTTTTCTGGTGTTGATGTTCCATACTGTAGTTTTTTCTTGGTGTTAGTGTTGGAAACAATCTTTTTTCTGGTGTTTCATAATTTTTTTTAATGGGTGTTTGTAGCTCTTCTTTTACCTCAGCCGATTCAATTTTACCAATTGTTGAAATTAATTGTTGTAAGGGTTGAATTATTGGTTTATAGGTTTCCTCCAATTTGGATTTTGCTTCAAATTCAGCATTTTTAAACTTTGATATTTTTGTTTAACAGCTTTCCGTGACTTAACAAGCTCTCTTGCCAAGCGTTCATTCAGGATTAGTTAAATTTTTCACAAAACTTTTATTTTTATAAGAAAATATATGAATCAAATCCTTCTCGATATCGACCGGATTTTAAATTCGAATCCTTGTCTATTACCAAAAATCCAAATTTATCTTTCCAACACGTCAAACATAACTCATTAAATTGATTAAATGACATATCAACATTAACATGATCATCATAAATATGTTTAAGTTCGTTTTGTCTTGTTGAAATATAACAATCAAATTCGCATTGTCACGAATTAATTGCTTTGGAATCGAAGAATACGTTTGACACAAATAAAAACAATCAGTATTTTTATGTCTTCCGAAACAAAAATAATCTTTTACAACATTCTGATTGCAACACACTATAGCATCAAATATTATTATGGAATTTGGTTTTATTTCTTGTGGGGAAACAATATTTTCTTCATTTTCGGATTCATAATATCCAATTTCTCTCAATGGTTTAAGAAGTAATCTCAAATATTCATATTTTGGTTGATATAGAGACTTTGAATAAATATATAAATTTTCAAACAGTAAACCATTAGGATCCTCAATTAAACTTATAATGATATTAGTTTTACCACACCCTGATGGACCTATAATTAACCCCCTTTTACTAGAGCCTTCAAACAATTTTCCATGTTTTCTAAAATTATTTCTTGAAGTCTCATGGTCTTTAATAATAATTGAATAAGGTTGTTTGACAATTTTCATATATAAGAGGATGTATAAAGGGTAAGTTCTAATTTAAAACTAGTCAGTTTGTTCCAAGATTTCAATTATACAATGCCAATCTCATATAAGCAACAATCCATTTATAAAAGAAGAGTCAGAAAAAGAGGTAGTGGTTTAATTAATACTCTAATAAATAAGTTACCTTTTAAATTACATCTACCTGGCTATAATTTTTGTGGCCCTGGAACCAAACTAGAAAAGAGACTAGCTAGAGGCGATAAAGGCATAAACTTATTGGATGAAGCTTGTAAAGAGCATGATATTGCCTATGCACAATCAAATGATATAAAAAGCCGACACGCTGCTGATAAATTATTAGGTGACAAAGCTGCCGAAAGGTTCAGAGCAAAAGACGCCACTTTTAGAGAAAAAACTGCTGCACTTGGAATAAGAGGTGCAATGAAAATTAAAAGAAAATTTGGTATGGGATTAAAAAAAAAGAAGGAAAAACAGAAGTCGAAAAACTCGTCTAGGACGAGGAATAACTTTATCTCAAGCTATTTCAAAAGCAAAACAAGCACTAAACGGAAAACAATTTAAAAGTTTGATTGATATTATTTAAACCGCATTTAGATCTATAGGAGAGTAGAATATTATCACCAAAAAATAGAATCATACCAATTCCAAAAACTAGTGGATTTCTACATCTTATTCCTTGCTGGTTTGTCCGCTTTAGGTGCTCTTGGAGGAGGAGCAGCAGGTATTGCGAAATCTGTCAACGATGCAAACGCTGCTAAAGAAAAATTAGAAGAGTCCAAAAGATATAATAAAATGATGGAATCTATAGCAGTAGGAAAACAAGGAAGTGGTCTTTATTTAAAACCATATAAAACTGGATGTGGATTATATCTGAAACCTTATTCAAAAAACTGTTAAAACAAATACCTCGAAAACCACTTATAAATTATGATTTAAGTAAATATATTAATCTACTTAAAATTCCCAACTTTCGAGGTATATTCATGAGAGATAAATTACCAAAAAATATTAAGAAAATGAAAGTGGTATTGTTAATCTCGATAAGAATAGTAGTGATGGAACTTATTGGACTGCATACATAAAAAAAGGGAAAAATATTTTATATTTTGATAGTTATGGCAATTTGCGACCATCTACCGAATTAACAAAATATTTTTTCAGCGATAAAAAAAAATATTGTGAAATATAACTACGACCATTATCAGTCAATTAATAAAACAAATTGTGGTGAGCTCTGTCTTAAATTTCTTTATAATAATGGTTGGAAAACAATATTAATTCATTTTGTTAAAAATTTTTAAGGAGATATGTCGTACAATTTTGTCATTAGTGGTAATTCCCCCACGCTTTCTGTTAATATTCATCCTCCAATATATTTAGATGAAAATTTTGAATATTCCATTGGACTTGTAAATTTTGAAACTTTTAATGCTATTCCAAATATTGATGAGACTAATAATCTTTTCATTTATGACTCAAATAAAGAAATAAGAATACCACCAGGTAGTTATGAAATAGATGATGTAAATAATTTTATTCAAAAATTTTTGGACAATCGTACTTTTCTTCATATTTATGCCAATAATAATACTTTACGAACACATATTAAAACAGATATTCCTATCTCTTTTCGTGATAGAGTTTTAGGAAAAATATTAGGTTTTAAAATCACCACAAAATGTCCTTTACTTTCCTGTTACTGTAAAGGTAATAGACAATATAAACATTAAAATAGTAGATCAAGATGGTGATCTCATCAATTTCAGAAGAGAAACGGTAACAGTAAGACTATATCTTAAAAAGATAGATGAATAATGGCTATTTTATATAATAAAAAAAGCCTAAAATTAAAATTTTTCAAAAAAATTTTACTCTAAAAACATTAATGAGAAAGATACTAAACGATATTTAACTAGTAATAAGTTAAACTCTCAAAGGTTAACACCTTCTAATAAAAAATTTCTGATAAGTTTAGGTTTCAAACTAAAATAAAATGGAATATTTAAATGTAAAAGAAAATATTCTTGTAGATGAATCAATATTAAGCTGGGAAATACTATCATTTGAACTTTTCAATCCTACAAAACTTGGATTAAATGATGAAATTAGAATTGCTCTATATCAAACAGGAAAATATCCTTTACCTTGCAGAAGTGAATTATATTTAGAATTTCAAGTTACCAAAGAAGATGATACTCCATTGGCTAATACGGTATTAATCAACAATGCTCCAGCATTCTTGTTTAAAAAATTATGTTATATTTTAAATGGTGTTACAATTGACTCAGTTCGGGATATAGGAATTACTTCAACTCTTAAAGGATACCTATCATTTAATCAAAACGAAATTGCTAAATTGGAAAATGCTGGGTGGTATCCAAAAACGAAACCTAAAGAAAAAATTATGACTGATGAAAAAGGAAACGTTTCCCTACGCGTCCCATTAAAAATGTACTCGGGATTTTTTGAAGATTATAACAAAATTATTTTAAATTCACAACAAGAACTAATACTAATAAGAAGCAATGATGACACTAACGCTTTAGTAACCACAAGTGATGATGAAAAACCGAAAATTAAAATAACCAAACTTTGTTGGCGAGTTCTACATCTTACTGTGGCCATTCCCCAAGAATTGGCACTAACGAAAATTATTGATAAAAACAATGATATTATTCTTACATTCCGAAGTTGGGAATTAATTGAATATCTAGAGTTATTAGAAAATACAAGACATAATTGGCCTGTCAAAACCTCCACAAAAATTGAAACACCAAGACATGTACTAATTGCTTTTCAAAAGGATAGACGTGGTAATTTAAAATCAGATATGAGTAAATTTGATCATTGTGACCTAAGGAATATAAATGTGTTTTTAAATTCAGAAAGATATCCTTACCAGGATCTTCAGCTTGATTTTAAAAATAATAAGTTTGCTACTCTGTATGAAATGTTTTCTGAATTTCGTCAAGTATATTATAACTTTCCAGTAGAACCACTATTTAATCCCAAAGAATTTAAAGATAATGCACCTATTGCTTACATTAATTGCTCTCATCATAGAGATTTATTACAATCCGGCCCAGTAACCATGAGAATTGAATTTGAGACAAAAGAAAAAATATCGGAAAAAACAGCTGCGTATTGTGTTATAATACATGATAAAGTATTTAGCTATAATCCATTAACAAAAATTGTTAAACAACTTTAACTTCTCCCACCACATCAAATATCATTATTAAAATGAAAATATATCGAATAAGATCAGTTGTTTCTATCACTTTGTTTGTTGCACATCAATAGGAATATATAAAATACAAAAAGAAAAAATATAACTAATTTTTTAAAAAAAAATAAACATCTTATTGAAGACTATTCGAAAAAACAATTTGTAATAAAAAAATTTAGTACTTTAAAAATTTGCTAAATAAAAATGAGAATAGTTATGGATGTTCAAGGATTTAAGGATGAACACAACAAGTTTATTCCTAAAGAACTTGCAATGTTTGATGGACATAAAATGAGTCATTATATTTTTAAACCACCGTATCCACTACAAATGCTTCCACCAGAAACATACAAGCAAGCAGCATGGTTAATGAAATTTCATCACTGCTTCAATTGGAATACGGGATATATTCCTCTTCATAATTTTTCATCTATAGGAAAAAACTTAACAGAAAAAGGAGAATTCATTTATATTAAAGGAGAAGAGAAAGCTAATTTTATTAGAAAATATTGTACTAAGTCAATAATTGAATTTGACGAACAACCTGTTTTAATTAAATCATCTCCTAAATGTTTTTATCATTCCCAATCACCTTCAATGAGTGCCCTTTCGAATGTATTCTTTATGTATAAGATTTTTTTATGAATGAATAAATTAACAATGAATGTAATAATATTTTTTTTTATTTATCCACATCCCCACATTACTAACAGAAAATTATATTTTCCTATCTTTACATAATCAAATATTTAAACATAACAGCCGTTACACAATAATAAAACAACTATAAAAATTTAAATATTTTATTTCACACTAACTATAATTAACCAATAAATCAATACATAAATTTATTTCTTTATTGAGTCCAATTTTTTTAAGTGCATCAAAGAATTTTAACACATTTTTAGTCTTCAAAAATTCACTACACAATTCTCCTGCTTTTTTACAACAATTTGCATGATCAACATATTTTATATATAACAATAAATCTTGACCCTCACTTTCTTTTTCAACTAAAAAAGATAAATATCTGGAACATGCTTCGTTCATAATGAACTCTTCATAAAGGTCCCTCACAAAATTTTCAATTTTAGGCATCATCTTCACCACGCGATTTGATTAGTTCTTGTAATACAACAGGATCTCTAATATATTGGTTTAAATAACGAACTTCATCATGAAACCAACTTAACTTCACTAATTCACGTATAAACTCTACAATATCTTTGTTTCGAAAATAACGTTCGCACAATTTCACAGCCTCTATATGGTTTTTGGATATATCCAAATAATATTGAAACCAAGATGGACCACTATCAACTGCATAATGTTCGAACTCAAAAGCAGAAGTTTTACATTTTTTATAAAATTTTTGAATTAATAAATTTAATTCACTTTCGTTAGAAGCAGAAGACATATTTCATTTTAGTATGTTTTAAGCTGGTAAATTGCTTTTATAATCAAAATTTAAAGAAGGGATACAAGGTCATGTTAACATGTATACGAAGTAACTCGAATGTATACGAGATAATTCGAATGAGAAAACAAAAGAGGAGGAGGATGAAAAATGTTGATGATACGAGGTTTTTTAATAAGTATAATGAGAGATTTGAAAAGTTCTCTTTCCTTCTCTCATATATCCACCACTCGTATAGACCCCAACCAATATTAACTGTCCCAATTGCTATTGCCAAACGGGAATTAAAATCGTTCCTGCAAAACAAATTTATTGAATTGTGGAGGGGAGCTTCTAGAATGAGGTATGCTAAGGAACATTTAACTGGGCCTAGCGCACTGGGTACTAAGGAGCTTCCTTCCTTGGGAAGGAAAATGCTGCGAATTGTAGTGGGATTCTTGACAGGACATTGTCACCTCAGGGGCCATCTTCATAGAATCGGTGTCGAAGGTGACCCGACATGCAGATGGGGTTTGGAGGAGAATGAAACTGTTGACCATGTTCTCAGAGAGTGCCAGCACTCAACGGACTGGGACAGAGGTATTTCGGAGATACAGTTTTGTTACCGGAAGCAGTTAGGCAAATTCAACTAACGAGGCTGCTTGGACTCGCAAAGGCGATCGGCCTCGAATAACCTGCAGATATAGTGGGATGTCCAATGGAGGCCTAGGCATCGATGATCTAGTATCACCACCCTTTTTTATTCATTCATTCATTCAATATCAAAAGAATGAAATCATAACAATATAAATTTCTATGTACCGTTGGAATATGGCTCATAAATCTTACCAGTTGTTGGATTTCATTATTGAATAGATGGAAAAATTAAGTAAGAGTGGCAAAGTATTTTCCAATGCGAGTGAACTTTATTGATGACGGATTTTTCGTTCCACAGCGATGGGAATATTTCCTTAATATTTTGTGCCCCACCACATTAGGTAATGAATTTGCTTATGCGGGCAAGTAGCTACTTTTTGTTGGAATAAAATTATTTCTTACATTAAATAAAATATTAATGTGTGCCTGACCATCAAAACTAAATAAAACTGGTACTCTTCTCCTTCTCATGCCTCTTATAACCATCTTTTTTAGGATTCTTTATAGAACATATTCAGCCAAAAATACAACTTTGTTAAATTCTTCATAAGCTTCCTTTTCTCAAGAATTCGTATTATTAATATGTACGGGCATCCTTTACAATTATCTGGAACGTTTTTGTTTTATTAATATTACTCTGCAATAAAAAGACGCTACCAAGTTATTATGGAATCTTTATTTTCTGTTAGATTTTTTAAATCGCATTATCAGCAAGATTTATTAAATTGTATCATAATATCTTTAAGTCAGTAGTTAATGAAATGACAGTTACTTTGTTATTTTAATAATTTTCAGATTATTCGCGACCTGTGATAAAACTTCAAACCTCCAACTGGATTTAAAGACGTGAAGTAAAGTTTTCTAGCTAACTTCTACTTCAGCAAAGGCGACAGGAAAATAAGAGATATTTTTCTTATAAATATTTGTGATAGTTATATCACAACACTGTTTTAGTGATGTAAGAATATTCATCGCAAAAGTCGGAGAAAGTAAATATCTTTTTCAGAATTGTCCTTCGCTGTACATTTAACAGATTAACAATAAATTACTCAAAGTTTCGTGGTTTCAATGCTGATGTCATATTAATATTATTTAGCTCAAGTTTTCTCAGTTCGGTGAGGATTTTGTACAGCTCTCTCATCTTTCAAGAAGCTACTTCTATAAAACTCTCTTCTTTGTGAGTATTATATTTATATACCTCGACTACAATTCGAAACATTTTTAGCTTATCTGCACGCATCCGAGGAAATACATCTTCTGATAATTTTTTGTCAACTATTTTGTTAGTTACCAATTTTGATCGACATGCACATGCGTATTATCTTAAAAATCTCGCCCGAATTTCCCGCCATAATTCACCGGACGCAATAAAACAATATACTCGCTAACAGGCAGATATCAAATAAAGCAAATATAAAATTATTACTTAAAATAAATTTCCAGGTCATTGCAGTAATTTATAAATAGAATACTACGTTGCCAAACATCGGTCCCAATAATATTAAAAAGTGAAAGAACGTAATAAAACAATATACGCACGAACAGTCGGATACCAAATAAAGCAAATAGAAAATTATTACTTAAAATAATTTTCCAGGTCATTCCAGTAATTATAAATAGTATACTACGTTGCCAAACATCGGTCGCAACAATATTAAGGAAGTGAAATAACAGCGTAAGGGAGGCTATACTCAAATGTATATTTTTGCGCCTCTGCACAGACTGTAGCTGAATTAACGTCATACACTTGCTCTCAAAGTAGTAATAGTGTTGAGTCCAAAAAAATTTGTAAATATATTTTTATTTCACCAGTCTTAATAGATGGCGCGGAACTGAAAATATATTCAGAAAGATCATGTGACAATCGATGAAAAAAAATATAAACTCACCTTGTAAAAACCTCGAACAACCCGAAAAAACATGGGTTGCTTTATTGCGTCCGGTATACGGACGTAATAAATAGATGGTCGTAATAATAACCGTAAATGGTCACTGTATGGCTGCAACAATGATAGCAGGCCAAATATATATGTATATGAGTGGGTATAAGAACGTATATACATGTATGTATGTATGAGTATATGGGTGGTTGTATGTTAACCAACTTCAATTTTTTTAATTGCTGTAGCTCATTTTTATTATAATTGTTTGCATTTCGTTTCAGAGAACCATTCTCAGAATGCTTCTTATGTACCACAGAACTATTTAATTTTATATTGAATTCTATATACTTCAATAATTAGGGTGTGATGAAGGATGAACCAAATCTTCCCAACCATAATGAAGCATGTATGCAAATAAAATACATCTTGTTTATTATTATATCCACTTATGTTTATTAATAAATATCACTATATCAATGTACGAAACCAAGTTAAGCAAGTTGGCAGTGAATCTGATTCTAATTATAAACTCAACTCAGATCCGATGGTCTCCCTGATTTTTCAATTATAACAGTCTGGCTACGATTCTAAAAAGGATGATACATCCTTCAAAGCCGAGGCCAAAGTCATAAATATAGTGGTAAAATATCGCAACTTGTAATTGAAGATGACGATTTTATCATCTTGAACGATATCATTGCCAGTAACATTTGCTTATTGAGATCAGATGACTCGATATTTTTTAAGAAATGCAAGGTTCTAATAGAATGTTTTTAAATAAATTCGTTTCGATAGAAATAAGCTTTGAAATAATACCGGCATATTACCATTTATATTCAAACTAGTCCTTTTATTTCGGTTAAAGTCTATTTTATGTGCACTAATAAGTAGTAAAATATCCTTATATTTTTCCAAATAACTGCCGGAGTAATTATCAAACCATGCCTGTGTTAGCAAATCCAATAAACCATCAGTTTAAGTACAACATACATTGCCAATTATAAGAATGTGGTCTTTCAATTTAATTTGATATATATAACCTAGAATTCTCATTTCTAAAACCGATTATATTATTTTTTGGTCGATCCGAAAGCTAAAATTTGATATTCCGGCTAACTATCTTAAAACTTTAAAGTCTGGTTTACTAATCACATGTTATTAGTGGTCTTATATATTCATAGAAACATGGCAGTAACGTAACTTATATTAAGTAGAAATAGTAATATTTAACCAATGCAAAAGTTTTACGCGATATTATAATGAATATTAATAGCACAATCCCTACCCATTCAAATGATTGAAAGACAATTATCAACTGAGAGGGCTAAAGGCATTTTTATGTTATGTGTGTATATTTCTCCCTTGAGTTTAGTTTAAAAGGCTAGTTTTGTTCTACTACTACACCTGTAGGCATAGGTTTTCCTGTATTGTATGAAATAAAGTTGGAAAACATATTTTGACGTGTGTGCATTTGACAAAAACCACTAACAAAAGTTTTTAAAATTTAGTCGAAAAAGGTTCTAACTTCCCTGTATACTAGCAAATTTCTTAATATGTTTAGAATAAAAAGATGTAGTGTTGCAAAGAATTTCAGGAAGACGAGGATTGGAGAAGTGATAACAATAACGAGACCATTGTAGCCTATGTTTTAATAGAAGAAGATGACGGAGATTTTAATTAAGTTTATTATAGTATTTTAATCGTATGACCATTATATTATCAACTATGAATTTGCTCGAAGTTATACAAATGAAAATATAATTCCAGTGAATCCTATACTGCTAGAAAACATAAAAATACGCCATAAAATCTTAATATACAGTAAACTTATCTAGATAGATCTCTCAAGTCTAGATATACCTAAGACTGTTACTAATAAATTTTATACACATATATCAAGTCTACATGTGACAATCACACTCTGCGCGGTATATTGTCAGTCGCTTAATTTTCGTGAGGTCTATCAGACATGTTAATCAAACTAGAAATTTCTATAAGGATATGTGAGAGAATTTATACAAATTTCATACTTCTAATTACTCTAAAACAACCATCACGGTATACTTGTAAACAAATCAAGCGAAAAGTTATCCTGAGATGTCAACTTCTCAATTACATTTATACGATATACATGTCAAAGTTAAAAAAATAAGGTAGCTTTATGTCACGCCGAAGATAAGCCCATACTCGAACACACACCTGAAGCTACTTTAATTTGACATCGCAAAAGGGATTTTATGACAATTAAGACAGGTAACTAACCTCTTTGCATAAAGCAGATATAACAAACAATACAACCTTCAGGTTGCAGTACAATAACTTCTCTAATCCAATTGGCTATATAACTCAATCAATCAGTTAAAAACTATCCTTATACAATATGTTTTATTTATTCATAGGGTTACGGCATTAAGTTAAATTACATTTTAATATATTCTACGTCTTCCTATATATAAACCTGCATGATTCTACAATCTTTTGCATACTTAAATACTGGTGTCTTAAATATAATCTTATATATATTAACACACTTTTACACTTTATTCCGATTATTTTATTATATTAATCTTATTTATATGCATCATAGAATCACGTAGCTACTTCTTTATTATTACAGTAGTAACAAAAAATTTTTCTTTTTTATTTCAGAATCTTGTTGTAGTGCTTTTTTCTTTAGATAATCCAATAAGTTCTTCTCAAGTCATACCTTTTAAACATTTTTTTAGCAAAGGCTTTTACTGAATTTAAGATTCCTTCCATATAGACAACACAAAAAATCTTCAGACCTGTAAGGGTTCATCGTTCCTAGTCTGCTATATTTGTTCTATGTTAACACATTAGTTGCATGCCTAAATTATCATACAGTTGTTTTTACAAGTCCAAATCATGATAGCCTCAAGTGTTTAAATATTACAAAAGATTAGGAAAAGTTATTTTATTTCGTTATACAGATATATATGGGAATATTGCAGTATATATATCTTCTTTTCCTATATAAACTCGTGTAAATACCTATTTCTATCAAATATTTTAGTAATAATACATTAAACCTTGCAATAATGGTTTAGTTCGATTTTGTTCAGGTTAGTTAGGGTTGGTTCAGTTTATGTTCATATGAATATGTAGGACTACTAATAACATGTGGTTAGTAAATCATATTTTTAAAAGGAGGTCATCAAGTTTGTGTAAATTCTCGCCAGTCTCATTATAGAAATTTTAAATTTGAACATGTAAGACGAGGATGTATGTTTGTTATATTACATTTAATATATGCATCCAGGAAATCACACATACTAGCCTTATATATCCAGCATTGAAAACTTGCATAGATAGCCTTATATTATATTACACTTTTATTGTTTTTGCATCTAAATGGCTTTTAAATGTTTATTCTGGTAATGCAAATTGTAGTAATACAGTTCTTCACCCCCTTGCAAAAAGACATTGAGAACAATGGGATGTACAGAAGTATAAGAGGGTATTGATGATTAAAAATTAATCGGTTTAAAAATATGACTAATTTTAGGATATATGTACACGGGTGAGTATGGTGAGTTTATCTCTAAAGAACTAGTAACTTTTGATGGATCTATGAAGTTAACCATTATTTAAAAACTTACAAGTAAGTTGAGTGCTTAGTTAAATCTTGTTACTGCATCCACCGGATTATAGGACACCTCACTTTTTCATAATCTTTCCCTCGGTAGCCAAAACATAACAAAGAAAGGTCAATTAGTTTACGGAGAGGAGGTGAGAATAGTTATACTGTACCAAGCTTGTAATTGAACCTAATGAGTAACCGGTTTTAGTTAAATGACTCCTGTTTAGGTTTCATTCCTTTTTAGTTCAATTTTACTCGTGTTCACACGTGACACATTTTACTGGCCCTCGCGCCTTTGGACAAATGTAAAAGGGGACAGAACAGTAGTAGTACCATAGTCGTATCATATAGTACTCGACGTATTGCACGTCTCCCGCTTATCGTTTGCTCTCAAATATATTGACTCTCGCCTCAAAACTACTCCGAAATACAGTGATAGTGTCCCCGATTCCTGGTTCCTGTATGGTGAAGCTTGGAATTATTCTGGTGGCCACCAAGAAGAATTTAGTGAAGTGATTTCGACTACAAGGTAGGCCATTTTAGTATTTGTGTCACGCTGTCGCCGTATTTTGTATAATTTCTCATCTCCTCAATTAAACCTATATACAGTCCACTCTTTGTCTCAATCCCCTACATATTTTTTGGCCACTTCGAGCCGCATGTTCATTGTTTTATTCACAAAATTAAAAATGTTCTTTAATTAATTAACATTTTACAAAATTTTCTTCGAGAATGTACCATTTTTAGAATTTTTTCGTTGGCCCTTTAAGAGTCTCGAAGGCGCACCTGTCACACGCAATTTCATGGTCGTACTCCCTCCATACCATTGCACCCACTAGTCCTGCTGATCAGCTGAATCAGTATCTTCAAATTGTCGACATAAAATATTTGAATTTTTAAAGCATTGGAAATTACTGAAATCGCGTATTTAATCCTCATTTTAGAGTAATAAAAAAAATAGTAATATTTTTTGCTGATTTATTTTTATTCACTGGCTCTCAATTGGAAATATTATAATAATATCTTTTATTGATTTGTTGTTCATTAAATATTGTTCGATTAGAAAAGTAAATAATAGATTTGAAAATGTCAAAACTGGATATATACATTGCTCGCAGAAATGCTGCTAATTCTCGCATCAAAGAATTATTGAATATCGCGGAAAAAGCTCAAACAGATCAAAATGTACGTTTACATTTTAAAATGCGCTATAAAATGCTAGAAAATATTAAGGATGATTTTGATAAAAATCATTCGAATATCGTTGATTTAATAGCAAGCGTGGAAAACAAAGATGCTCTTTTAAAAACCGAAGCCACTTTTAGGGAACTTGTCGATTTTGATTATTTTGAAATTCAGGCTATTTATTATAGTATTTTTGAAGCTGAACCCCTTGTCAACTTAAATGTCTCTAATTCTGCGCCATCACAAAATAATGGTAGGTTGCCCAAATTGGAAATACCGGTTTTCTCTGGTGATATTCGAACATGGAAAGCATTCTATGATTTATTTAACTCGCTCATACATACTAATTCCAATTTGAGCAACGTGGAAAAATTTAGCTATTTGATAAATTCTCTCGATAAAGCCCCTCTTGCTCTAGTTAAATGTACTCCTTTATGTGATGCAAATTATTTAATTGCGTATAATGCTCTGGTTAATAGATACGAAGACCCTAGACTTATTGCTATAACTCACTGGCAAGAAATACAGGGTACTAAAAAACTGTCTGATGATTATTCGGTCAGCTCTTTGAGAAATCTCGTAGACAAGTTTGAAGAAAACTTGGCTGCTTTAAATAATTTGCATTACCCAGTTAAACAATGGGATTTTGTACTATTTAATATATTAATGGAACGGTTAAATCACAGTTTAGCTACATGTTTTGAAATTGATTGTCATACTGAATTAAAAAACCCAGCAAATCGCTCAAATAATTTTGGTATTTTGAAGGACTTTTTACAAAAACATTGTGACGCTTTAGATGCTGTTTCTATTACTTCTTCTTCGGTAAAAGCACAACCTCCTAAAAATAGAATAAAAACATTTCTGAATAATATCGATGGCAAAGAAAAATGCCCTTTTTGTAATAAGTTACACCCCATTTATAGTTGTCAAACCTTTTTATCAAAATCTCCTCAGGAACGGTATAATATAGTTAAAACTAAAAGAATGTGTATAAACTGTTTGGGTACAAGGCACCTTTCGCCTTCATGTACATCTCTTCGCACTTGTCGTAAATGTTCTCTAAAACATCATACACTTTTACATTTTGGTTCAGAATTTAAGCCCTCATCTTCTCAAAATGTTGTTTCTCATCCTCAGAGTTCTCAAGTTGTTTCTCATACATCCACGCATGCGCCTACTCAAGTTTCCCATTTGGCGGAAAGCTCTCTCGGTACAGGTGCATTGCAGTCACATTCAGATAAAGACAATTTGCCTAACAATAATTCTCCAGATGTTAACTCTTACGTTGCTAATTTACCTCGTAACCATACTGTTCTCTTGTCCACCGCGGTCATAGAAGTCAAAGATGCGTGGGGACAATTTCAAAAAGTCCGTGTATTACTGGATTCCGCAAGTCAGGCTAATTTCGTTACTAAAAAGTGTTGTAAAAAACTGGGTTTGGATTCTTATTCTCTAAATATTTCCATAGGTGGGTTAGGACCTATGGCTACCAAGGCTGCGCAAGGTGTTGCTTGCACAGTTCGTCCTCATTTTCATTGTGAACCTTGTTTAACTTTAGAATTTGTTGTTTTACCGCAAATCTGTGCCGATTTGCCATGCGCTGACTTACCAGCAAAACATTTTAAAGAATTTTTGAATTTAAACTTAGCTGATCCAAATTTTAATATTTCTTCTTCGATTGACATGCTCATCGGTGCTGAAGTTTTTGGCTCTTTATTGAAAGGTGAATCAATTTGTTTTGATCACCACAAACCCTCCGCTGTTAATACGTCTTTTGGATGGATACTTATGGGCAAAGTATCTCTTGAAAATAATTATCGTATAGGTACGTTTTGTACTTTAACTCAAATTGAAAATTGTATAAAAAGACTGTGGGAGCTAGATCAAGTAGCTCAAACCCCCAAGCTTTCTCCCGAGGAGAATGCTGCTGAACATATGTTTGTTGAATCTCATGATAGAACTCACACTGGTCGATACGTAGTAGCTCTCCCCTTCAAAAATTCCTCTTCTCCTAATTTTTGTGATTCTCGCGACATCGCTCTTCGTAGATTTGTGAACTTGGAGCGTCGTCTGAAAAATAATCCCTCGCTTTATCAAGACTACTGCAATTTTATGCAAGAATATCTATCAGCTGGACACATGGAACTTATTGAAGATCCCTTAGAAGCACCCCACTCTTACTATATTCCTCATCATTGTGTTTTACGCCCAGAGAGTCAGACGACTAAATTAAGGGTCGTTTTTGACGCCTCTACTAAAGATGCAAATCATATATCATTGAATGACACTCTTTTAATTGGCCCCAAACTTCAGTTAGATATTTTCACTCTGCTACTGCGCTTTAGACTTGGCGCTGTAGGGTTTACAGCTGATATCAAGCAGATGTATCGTCAAATTTTGGTTACTAAAAGTCACTGTGATTATCAAAGAATATTATTTCGCTTCTCCCAAGACGAATCTATTAAAGATTATCGTTTACTAACAGTGACTTACGGTGTATCTTCGGCTCCATTTTTGGCGATTCGTACTCTTCAGCAACTGGCTAGTGATTACCAGGCAAATTATCCTCAAGCCTATCAAGCATTGAAAAATTCGATTTATGTTGATGACTTGATCTGCAGTTGCGATACTGTTAGCGAAGCTGTACAGCTTCAACAGGAGCTCGTCGAGCTCTTGCGACTTGGTGGTTTCGAGCTGAGAAAATGGGCCAGTAACAATCCACAGTTATTGACTCATTTACCGCAATATTGGCTGCAAATTGATCCTCTTTCATTTGATAATGATCAGGAAAATATGATGAAAATTCTGGGACTTCAATGGCAACC
This sequence comes from Diaprepes abbreviatus, assembly GCA_034092305.1. Classification (NCBI taxonomy): domain Eukaryota; kingdom Metazoa; phylum Arthropoda; class Insecta; order Coleoptera; family Curculionidae; genus Diaprepes; species Diaprepes abbreviatus. Next base: position 2,381,655 of record JASJET010000091.1, on the reverse strand, counting down.
CAAATTGGATATCTTTACGTATAACGTAAGTGTTAGTGAAACCTCCTGTACAAAACGTAATATTTTGTCAGATTTAGCTTGCATATTTGACCCGGAAGGATTTCTAACCCCAGTTGTCGTTTTTGGTAAACTTATAATACAAAAACTCTGGGCACTTGGGCTTCAGTGGGACGACATCCCACCTGAAGACATTGTAATTAAGTGGCGCAAATTTAAGGGTGAATTACCTCTACTGTCTAATTTTCAATTACCTCGTATTCTCCTCTCTCTCGATTATTTGTTTTGTGATATTCATGCATTTTGTGACGCTTCCTCTTACGGCTATTCAACCGTTATATATTTTCGATACGAAACGTCCCAAAATCAAATAAAAACTTCTTTTGTAGCTGCAAAATCTCGTGTTGCGCCATTGAAAACGATTTCTGTTCCTCGTTTAGAATTGTGTGCAGCCGTACTCCTTTCGGATCTCTTGATTTCGGTTTTGTCTGCGTTTGAAGACAAGATTGATTTTCGGCAGATTTATGCGTGGTCAGATTCGACTGTAACTCTATCCTGGATAAAATCGTCTCCTCATAAGTATAATACTTTTGTTTCTAATCGTATAACTCATATTCAAGAAAAGGTTGCTCCTACTCGTTGGTTTTATATTCCTTCCGAACACAATCCGGCAGATTGTGGTTCTCGAAGCTTATTACCCTCTCAATTACTTAACCATTCGCTATGGTGGGCGGGGCCCTTTTTTCTTTCTGAATCTGAAGAGCTTTGGCCAGATTCTTGTCGAACGTTCAAGTTCACGGAAACTGCTGTAGAGCAAAGAAAGACCGTTTTGTCCACCTTAGTTCCACCTAGGGACTTCTTTTTAAATCTTCTTGATAGATTTTCCTCCTTGGATAAAATATTACGCATTTTGTGCAGATTTCTGCGTTTAATCTTGAATAAGAACACGCAGGATACTCTTTCGGGACCTTTTTCCCTTTCAGAGCTGAATAAAGCTCTCATGTGTTTAGTTAAATACATTCAAAATATTGTATTTCGTGAGGAAATCAAAAGGCTGAAGAATAATCAGCCTCTTCCGAAGGTCTTTAGGAAGTTAAACCCTTTCCTTGATGAACATGGGATCCTGAGGGTGGGCGGACGCCTATCGTATTCTCATCTGTCGTTTGAAAACAAACATCCCGCTCTTCTGCCTTGTCTTCACCGACTTACTACTCTTATTATTGAAGATACACATAATAAATTTTTACATCCCGGCCACCAGACCCTTCAGTATTTGATCGTTCAAAAATTTTGGATATTGTTTCCTAAACGAGCTATTCGCAGAGTGCTTTCTCGTTGTTATAAATGTTTTAAAGTGAATCCCAAATCCCCCCAGCCTCCTATGGGAAATCTTCCTGAGGTTCGCTTATCCCAGTGTAAGCCGTTTCAGAAGGTAGGCATAGATTTTGCTGGTGCGTTTACCACTACAATGGGCAGAGTTCGAGGAGCAAAAACATATAAGTCCTATATTTGTATATTTGTCTGTATGGTTACTAAAGCTATACACCTTGAACTTTGTTCTAGTTTATCGACTGACTCATTTTTAGCTTCACTGCGGCGCTTCTTGGCCAGAAGAGGCAAAATTACTGAAATTTATAGCGACAATGGAACCAACTTTGTTGGAGCTCATAGAGAACTCACGAGTATTATGCAAATGGCTGCCGAAAAGGAAAATATTTCCTGGCGATTCCTTCCCCCTGTTAGTCCCAATTTCGGAGGGCTATGGGAGAGTGGAGTAAAATCAGTAAAAACTCATTTATCGCGGGTCGTCGGCACCCAGATTTTATCGTACGAAGAGTTTAACACCGTTTTGGTCTCAATTGAAGCTGTATTAAATTCCCGGCCACTTTGTCCTTTAAGTTCAGACCCAAATGATCTTAAAGCTCTTACACCGGGACATTTTTTGAATTTGGAACCCTTAAACTCTTTTTTGGAACCTGATTTAACCTCGTTCAACCTCGGACGATTATCTCGCTTTCAATTACTACAAGCCTTACACCAGCATTTCTGGGTAAGGTGGAACAAAGAATATTTACACACTTTGATGCAACGCAGCAAATGGACTGAGTCGTCAGTTCCTATTCTCAAGGATACTCTCGTGTTGCTCAAAGACGAATTCGCGCCGCCCTTGAAATGGCATTTAGGCCGGGTGTTAGAGGTGCATCCGGGTGCGGACGGAGTTACGCGCGTTGTGACTGTGCGTACCGCGCAGGGTAATTTCAAAAGACCTGTAACTAAAATATGTCCCCTACCTCAAAATTAAAATTATATTTTTTTTTTGGTTTATTACTCTACTTTAAGTTTTTTTTTTTTTATTTGGATGGTACAAAAATATTTTTTTTTGTTTATAAAATGTCTCATTTTAGGTGGGCGGTATGTTTAGGTTTCATTACTTTTTAGTTCAATTTTACTCGTGTTCACACGTGACACATTTTACTGGCCCTCGCGCCTTTGGACAAATGTAAAAGGGGACAGAACAGTAGTAGTACCATAGTCGTATCATATAGTACTCGACGTATTGCACGTCTCCCGCTTATCGTTTGCTCTCAAATATATTGACTCTCGCCTCAAAACTACTCCGAAATACAGTGATAGTGTCCCCGATTCCTGGTTCCTGTATGGTGAAGCTTGGAATTATTCTGGTGGCCACCAAGAAGAATTTAGTGAAGTGATTTCGACTACAAGGTAGGCCATTTTAGTATTTGTGTCACGCTGTCGCCGTATTTTGTATAATTTCTCATCTCCTCAATTAAACCTATATACAGTCCACTCTTTGTCTCAATCCCCTACAACTCCTAAATATTTTTTTATAATTTCAAATCTATATGTGTACCGCAAAATCTCGGGTAGGATTAATTCTTGTAGGTAATTTAATAAGTATATCTTACACTGTAAATGGAACTTCATTAATTCAGTATTTTTTTCTTAGCTATTGCTTGCTCATAACTCGAATGTACATTATCCATATAACCTGAGAATCCTCATTTTGTTGGAAATGATTCAGGGATTGATGTTGAAACTTCATTTTCATTATTTTATATAATTAAACAAGGCACCTTCGACACTTGAACTACTTATACATTGGGATAGTTGCTATATAAATACAATGGGTTCTCTCAACTGCTTTGGTATGCCAGAAATCTTTGAATCGCTACATGATTGTTATCGCAAACTAGTCACAGAACTATAGTGTAATAACTAAGATCTCTTCTTCAAAGGTATAAAGATTACAATAGGGACTACATATATCGTGACTTATGTAATCTTCATAACATTCAAACTATGTATGGACACTGTCACTAATTAAACATTTAAGGCCAAGTTTCATTTTGTTTGTTTAAATGTTCTGAAGATCTAGGCTTTTACCAATTTTAAATGCAACCCTGGATATTAAATCTGTACTGTGAAAAGACTTGGGGTACACACATAATAGAAAAAATGCTATCCTCGATTGAAAAGTGTCTTCCGTCATTTGAATGGATATAAATTATGGTGTTGGTATTAAAGTTATTAATATAATATTATATTAAACCTTTACAATAGTTTGATCTTATAAATTTTACTTAATATAAGTTACATCACTATGTTTCTATGAATATATAAGGTCACTAATAGCATGTGGTTAGTGGATTAAATGAGTATGTAGAAATATAATAGTTCTGGTACAATTCTTTATACCTGTAGGGCGATAATATATGGTTACTGACGAGTCTCGGCAAAGATGTGGCCGGAAATAACTTTTTTTTACAGACATTTATAGACTTACAGGATTACGAAAGATTATTTTAAAATGTTAAATGTAACCGTGGGTATCGGATCTATGCAGTTAGAAGACTCGGAGTTTTCTTCAGGTAAACAATAATCGAGATGTGTTGTATCAAAAATTCATATATAAATATTGTGTAGCTGTAAAACCTTTTAAGCGTTCTAATATATATATATATATATATATATATATATATATATATATATATATATATATATATATATATATATATATATATTCATTCATATCCTTTTCCGATAAAGAACATAAAGACATGTGTTTTTCAAACTTACAGCGATGTGTTTGCTATATATTCGTACACAATAAGGGACAGCTGGTTTCATTTGCAATAAAAGACTAATTATATTTCTTGCAAAGAACAATCTAACGGTCTACGATATTTGAATAAATGTAATTTATAATCCTATTAAACAAAGAGAAATAGGACTCAACTTGTTATAGCAATTTTTTTTTAAAGATTAAACATTTAATTTCTTAGTCTACGCAATATTGAAAAATCATATATAATGCAAAAATTTTAGGTAGTTCATTGTTAGTTTTTCTGATGTTTATGAGGATACTTAAATTTTGTATAACTGCAGCGCCTGTTAAGCGCTTAAATATATAGATACATCCATTCATATCTTCATCCAAAAAGGGGTACAATAAAATATATGTTTTCCAAATTCACAGAGATGTGTCTACTACGTAGTCGCACACAATAAGGGGTGACTTGCTTTATTTGCATTAAAGAACTAATGATATTTCTTGTAGGGAAAACCTAATAGTCTAGGATATGTGAATGAATACGACCTATAAGCCTATAAAGTAAAGAGAAATGGGGTTCAGCTTGTTACAGCAAGTCTTTTACAAGACTAAACATTTATCCCCTATTTCACTAACATGGATTAACTTTAAAACCGGTCTAGATTGACAGAAAAGAATTTAAATTGGCAAGGGTAGCAATATATCAAGCAGGTTTTGAACCTCTGAAATACTATGGTTTAAGTCTTAAACCTTCTTAGTGAATCCGGCTATTAATTTATTAGTTGATGCAAGACGAAAAACCAAGTATAAAGTTGAGATCTTAGGTAGCTCACTGTTTTTTTTCTTCTGAAATTTACAAAGACTTGTAAAAATTGAACATATTTTAGAAAATAACAGAAATTTAATTTAATGGTTTTCCGTTGTATATATATAAAATTTGAAAGTGAAAAAATAGTAGTTATGTATTCTGAAAATATGGGGGGGATCTTAAATTCAGTAAAAGCCTTTGCTAAGAAAAAATGTTTAAAAGATATGACTAGAGAAGAACTTGTTGGATTATCTAAAGAAAAAAGCACTACAAAAAAATTCTGAAATAAAAAAGAAAAATTTCTTGTTACTACTGTAATAATAAAGAAGTAGCTGTGTGGTTTTACGATGCATATGAATAAGATTAATATAATTGAATAATATGAATAAAGTGTAAAAGTATGTAAGTTTATATATAAGACACCAGGGTATATTAAGTATGTAAAGGATTATAAAATCATGCAGGCTTATATATCGGGAGACGTACAATATATTAAAATGTAATTTAGCTTAATGCCGCAACTCTATGAATAAATAAAACATTTTATAAGGATAGTCTTTAACTGATTGGTTGAGTTATATAGCCGATTGGATTAGAGAAGTTCTTGTACTGCAACCTGAAGGTTGTATTGTTTGTTATATCTGCTTTATACGAACAAGTTAGTTACCTGTTTTAATTGTCATAAAATCCTTCTTACAACGTCAAATTATAGTAGCTTCAGGTGTCTGTGCTTATCTCCCGCGTGAAATAAAGCTACCTTATTTTTTTAACTTTGACATGTATTTGTATGTATAAATGTAATTGAGAAGTTGACATCTCAGGATAACTTTTCACTAGATTTGTTTACAATTATACCGTGATGACTGTTCTTAGAGTAATTAGAAATATGAAATTTGTGTAAATTCTCACACATATCCTTATAGAAATTTCTAGTTTGAGTATGTGAAACTAACATGTCTGATAGACTTCACCAATATCAAGCGACTGACAGTACACTGTGGGGAGTTTGATTGTCATATGTAGACTTGATATATGTGTATAAAATTTATTAGTAACAGTCTTGGGTATATCTAGACTTGCCGTAACCCTATGAATAAATAAAACATATTATATAAGGATAGTCTTTAACTGATTGATTGAGTTATATAGCCAATTGGATTAGAGATGTTATTGTACTGTAACCTGAAGGTTGAATTGTTTGTTATATCTGCTTTATGCAAAGAGGTTAGTTACCTGTCTTAATTGTCATAAAATCCCTTTTGCGATGTCAAATTAAAGTAGCTTCAGGTGTGTGTTCGAGTATGGGCTTATCTTCGGCGTGACATAAAGCTACCTTATTTTTTAAAATTTGACATGTATATCGTATAAATGTAATTGAGAAGTTGACATCTCAGGATAACTTTTCGCTTGATTTGTTTACAAGTATACCGTGATGGTTGTTTTAGAGTAATTAGAAGTATGAAATTTGCATAAATTCTCTCACATATCCTTATAGAAATTTCTAGTTTGATTAACATGTCTGATAGACCTCACGAAAATTAAGCGACTGACAATATACCGCGCGGAATGTGATTATCACATGTAGACTTGATATATGTGTATAAAATTTATTAGTAACAGTCTTAGGTATATCTAGACTTGAGAAATCTATCTAGATAAGTTATATTAAGTTTTTTGGCGTATTTTTATGTTTTCTAGCAGTATAGGACTCATTGGAATCATATTTTCATTCCAATATCTTCGAGCAAATTCATAGGTGATAATATAATGTCATATGATTGAAATACTATAATAGACTTTAATTAAAATCTCCATCATCTTCTTCTAGTAAAACATAAACTTCAGTGGTATCGTTATCTTCATCACTTCTGCAATCGTCGTCTTCCTGAAATTCTTTGCAGAACTCTACATCTTTTTATTCTAAATACCTTAAGAAATTTACTAGTATATAGGGAAGTTGGAACCTGTTTCGACTAAATTTTAAAAACTTTTGTTAGTGATTCCTGTCAAATACACACACATCAAAATATGTTTTCCAACTTTATTTTATTTAATACAGGAAAATCTTATTGTCTTATGCCAACAGGTGTAGTAGTAGAACAAAACTTGCCTTTTTAGCTAAACTCAAGAGAGAAATAAACGCACTTTCAGTTGATAATTATCTTCCAATCATTTGAATGAGTGGGGATTGTGGTATTAATATTTATTATAATATCGCGTAAAACTTTTGCACTGGTTAAATCTTACTATTTCTACTTAATATAAGTTACGTTACTCTCATATTTCTCTGAATATATAAAACCACTAATAACATGTAATGAGTAAACCAGACTTTAAAGTGTTAACTCACATAAACATACATGTATATATGTTCATATACCCACTCATATACATGTATATACCCATACACTCACACAACATACACGTATACATATACGTACATATATCCATTCCTATACTATATATATATATATATATATATATATATATATATATATATATATATATATATATATATATATATATATGTTTATGCGACTTTCACGAATTCCTCCGTGTGAGATGCAATAGCAGTGGATATATCCACATTATGCCGTTGTAGTGCTGAAATCACATTCAGCAAACGTACAACTATATGCAACTCCGTGTATAAATGAAGCTAATTGCGATCAGTAAATGCGAATTTCGTTCCAATCATATCCTTGCCGTGTTAGAGGTTGCACAGTTTGAATAAATTGCGATAAAACACAATCCATCTCGTTCCACCACCATCGAGATGATAGCCCATCTGTACCACCATATCGAGAAGAAAGTCAAAACTTACCCTACCCGCCACAGTGATACGGCAGAGGTACATGTTTCGTCTCTACTAGACTCATCAGGGTACCGAAATGCGCCTGTCTGTGCAAAAGACAGATCGGAAGGAAGCATGCAACACTGAACGCCGCTTCGTCGACCTCCCGCCAGATGGCGTATACATCTTTATGCGGCTTTCACGGATTCCTCCGTGTGAGATGCAATAGCAGTGGATATATCCACACTATGCCATTGTAGTGCTGAAATCACATTCAGCAAACGTTCAACTATATGCAACTTCGTATATAAATGAAGGAAAGAAAAATCTACACCAGAAACTGGACGTTTCTTAAGTAAAATAAAGAAAATACTATATTATTCATCAAATCAGAATGAGACAGAAGATTAAGCATTGTAAGTATCGACATACGTGTAAATTACCAGTTTGGCCCTCAGATGAGGGGTAATACAATGCTGGCGCGGTGAGAGCGGGCGGCAGCATACGCCACGCCCTAGCACAACAAGAGGATTCCACGTTATTTGCTTTCATTCAGGCCGTCGAAGCAAAAGTACTTTGTTTCGCGCGAAATTTTTTTGCTACAATGGTAGTTTATTCCACGGAACAAAAAGAGCACATTATTAAGTGGTACACTATTCTGGTAAATAATCGGCAGATTTGTATTTACGTTCGAAAATCACCCTGTTCCTTTAGAATTTCGGAAATTACTAAAAAATTTGAGACAACCGGTTGTCTAAAAATTTGTAAAAAATGCACTGATAATAATGAGGAGCAACCGGTTCCTCAAATTACTGAAGAACGAGAAAATCAGGGAAACTGACGTTTGTAGTTTAGCAGAAATTAATTTTCCTTGCAATAGTACCGTAATTGCCTAAGAACTTGATATAAACGCTCGAACAGTTCGGAATATTTTAAAGCTAATAGGGATATAATCCCCGAAGTTTTGGCAAATACGCGAACCATATTTTACAATAGACTGGGTTATTGTCTCGCTCAAAGTGGAGGCCTGTTTGAACACCTCTTGTAGACTTTTAGGTGTTTTTGTTGATTTAAATTGAATTTAATTATTTGTTTATTTATTTGCAATTACTGAACGTGTTACTTTTATTTTTTACCAGAATAAAAGTTTATTTTTGAGAATGATTTTTAATTTTAAATTAGTCTAGTAGTTTATTTAGTTGGAAATTACCGTTGCGTTTCACTAGTATTTTTATTAGAATAAATGTTTATTTTGTAACAGAAATATCAATTTTCTTTACGCTTAACGTCCAACAAAAACTTTTTTTTTATTTCAACTATTTGATGTATTTAAAACAATCAATGTATCAAATAATCATTAAATATTCCAAATTCCGTCGATTACGTTATAAGTTTAGACGAAAAGTAAATACACCCTCTCATTCGTTTCAAGGTACTGCTCGTGTTCGTGTCGCACGGAAGTTAGAGGGGGGTAATATTGCGGTAGGCGTTCCCTACAATCTTCTGTTCGAACTAATCTGAAACAAGTTAGGCGGGCTTGGTGGGTTAGAATTTGAGAAACGGCCAAAACAATTTCTAGTTAAGAAATTTAAAATAGAAGTTTGGCTATAGTAACGTTTCTATTAAACCTCGGTAATATGAACGGCCAGTCTTTTCTTTCTAAAGTTTCGTCTCAGGTCAAAGGCAACAGTGTTGTGGTTGCGTTGCGCCCAGTTATATTTGTGCGCCGCTCTTCTATTTGACATTGGATTGTCGAGAAACAAATATCAACGATTACTAAATTGGGCTAAACAGAAAGGCAGTCATATATTCTCGCCGTACTCTGGTGTGTAAAATACAAAAAAAAGCATGTCATCCACATGACGAGTATCTAACTTTTACTAAATCAAAAGCCAAGGTTAAATTCCAAGGCTTACTGGATCATACAGTGGATCGAATTATATTGCTTAAAATTAGACGCCCTTGAACAAATCGATAAATTGGATTTGTAGATATGAGTTTCATTTGCAAATGGGGCTTCGATGAAACGTCAGGTTAGAGCCAGTACAAAATGAAATTTACTGATCCGAATATTTCTGATACAAACTTATTCCTTACCTCTCTTATTCCACTTCAATTAGCAGGTATTAACATGCAAACTCAACAAGAACAGATTGTGTAGTACAATTCCAAACCCTCGTCTACTATAAATTGCGGGCCTCTGAAATTTAAATTTATTAAGAAAACCGAATAAAGGTCTTTAACGAAAATAGAAAATTATGAACTCGAACCAGACAACTTGCACCATATAATAGAGTTTTCTTTGCCACCCGAGCTTCAGTACAGTACAACTTATTTATGACGATGATAGATGGCTAGGTGAATGCTTTGGCTGGAGCAAAATCGGCCCGACGTTGTTACCTCTGCCAAACAACATCTCAGTTCAACAACATTGATACTGTGTCCCAGTAAATACAGAATATTTCAAGCTGCAGCCATTATAACAAGAGTAAAACGAAAACTGATTCTCCGGTTTCCCGTCATTTTGCAAACTATTGGAAGCGGACATTAAACTGCAATAGAGAAGTTTTGGGAATACAAACTTCAAACAGCAAGATTATTCTTCAAAGGATATTCTTGGTACAACATTCCAACAGGAATCCACAAATGACTTACTTCATTGACCAGACATCATAGTAATTGTAATATCACCGATACGTAAACTATCGAAAGATGTACAAAAATCAATAAGAAACTATCGTCTAGACTTTGCCCGAAAATCTTCTCGAGAAAAATATGGAGGATGTGTTCCAAAACTTTTGGCGTCGATAGATCCTTAAACTGTTTTTGACATAGTAAGGATTCGGATAACAATTCATACGTATTGGAGAATGAGAAAAGAGCTGTTAACAAAGAAGGCAGTGATAAAAAATTTCTTTTTATTATTTTTATTACATTCGTATTATTTATTCATTTATGTGAATCAATAAATATTATATTACTTACAAATTATTTGCATTTGTATTTATTAAGAAGTCTTAAGCATAGAGGAAAAAGTACTTTCGCCTTTTTAACGATTATCGATATCCATGTATTTATTATTATAGTATTATATTTAAAATGTACCTTGAAGTCAAGCGCAATATTTTATTCATGGAAATACAACTATTCTTTTATTTTATTTTTAATATCAAATCCGTGCTTTCGACCCACTGTGTTTTGACGACCCGAAACCAGCGAAAAGTCCTTGTCCGACACTATCTTTGCTGGAAACTAGGAAGCAAGTTACGATACAACAGTATGCTTTATTTCACTTCTTCAACATGGCTAAACGGGTTGTCCGTCGCTTTCTTTTTTTTTCAGAGGTTCTGTTCTGGATTTTCCACACCTATATATATATATATATATATATATAATCCATGTGTATAAATACAGATTTGCATAAATATTTGATTTGCCTAATATCCCTATAAGTTAAAAATATTTGGATAAAAGTATACTTACATTTTAAGTATATTCCTCTACACTGTACAAAAATAGAAACGATTTTTTTTATTAATACCTAAACGAGCGGATGAAACTTAACCCAATTTTTTTGTATCTATGCATGAAGCCTCGCCCATTTAGAAGTAATTGATGTGTTTCTAGGAAACGATACACCCAGAACCCAATTTTGTAGAGATGACTGATTTCAAAAGATTATTCGAAATGGGTCTAAAAATTAATCTATTTTGACTTACAAAGCCCGTATTATTCGAAAAGTCACATAAAATGAGATACAAAGCATATTGATATGAGCGAACAGTCAATATTAATATTTAAAAATTAAACTTAACCTCTTTTGCTCACTCCACCCTCAATACTTGAAATATTACTTCAAATTTGTTAGAACAATTATATACAACGAAGAGGTGTTATTAGAGAAGGTATATAGATCGGTAATAATATCAACATTTAGAGATGAAATCCCAACAAGAATAGTGATTTAGATATCAATAATATAATTTATATGCGTTCACCTATTATTTCTGATAATGTAACCACATCCTATTAGTTATACATATGCTTTAGGTTTATTAAAATTCTAGCCATTTTCTACACCTGATAAAAAGCGTGTTTCTGGCGAGCGACAGAATGTATTAATGACAAGACTCAAAAATCTTCTCGAGGATTATGTCAGATCCTCGTTTTCTTCTTTTCTAATGATTATTTAACTAATACAGATTAAATAAATGTAAGGTATGGGATATGCGAGTAAAGCCATTTTAACATTAAGTGTAGCTGTTAAACTCTAAACGTAATCTCTTTGAATCTGCAATATTGGAAATATCACTCTAAATCAGATAAAAGAATTGGCACAGCCAAAATGTATCATTAAAGGGGTATATAAACATTAATCCTATTGACATCTTTACCTCTTTTCAAATTCTAACAACTCTAACGAGGAGCGATAATATACAGGCACGGTCGAGTCCAGATAAAGATACATCCGGGACTCTGATTTGATAAATATATATATATATATATATATATATATATATATATATATATATATATATATATATATATATATATATATATATATATATATATTGCGAAACTCTATTAAAAACTTCCTAAAGACATATTTTTGTCCAAAACGTACATTACTCAAAATATCACTTAAAATGACAATAAAACCTGCCATAATAGGTAACCTTAATCCCTTTTAAAATTCTAAAAATTCTTTTAACGAGCGTCGGTAGCATACAGGCAAAGACAAGTCTTGGTCTTTCCGGAAATTCCAATTAAAGATTACTAAAGATTTTAAATGCAAAATATGGGTAATATGAATAAAGTAATTTTAACGTTACGTCTTTTCGTTATATTCTAAACTTAATCTCCTTGAGTCCACAATAATCGAAATAATACTTTAGACGGGATAAAATAAAAATAGATTCAACAAAAAGGATTCAATAAAGGAACATATAAAACCCACAGTCATTACAAATACTTTATCTCTTTTCAAATTCTAACACTTTACACCTAATTAAAAAGGCAGGCATTTGTCGGACGGTCAAAAGCAGGTACAATAAGGTCCGGAAATACAATAGAACATTTCGTCTCGATAAAGGAAGGCAGATAGTGACGTATCTGCCGAGTGATAAGGTGTATGACGTAGCCCAGCTAGTCCACCCCAGTTCCACCCAGGTCAATGTTGCCAACTCCTTTTATTATAGGATTTACTATGATTACTTAATTAATATAGAGTATTTAATTAAGTTAATTTATTTAAACTATAGAAATAACCCTTAAAACCATTGTTTTAAGGGAAAACGGTGTCAGGTTAGGTCGATTTTTGTTAATTAATTTAAAAAATAACATAGGCCACGAGCGCTGCAATCCTGGTTCCGCCTTTTTGGGTGGTCGGTGAACTGTCCGATATCAACTACATGTTTGAAACACCCTCGACATCAACTTAAACATCTCTCCCATGGACTGACACCACAGTTTCCTATGATTTAAATATACACCTAAAAGGAGTACGTTTAAAACCATCTCTATATGATACAGTATATAGTGTACGTTCTGGTTCAAAAACAGATTGTCCCAAAAATTTTATTGGTAATTTAGAGGTGCGTTTTCGAAATGGAAAAATGATCTTATAAAAAAAGTGCAAAAATATTGCAGAATATGATGGGTCACCGACACTTCATGACTTGTTATTCCTTAAAACGCCCCAAAGTCTAGGCAAGAAACAAGAACTAAGCAATAATGTACTTACAACGTACAAGGAGATATTGGAATTCACGAGTGCTGTCTACAACAATTAAAAAAAATGATGGTTTACTGGAGACCAGATGGGACAAATATTTACAAATTATTAAACCTTTGATAATGGGCACAAAATTAGGTGGTACTATTAGAAGAAAAAATCTTTCCGAAAAACTACAGTTACGCACAAAAAATAAATTATCTTCGAAAACATTTCAATATGTCTACCGGAAAAAAGCTAAAGAGTTGGTGGATCGTTTACGTTTGTTTTGGAGTTCCAAAGTGGCCGGACACACTGGACATGAAAATGAAATTATTTCAATCATAGAGGAATCACGAGAAGAAGTTATAACATATCAAGTCCAATATTTAGTGACATTCTTCAGTTCTTACTTCGATCTGAAACCTTTAATGTTATCAATAATATGGAGCCCAGTCAAAACCAAAATTGTTAGTGAACTACATAGAACGGCTTGAAAATTTTTTATAAAAAGGCCTACGATAATAAAAGGATACAGGAATTTGTGGCAAATTCATTTGGATGAAATGTAACAATATGCTGATGAAAATAATGGATATCGTTATATTTTGGTCTGTATAAATTTCTGCTCTAAATTTGTCTATGCCAAAGCGATAAAAAACAAGACCGGTCTAGAAGTTACTAAAGCGATGAAAAGCATCATTGAAGAGGCATTATATACACCAACAAATCTGCAAAGTGATCAAGGAAAGGAGTTCTATAATAGAAACTTTCAAGCCCTGATGAAAAAATATCATTATAAATCATTATTCCACTTATAGTACAAAGAAAACTGCAATTGTTGATCGAGTCTTAAGAACTCTTAAAAATAACTTATATAAACCATTCTCGGAAGGAAGATCTTACAAATGGATACATATATTATCGTCAGTAACAAAAGCCGGAACATCGCACCATTGGAATGAAGCAGGCAGATTTGCAAGTATAAACCCAAATTAAAGCATACCATTATTTAAAAATTGTACCTAAAAAATTTAAGATTTTCATGGGTGACATTGTGCGAATTAGCAAGTACAAAAGCTTATTTGATAAAAGATATAAGCCCTCTTGGTCAACTGAACTGCTGAAAATTGTAAAAGTTAACGTTTTATCTCCACCTACATAATTGTCAGAATCGTTAGAAGGTCAGCTTATAAGAGGGTGTTTTTACGAGTCAGAACTACAAAAGACAAGCAGTGCTGGCGTTTATCTAGTAGAAAAGATCCTTAGATAACGCTAGAAAGATCACACCGATCAATTGTTTGTCAAATGGCTAGGATATTGTTTAAGACAGTTTTTTATTTAAATTTTCATCATCAATAACAACGACCATAAAACACCATAAACATAAAACACATATTTAAATATATCTGGAGAGAAGATCCAATTCACCGACGACGATGACGTTATCTCCAAGGCATGGCACTTGGAATGCATTCTTCTTTTCTTTAACCTGGTTTCTCTTTTTTACATTTTTCTTGGAATCGAGCCATACGACAGTGAGCTTAATGAGTCATGATGATAGAATATTTTCTAAATAACTTCAATTTTTGCTTTAAACTCCTATTATTTTTGTATATCAGGGGGAGGATATCCTCGTTTAATATGGTTCAAAGTACACCTGTAAAATTGTAAAACTTTCTATCAAGAAATTTTTTTGTCACAGCACCATCATCATCTTCAGGTTCGCCTAGTTGGTTATCGACTTCCCCTATCATACTATCCATCCACGGTAAGTTTAAACTAATCTCTGGTGGTCCGGGTAATATGTGTTTTTTTTTATTACATTTCTGAAGAACAAATTTATCATTTGTGTTGTTTACACGACTCAATTTTATCTTAACCTTCGATCATACCCTAGATTTAAACAACAATAGATTTGTTTGATGGCAGTTTATGGTCGGTGGGGGAGACGCTTTTTTGATGTTTGACAGACATAAACATGTTTACTTATTTTGTCTTCTAGTTTACTTGCTTGTCGTGACTTTTTTCGGTGTTTTTAAATGTTAGAAATTATTATAAATGCGAAGTTTACAATTAATATTAACAAAAAGAGGATTAAAAAACTTATTTTTATTGGTAAATATTGTTTATGTACTGAAAATAATAATAAAAATTTCGGCAACCATACATTCATACTTTATGTATTCAAAATTGACGTACCGATTATCATATGATACTTGTTTAAAAAATGCAATTAGAAAAGGATGGCATAAAATCGGTATGTGTGTACCAAAAAATTAAATATCTACTGTTTATCAACACTTTTCAAATGTAAATAAAAATATTATTACGTTATTCAGCGTTCAAACAACCGGGCCCTAGTTCTGAGGTTATGCTACTTCTACAGGGGTATGTTCGAAGATCTTAATTAAACTATTTTCTTTTATTTGCTCTACTTATACTGAATATTTAAGTTGGGAAAAGAAAAACAGACTATTATCTATTGGTTGGTTCATTTATAAAATAAATAAACTAAAACTGTGATTGTAACAAATATTTATACTTATTTAATTTTACAAATACAAAAATATTAAATAATTAACTTTCTACATACGGAATGTCTTAATTTTCATTGTTCTAATGGCAACATTATTGCGATCGTCAACATCTTGAGTTGTTGCTGTTGCAGGAACCAATTCATATTTTGCAGCTAGCTCACCAGGTAAATGTGGAATATTAATGAGGTATTCTTTTAATTCTTCTTCGACCATTTCAGCACAAAATGTATCCATGTCTATGAAACCATATAAATATTTGTCGCACAAGTGTGCCTCAGCCATAAAACTGAACGCATCCCTGATCTCATTCTTATATTGATTTTTAGTTGCCTCATTATGAAGCCAATCATTTGCACTATCTAACATATCGTGAGCCATATTTCTTAATTCTCTTCCAAACAAAAATATGTATCTATCTACACATTCGTTGACGGTCGTAGTCGCATCAGCAGACATCTTTAAGAGAAATAATGTACACGCGTAAGTATTCTGCCATGGGCAACTATATTTTAAATTTAATTACATCCTTTTTTCATACAATTTACATACATTTTACTCCAATGAGCCAAAACGTAATAATGTTCGAGTATTGTTTCCAAAAACTCTAGTGCCCTGCCCCAAATAAGTTAGAGTGTATTTCTCTTTAGTTTTACTCATAATATCTACAATATCGTCAGACAGTGTTTCGACCACACGTTTTGGCAAAAAAGTCACAAATGTGCTATTATCACCATCATCGTGTAAAGCCACTAGAGTTTTATCAAATCGTGTAGTCATTGAAACCATTTTTACAATTTTATATACTTTCCCCACAATCATTTCAGTTACTTTTTTCCTCTCTAAAATCTCGAAATCTTTGCTCAATATTTCAATAATTTCGTCTAGAGTTCTATTTGGAAAATTCATTATTGAAAAATGGTATAAAAATCCAAAAACTTACAGTGAATACAAAAGCACTTTCAGAACTACACACAAACATAATATTTGATGTTTATGCCACTGATATCTGCGACCGTTTGAAGTCACTTGTTTTCACACTCCCTTTTATAGATAATTTTCAAGGTCGAATTATACCAGTCGTTGGAAATGTCTTAACGACAGACACACCAACGATAGTGGGGGGTGTCGTCAAAGTCGAATGTTATCAGACGTTTAAAATGGTATGATAAGAACGTCAAGGTCAAGATATAATGAAACAACTACATTTTATGTATTTTATTGATTAATATTTTTTTGTTGTTTCCTATGCGTGTAATATAATCGTTTAAAACTAAATTTCTTAGTTTATTCAACAATTTATGTTCATCTTTATCTTTTCAAAAATTTCTTACAAACTACTGCTAAATAACATAGTTCTACATGATCCATATAACTAAAAAATATAACAAAATCCTAGGTCTCCGAATCTTGCATTTTTTGTTTACGGACAACTCTCGTTGGACCTGGGGCACGGTTTCGCCGGCAAACTTTTTACTTGCGATGTTGCCATATGGAACCGATCTTCGTCGTGCCTTCTGGAGGTTTCAAAGCTGGCATACGGAAATTGTAAAGGCAGTTCGACGGAAGAGCTTAACGAACTTGAGTCCAGATGCTTAGCATACTCGTGTTCTAATCGTAATCCTTGTCCCGGAACCGCTAACGATCAAAATCTTTTATCCAAAGGCCGTAACCCAGAGATACAAACGCGAAAAGCTATAAGGAAGGAAAGTAATCGTTGGCGCAACGGTACGGGGTCGAATTCGATGTTTTCGTCGTCGACGTGTTTTCTGAGTGGAATGTGATGCGTTGAAAGGTTGTCGAACTGACGAAGATTGGATTGTATCGAGTTATACAGAACTTGGTCTGTTTGTTGTTGAAAGGAAAGGTACCACACAGGTGGTGCCGGAGAGGACCTACCCTAACCGCCCGACCCAGCGAATTGCCAAGCCGCCTCACCTTTCTTACTGTTAAATTTAGGCACGTTTTGTTGTTGAGCCATAGCTCTTAAATTTTGAAAAAATGAAAATGTTTTTTGTTTGTCAAAAATAAAACGAAATATTCTAAAACAAAGATTGCGTATAGAAAGTGAGCTAGGAACGCTATACGTGTCTTTGCAAAAATTGAAACAGGGACTGCTAATTTAGTTAAGAAAAAATTAGCAATTTTTTCATTGCAAGTTGAATATCTTTGAGAGTGTTTGTGTTTGTGCAAGTCTTCACGAAAGTCAGACCAAAAAATTCTTATGTTCGTTTGTGGAAAAAAGTACGCAAATTTCCTTCTGTTACGAGAAATTTTTTATGTCTTTTCCGACTTCACGTAATTTGTTTGAATAGCGGAATTTGTGGGGATTTTTGTTGTTTTATTCCGCGATTTTCGAAAGCCAAAAAGTTTATTTGAAGTCTTCTTAATTAAGAAGAAAAAATGGGCGGGACCCGTCTTTAGAAAAGTGGTTTTTCAAAGGATAAAGGTCAGTTTTTTGGCTTGCAGGGCTTTTACAAGTCCCTTAAATGTCTGAAGAGTGATTATGGTGAACTCTAATGTTATAGAAGCGGATACGCGATATGTATGCTGTCCCGAATAACACCCGGTTTGCGAACTATACTGTCTGAGGGCCTGGTACTGAAACTTACCTCAGGAGTTCGTAAGCAGATACTTCCTGTACTAAACAGTCTAGTTATACAGGGAAACCTTAGATACCGTATTTACATCGGTAATTTGCTTTCATTTTAAAATCTTCTTGAATCACTGGTTTTTCACTATCGGGGTGCAAGTGATAGCTACTAAATGCCCCGTGATTCCAAGACATTGATTTTAAGATGTTTTACTGACTCTTCTAGAAGTTCACGAAGTTTTAATGCTAGACCTCAAAAAGTTCTTCGCGGTTGTGGGGAAAAATATGCGCCAACGCCCCTGAATTTAGAGTTTTCCTCAAGTTTTCGGGGAATTTTCTTCCAAAAATGAAAATCGTATGAAAATAACAGCCTTTGACTGCGAAATTTGGGCCTCTTTTTCTTGCTTCAAAAGTGCTGATCTTCTTTTTTCAAAGCTGCTGGTCTTTTTGCTTCAAAACTGATGATTTCCATTTTATCTTCGTGGCAACCAAAGTCTTACCGATTTGGCTGATATATAGTTTTTCCTAACTTCGTTAATCTGGATTAAACTTCCTAAAAACTAACCATTCAGAATGCTGAATTTCTCATCCACGTGTTTCCAATGCTTTCCTTGTGGGAAAATTTCATTCTCGAATTACAACATAATTACTCGATTTTTGATGCATCCTGTAGATATTCTATCTATGCATAAATTCAGGAACATTGAAAATGTATAATTATTATTATATATTTACAATATCCCCCCCCCCCACCTAGAACGGGCTCCGTACCTAAATTGGTCTTTCTAGATTTGGGTACTGCGGGCTGTAAATATATATTGTGGTTATCTAATCTTGGTTGTAGTCTTCTCGATTGTTGTCTAGTTGCTCTAACTCGCCCAACAATCTACGTTGTTCGGCTGGAATTTATACTATCGCCGTAACGTGAAGTTGTGGCAGTAATACCGGTTGATTTTCGTCTTTGTAATTCGTCTTCGTTCTCCGAGTCTGATTCTGTATCCTGACGATCTCTCTGTGGAGACTCGTATTCAGAGATATCAGACTTTGACGTGACTTCATCATCGTCTGACTCAAACGTCACTCTGTTGCCACGTGGTGAAGGTCTAAGGTCATCTAGACGTAGATTAATCTGTTTCCCATCTACTAATACGTCGCACGTTGTATCTCCGTTGACTTTGACTATCTCATGAGGTCCGGACCAGTAAGGATATAATTGGTGCGTTGCTCTCTGACGAACTTTAGTGTTCACTAAGTTGCCGATTTGGAACGTTACGTTTGGTTCCGACTCGTCATGAATTTCTTTGAGAAGGAACTGATCTTGGAGTCTTCTGACGTCTTTCTGTTTCCTATCTCTCTCTTAATTTGTTAGATTTCTTCCTTCAACCTGCAGTGTTTTCGAGAGCAATTCTTCACATGAATTTGGCGGTTTCTGTATCATCAAGATTTTTGGAACCTTTTTCAATTCTTGGATATTTCTCTCGGCAGGGTTTGCTTGTTGGTGTGATTGGCTCGAATAGACAGCTTCTACGTGGTTCTTTTCACACATTTTCCTGTATCTATCCTCGGTGAAAACTGTTCCCATGTCTAAAATGATGGTTTCTGTTTATTCGTACCTGCTGAATACCTCGTTTTCCAAAAAATTGACTACTTTTTGAGATATAGCTTTGTCTATCGTCTTTGCTTGGATCCATTTCGAGAACAAGTCCTCGCAAATATAGATATGCTTTTTGCCAGTGCTTCGTGCAAGAACGTCTAACGGTCCAATGATGTCTATTGAAGGCATTTGGAAAGCGAATTTAGGAAAGTGAGCCCGCAGAGGAGCCTTTTCCTGTTTTTGCTGTGTTTTGCATAGGCTACATGTAATGCAGTTCTTGACATATTTTTCTATGTACTCTTTCTGTTTTCCCAGAAGTACTGTTGTGAGATGGCTCTGTACGTCCCTTGAGCGCCGGGATGAGCTGCACCGTCGGTATCGTGATAGCATACACGTTCTACCAACTTTCTAGGCAGAACTGTCCTACTGTTTCAGGTAGGACTGTTTTCAGAGGACGTAGTACTTCAATCGTTCGTTGTATATAAGTCGTGGTCCGGTGTGCAGGTACTACCTTAACGTGAACTGTAGCTTTTGTTAATTCCACGATTTGGTTTACTCTTAGTAGTGCTATTGATTTCTGAGATTCCGTGTCTGTAGGAACAACAAGGCGGTTTAGGGTCGGCTGATCTTGCTGAGCAATCTAGTCAGCAGGTTCTCTGCTTATGAAATCACATAGTACGTTTTCTTTTTTTGCAACATGTAGTATCTCGAATGTAAATTCATGTAGGACATCGCCCGACGAATAAGTTTGGCCTTCTAGTCCTTGAACTTGTTCAGCCAAGTCAAAACCTCCACAGCCAAGTCAATGCGCAGGATAAATTTTTTACCCTCGAGGTAACCATTAAAGAGTTTTACAGCCTAAATAACGGCTAAACACTCTTGCTCGTTGATATTGTTACGAACGACTAAAACTTATTGATATCCCTCGTATATACAAATATTCCGATGTGATGCGTCATATTTATTATAATGTGCCGAAAGGAATAGTGTCTCGATACGTCATACTTCTAGATAGATCTCAACTTTTATGATCTAGATTTATTTAGGAACTTTCATAGGTATATAAATAAAAATAGAATAAGCGTAGTATAGTTAGTTGAGAGATAAGATGGAATCAAAAATCGATATTATGGATTTTAAAATGAAGGACCTTCAGAGAGAAGTCAATAAAATAAAGAAGCATAGTGCAAATGATAAAGTAATAACCACCAGACAGAACATTAAACCTCCAATTTACGATGGTCAAACATTTTGGATAATGTAGTAACGATAATTTGAAGCTGCCACTAGTTCAAATAACTGGAACTACGAAGAGATGGCTACTTTATTAGTACACGCATTCCGTGGACCAGGAATGGAGTTGTTGCGAACCATTCCTATAATCCAACAGAAGGACTATAGAATCGTTAGTGCTGTGCTTGAAAGAAGATTTGGAGATCAACATCGGCGCCAGTTATATCAGTCAACAGCTAAAGTCAAGGCATCAAATAAACGTAGAAAGTTTACAAGAGTATGAAACTAATATCCGACGCCTTGTGCATCTGGCTTTCCCAGAAGCTACGGAAGAATTTCGAGAAGAGTTTACGATCTAGTATTTGACTGATGGAACAGGGATTAGGAAATACAGCTTATGTTGCGTATAAGCAAGTTTGATTATTGTAGTGAACCGTTGGGCAGGGCTTTGGAAATAGAGGCAGCCGATAATGTGTCAAGACCAAAAGTAAAAACTGTTACCATAAAAAGAAACAAAGACTTATCGAACCAAGCCATGGAGACAACGTTACCTGAAATTCTTAAGAAACTAGACAAGAGAGATAATACTTCACTCCATAGAAGAAACCAGGAAGAACTAAACACAAAAAGTGATATTCCACTTTATAGCAGAAATCAGATCGAGTGCTACAGATGTGGACGGGCCGGACACATGAGACGGAACTGTTGGGTGGAATTAACAAGGCATATAAAGCGCTACAGATGTGGACGGACTGGACATATGAGATGGCACCACATGGAGGTGCATTTAGGTTCTAGTTCACTATCCAGAAACAGCACAGGAGAGAATAAGGAAAAATTGCAACAGTACAATTTTAACATCAAATATAGACCATGAAGACTGCATAACAACGCAGATACCATTTCAAGAAGACCATGTAAGAAAGAATACAAGCACGGCAGCAAAATAGACGAAAGGGAAGAGCTTTCTATTCGGAGAGTCACTTTTGACGTTGATTCAAAGTGGAGTACAGCTCGAATGAGAAAAGATCAACTTTAACTTAAAGGAAAAGTCAATGCTAATCCTATTATTATAACTGTTGATACTGGTGCTGCAGTATTTCTGATAAAGTCAAGTCTTATTGATACATCTAGAACTCTACCATTGTCCAGAAAAGTAATGTTGAGAACCGTAACTGGAGAAGCAGCTGAGGTAGTTGGAGAAAGCAAGTGGAGCCTCTACTCGGAGGGCTAAAATTAAATCATTTCGTGTTAGTTGCCGACAAAGAAGATGAGTTTATTGATCTGATTCGTCAACATGGATTTTCTTTTGACAACAAGCTTAACGTCTTAAAGTTTGGCACTGAAGAATTTATTTTGTCAAAAACCATAGTACCGAACCAATCAGAGTCATTACCGAACAAACAACCAGAATAAAGGGAAATACAGAGAAAATCGTTTACAGAAGAATGGACTAGAGTTTTTTAAGTCATGGCGGATTAGTTCAACGCAGCTCTAAGATTAAAGTAGTACATTTACACAAGTTGAAGCCATACCACAGAGATGTTAAAGCTGATCGGGAAGATCAGAATTAGGAGGGGGGCAGTGTTACGAACGACTAAAACTTATTGATATTCCTCGTAGATACAAATATTCTTCTAGATTATTAAGAACTTCCATAGGTATATAAATAAAGGTAGAATAAGCGTAGTAAGTTAGTTAAAGGTTAGTCGTATATGAGTCGTATAGTAAAGATTAAGTAGTAGTAATAAGTATTGGAAGTATTAATGAAAGGTGTGGTGTTTTATTCTGCGAACCCAGTAAACGATTTTAAAGAGACGAAATCGTAACAATATGATAATTCTTTGCGGCGTTATTGAATTTAGCACTGGCGTGAGAAATTATCATGTTTCGGTGTCCATCTTCCTGATAGAGTACTGCTGCAATGCCAATGCTGCTTGAACCAGTTTTCAGTATGAACGAAAATTCATAGTTCGGCCTGTGCAAGGGCTGACAATTGACCAAAGTTTCTTTGATTTTCGAACGCTTTCTGTTTTCGTGCTGTCTATTTGAATTTGTGATCTTGATGCAGCAAATCCATCAAGGGTGCTGTCAAGAGGGCTAAATTGGGTATGTATTCACGTAACCAATTGCACACACCTAAGAAAAATTGAACTTCTTTTCGGGTTTTAGTGCTTTGTGCTTTTCTATCTTGATCTGATATATCTGTAGAGGGTGTACTTTACCTCCTTTGATACGATAGCCTGAATAGTCAAGCTCGGTTCTCAGCAAATGGCATTTTTTACCAGAGACTTTCAGGCTATGCTCTGCTAGTCGCTTAAAGAATAGTCTTAAGTGTTGTAGATGTTTGTCTATGGTTTTGCTGTAGATGATGATGTCGTCTAGATAAACTATGACGAACTTTTGGATGTATCCTATCAATACTTCCGTTGTCACGAGTTTCTGAAACGTGCTAGGAACACTTTTCAGTCCAAACGGCATAACGCTGAATTGATACGTGACACTATCTGGAGTATTGAATGCGGTGTATTGCTTGGATTCTTCCTCCATAGGTATCTGCCACTGTCCTTTCTTCAGGTCTAGGAGAGAAAAGTACGTTGACGTTGAGATGTCTTTGAATGCATCAGTCACTCTTGGCAAACTTGATGACTCACCCGTGCTGATCTCGTTGATGAGACGATAATCAACACAGAATCTCGGTTTTTTTCGGTCTTTCTATAATAACTCGAGGCGATATTTCGGAAGTTGTCGGTTTGATGACACCTTTTGATAGCATTTCGTCCAGTTGATTATAAAAGATTTCCTTCTTTCCTGGATTCAAGGCATAATATTGCCTGTTTATCACCTTGTTTGTTTTGAGCATGATTTTGTGTGTAATAGTTCACTTTATTGGCTGAATTAATCCTACTTGAAAGATGTTTTGGTATTCTTCTGTCAGTTCTTGTAACGCTGGATTGCTGTGTGTTATTTCTGGAAGGTCTACTACGCTGATCAAGTCGTTAGCGATCTGACTCCAATATAAGGTCTGCCTTTTTTCTTATCCTACTGATATGCTCTTCCGAGCGTAGTTCAAGACAACTCTGTCTTTCTCTAGAAATGGAGTTCTAAAGATCATGTCAGAGTCGAGGCCTTCTATTATGAGAAAGGCTACCTCATACTCGAACTGACCTAACCCTATCTTCATCGTCGTAGTTCTAATAAATTCTGTTTTGTTGTCGTAACAAGCGAGTTGCACGGTTGTCGTCGATGCCGTATTGATGATAATAGGAATTCGATCCGGAACCAAATTAATTTCGGCTCCAGAGTCCAATAAGGCACGCATTTGATGCATTTTTGTCGTAACAGTTACCACAGGATTATTGGCCGGTCTTGTAGAATTCAATTTGATCTCTTTGTGTTCTGTTACTTTAGCCTGAATGATTGTGTAAGATTCTTGAATAGTTCGCTCATTTGTTGAATCTGGAGGTGCAATTAAGTCATCGCTTAATTGTAAATTGCTGTTTATAGAGGAGTGGTTGGACATAGGCTTGGTTGTGTGATATTTCCTGGAATATGGTAGTCAATCAAAGATTCTTGGCTACTTGTTACATTACTTTCCCGTAATGGTTTGCTTTGTTCATGCTGAAGGTGAAGTTGCCTTTTTTCTATTCCTACTTTGTAGCTATTTCTCTGAACTCCCTCACAGTGATCTGTGAACACACTTTGGTGAGCCGCAGTCTCTTACTGGGGTATGGTTGAAGTAGCGTCACTGGTCGTAAGTTTGAAGTGGAGTTTTCGTGAAGGTGGAGATAGGAATTGATTTCATGACGGTGATTACCAGACATGTGTTCGCAGGTGCTAAGGTTTATAATGTAATACGGGCCAAGCTTTTCTGGTTTGATCGGTACTTCCAAGTCAGTCAACACACCATTGTCGTCGATGGATGCACCAATCAGTGATATTAGGTCGCAATCAGTTGCGTTGTGAAGTTGTTGCATCGACATGTTTGTGGATGGTGCGTTTCTGCACTCATCATTAGTATCTCCACCAATCGTAATGAGATCGAATCAGATTGTCTGCGTTGCGGTTGTTGATTTGTCTTGGTTGGGTTGTTGCATTGAAGTGTCGGAGCCAACACTTACTTTCGCGTTTTGTCCTTCGTTAAGTCGGTCTCCGGGAGGTTTTCCGAGGCCGATCCTTTTCGTGGTTTATTTGGCTTGATTGTTGGTTTCTTATCAGAGGCTGGAGTTTTTTTTATTGAGTTTGACAAACTTCGTGGACTTTCGGAGGACTTATCTCGTTTGTAAGCTCCTTTGAAGCTCGTCGTATAGGATAATCGATGTGCCAATGGTGGCCTTTGCAAAATCTGCAAGGTGGTAATGATTGTCGTCATTTTGGTTGTTTTTGTTCTCTTGTGCGAGATTACTTGCGAATCTCGGAGGTTGATTGTACCTCACATTGTTCTGTTGAATATTGCTTTGTAGTGGGTTGGTGATTTAGTTAAATGACCGTTGACCATTATCAGTGTTGAATCCTGACCTTGTATTAGTCGTTGGATTGTCCCTTTGGAAGTTTTTATTCAACATATATGTATTGATTTTTGATCAGAGGCACTTGTTGTACAACAGGTTGTTCTGGTCTTGTCGTTCTTGTCTTGGACACTCTTCTTCCCTAATATCCCTCTCTACTGTTCGCGCTAACGTTGTTAGGCACTCCAGGCTCGTAAGAGGAATACCTTGTAGCCTTGACCGTATCTCAGGTCTTAACTGAGTGATTAAGACAGGAATGAATGATTGAATCATGCCTGTAGGATTTATTCTTGTAAATAATGCATATTTCCTTAAAATAAAAGTTTCTTCTGATTCTGTGACGTTCCGTATAAGTCGACTCGGCAATACTTTCTACATTCTGAAATCTTTCTAAGAATTTGGGCGTAAATTCCTCGTAGTGATGCACATAGGACTTGTATGGCTCAAACCATTTTTTGGCTATGCCACTGAGTCGTTTTTTTACATATAACGTCTTATCTCTTTCTGTGATATGATTTTCAAGGAACCAATAGTTCAGCTCGACTAAAAACTCGTGCGGATCTTCATAGTCCGATCCCGAAAAATTGACTCTGAGTATTGCTTTTCATTGGCTTGACGTTTATTTGGCTAGCTGTTGCGTAAGCGCAGTCAAAGATTTCGCCGTTTCCAATTGAGCAAGGTATGCCATAGCTTGCTTCGTTTGGTAAGAGGTATTTTGAGGCACTTTTATGCCTGTGTTGGCGTGTCCATATGCTTGATCCGGTTCCAAGTTAACGAGCTTCGTCAATATGAAATCAGTCTGCTACGGATTCCTCATGCGTGTCTCATGAACCAGATGTCCATTATCCACGTCGAAGTTGTCATGTTGATCAAAAGATCTCGTCTTTCAGCTAAATTTCCGCTATCAGGGATGCCCTGTCGATTTACGGACAGCGCTCGTCGGACTTGGGACATGGTTTCGGCTGCAAGATTTGTACTTGCGATATTCCCATGTCAATCAAGGAATCGATATTCGTCCTGTCTTCTGGAGGTTTCAAAGCCGACATACGGGAATTGTGAAGGCATTTCGATGGAGGAGCTTATCGAACTTGTGTATGATGTATAGCATATGCGCGTTTTAATCGTAATCCTTGTCCCGGAAACGCTAACGATCGGAATCTTTCATCCAAAGGCCATAACCTAGGGGTAAAATGGTGCGAAAAGCTATGGGGAAATGTGGGTGGAATCGTTGACGCAACGTCTTGTCACGGAACGGGGTCGAATTCGATGTCTTCTGAGCGGAATGTCATGCGTTTCAAGGTTGTCGAACTGACGAAGATTTGATTGTTTCGAGTTGTACAGAACTTGATCTTTTTGTTCTTGAAAGAAAGGGCACTACGCAGGTGGTGCCGAAGAGGACTCACCATATCCGCCCGACCCAGCGAATTGCCAAGCCGCCTCACCTTTCTTGCTGTTAAATTTGGGCACGTTTTTCTGTTGAGCCATAGCTCTTAAATTTTGAAAAATTGAAAACGTTTTTTTATTTGTCAAAAATAAAAAGAGATATTCTAAGACAGGGAAAGTGAGCTAGGAACGCTCGGCGTGTCTTTGAAAAAATTGAAAAAGGGATTGCTAATTTAGTTTGGAGTAAAATTAGCGATTTTTTAGTTGCAAATTGAATGTTTTTGAGACTGTTTGTGTTTGGGCAAATTTCCACGAAAGTCATAGCAAAAAATTCGTATGTTCGTTTGTCTTTCGCTTGTGGAAAAGAGTATGCAAATTTAGTTTAGTTTTACGAGAAATGCTGATGTGCAATTTTAATGGCATATGGATTTTTATGTTCGTTGTGCAGGTTGGTGACTCCAGATCGTGTAAACGCGCCTCGTTAGTAAACAAAATTGATCTACCAAAATTTGAATCACGGATTCTTTTGTTTTGAATAAATTCACTAAATGTAAGGCGCACGGGGGGATCAATTGGTAAAAGTTTCTGAAACTTGTGGATCTGATTTAGGTGCAAAAACTGTTCTTTAAAAATAGCATTTACAATAGTTTTAGGGATATCCAGCTCACGTTCTAAGCGGCGGATATTAACACTTAGTTCTTCTCCAACTTTTTCCAAAATATCCTCTTCCTTTCGACTGTTCGAGTTGTTCGATTACTACCTTCAAATTTTTTCTCAAAGCTGCTCGTTTCTTGGAGATGGCGATTAATCTTTACAAATGTTTAATGGTTTGGCATTCGACGGTTAGGAAAACTCTTCTTGTAAACCCTAACACTTCGACACCCATTTCTTTACAAAATCCGTACACCAGGAGCATGTCAACCTTCTCAGAGTGTGTATAGTGGTCCAGAAAAATAGACTTAAAAATTTAGAATGTTGATCTTACTTTAGTCGACTTCTTAAATAGTGGTGGCAATTTATCGATAGAAAAATTATTAAATGTCATAGTAACAAAGTCACTCAAAAAATTATTGTAACAGGTATTTTTTATGATTACAGTTAATTGGTACATGCATATAATGAAAATTTTTCCTGGCAAAACCACTCAACCAACGACAATTTTTCAAGAGGTAAAAAAAACTTTCAAAAACATGTGATTATCCGATAACATATCTAGGTTGTCATAAAGTTAATGAGCTAAAAAATCATAAGTGATGTTTATAAGTGACGTCACTTCTATAATACTTACATTACTTTATAGCCAGTCTTTATAACCGTCAAGACGTCATATTATAGTGTTAGATCACACACCAAAATTAATTAAATTCAGTTGTAATGTTCCCAAGAAATTTGTGAAAAATCAATATTTTGACGTCTTCTACCGCCTAAACAAAGCAGTATCGGATATAATTAAGTTGGCCGAAATCGACCTACTTTGACGTCAGGAATGTGTCAAACGTTGTACACATTTTCCAGACACAATATATATATATATATATATATATATATATATATATATATATATATATATATATATATATATATGAAGTAAAATACAAACAGTAAATGTAAATTTCTCCCCATCTTATCCTTTCTGTGTTAGAGGTTGCACAGTTAGAATAAATTGGTATAAAACGCAAATTTATCCTATTCCACCACCATCGAGATGATGGCCTACCTGTACCACCATACCGAGAAGAAAGTAAAAACTTACCCTCCCCGCTACAGTGATACGGCAGAGATACATGTTTCGTCTCTACTAGACTCATCAGGGTACCGACATGCACCTGGCTGTGCAAAGGACAGATCGGAAGGAAGCATGCAAATACTGAACGCGGCTTCGCCGACCTCCCGCCGGATGGCGTATATATGTTTATTCGGCTTTCACCGATTCACCCGTGTGAGATGCAATAGCAGTGGACATATCCACATTATGCCGTTGTAGTGCTGAAATCACATTCAGCAAACGTACAACTATATGCAGCTCCGTGTATAGAATGAAGTAAAATACGAACAGTAAATGCAAATTTCTCCCCATCTTATCCTTTCTGTGTTAGAGGTTGCACAGTTAGAATAAATTGGTATAAAACGCAAATTTATCCTATTCCACCACCATCGAGATGATGGCCTACCTGTACCACCATACCGAGAAGAAAGTAAAAACTTACCCTCCCCGCTACAGTGATACGGCAGAGATACATGTTTCGTCTCTACTAGACTCATCAGGGTACCGACATGCACCTGGCTGTGCAAAGGACAGATCGGAAGGAAGCATGCAAATACTGAACGCGGCGTCGCCGACCTCCCGCCGGATGGCGTATACATGTTTATGCGGCTTTCACGGATTCACCCGTGTGAGATGCAATAGCAGTGGATATATCCATATTATGCCGTTGTAGTGCTGAAATCACATTCATCAAACATACAACTATATGCAGCTCCGTGTATAGAATGAAGTAAAATACGAACAGTAAATGCAAATTTCTCCTCATCTTATCCTTTCTGTGTTAGAGGTTGCACAGTTAGAATAAATTGGTATAAAACGCAAATTTATCCTATTCCACTATCATCGAGATGATGGCCTACCTGTACCACCATACCGAGAAGAAAGTCAAAACTTACCCTCCCCGCTACAGTGATACGGCAGAGATGTGTCGTCTCTACTAGACTCATCAGGGTACAGACATGCACCTGGCTGTGCAAAGGACAGATCGGAAGGAAGCATGCAAATACTGAACGCGGCTTCGCCGACCTCCCGCTGGATGGCGTATATATGTTTATGCGGCTTTCACGGATTCACCCGTGTGAGATGCAATAGCAGTGGATATATCCACATTATGCCGTTGTAGTGCTGAAATCATTCTTCATTCTATACACGGAGCTGCATATTGTTGTACGTTTGCTGAATGTGATTTCAGCACTACAACGGCATAATGTGGATATATCCACTGCTATTGCATCTCACACGGGTGAATTCGTGAAAGCCGCATAAACATATATATGCCATCCGGCGGGAGGTCGGCGAAGCCGCGTTCAGTATTTGCATGCTTCCTTCCGATCTGTCCTTTGCACAGCCAGGTGCATGTCGGTACCCTGATGAGTCTAGTAGAGACGAAACATGTATCTCTGCCGTATCACTGTAGCGGGGAGGGTAAGTTTTGACTTTCTTCTCGGTATGGTGGTACAAGTAGGCCATCATCTCGATGGTGGTGGAATAGGATAAATTTGCGTTTTATATCAATTTATTCTAACTGTGCAACCTCTAACACAGAAAGGATAAGATGGGGAGAAATTTGCATTTACTGTTCGTATTTTACTTTATTCTATACACAGAACTGCATGTAGTTGTACGTTTGCTGAATGTGATTTCAGCACTACAACGGCATAATGTGGATATACCCACTGCTATTGCATCTCACACGGGTGAATCCGTGAAAGCCGCATAAACATATATACGCCATCCGGCGGGAGGTCGGCGAAGCCGCGTTCAGTATTTGCATGCTTCCTTCCGATCTGTCCTTTGCACAGCCAGGTGCATGTCGGTACCCTGATGAGTCTAGTAGAGACGAAACATGTATCTCTGCCGTATCACTGTAGCGGGGAGGGTAAGTTTTGACTTTCTTCTCGGTATGGTGGTACAGGTAGGCCATCA
This sequence comes from Diaprepes abbreviatus, assembly GCA_034092305.1. Classification (NCBI taxonomy): domain Eukaryota; kingdom Metazoa; phylum Arthropoda; class Insecta; order Coleoptera; family Curculionidae; genus Diaprepes; species Diaprepes abbreviatus. The sequence goes on along the minus strand of JASJET010000091.1, from coordinate 2,350,732 downwards.
TCTCGATGGTGGTGGAATAGGATAAATTTGCGTTTTATACCAATTTATTCTAACTGTGCAACCTCTAACACAGAAAGGATAAGATGGGGAGAAGTTTGCATTTACTGTTCGTATTTTACTTCATTCTATACACGGAGCTGCTTATAGTTGTACGTTTGCTGAATGTGATTTCAGCACTACAACGGCATAATGTGGATATATCCACTGCTATTGCATCTCACACGGGTGAATCCGTGAAAGCAGCATAAACATATATATATATATATATATATATATATATATATATATATATATATATATATATATATATATATATATATATATATATATATATATTCTTTAGAACCTTGTTATTTGTAGAAGTCGGTTAAAAGTTATTTTAAAACATTATTTACACCTACCAAATCCCCAGTATCAATTTTAAACATAATCTAGAAATACTATAACTAATTACAGTTATCAGTCCACAACAACGAAAAGATACTTTTTAAATATATTATTTTACTTGCTTTTATTTCTTTCCTGTTCGATCACTTAACCTTTTTACTTTACAACTTAGCAATGCCTTCAGACGTTTACTTAGCAAAGCAGTAAAATTAAAATATATTTAGTGGACGCTACGAAATCCAAAAAAAAAAAACGACGAGTAAATATTTAGTACGCCAAGTGCATAATTTCTAAAACGACGTTTAGTGATGGGATAATAAAAGGTTTCATGCTTAATTAAAGAAAAAACAAACAGAAATAATTTCTGCTCATAGGTTCCAAAATATACTAACAAAAAATTTATATTATTTGTTATAAAATTTATAGTCGTTAGCCGGTGGATTTGTAAAAGAACACTGTCAATATGTACGTATATATGTATATATATATATATATATATATATATATATATATATATATATATATATATATATATAAGGTGTCATAAAATTTACTCAAGATTTGAATTTCTCGCCATTTGTACGGTAAAGTTTGGCAACAATGTATAAAGCAATACTTAAAAATAATAAAAGTTGGGCGGCCACAGTTCGTAAATTTTTTAGAAAATATGGTCGAAATATTGGTTTAACTTCGTAAACTGTGGAGATAGTAAATGAAATACTCTGGGAGGCTTGATCAATTGGTGATGCTAAACACACCATCCAATAACAAGCCGTTCAAATGTTAATATTGAAGCTGTGCGTGAGAGTATTGATGAAAGTCCAGAAACATCGATTGGGCGCCGTTGACAAAAATTGCAAATTTCAAAAAACTTTCTGCAGCGTATATTCACTAAAGATCGGCGTCTTCATGTTTACAAAGTTCAGTTGATACATGAACTGAAACTTAATGAGCATGCATAGCGAAGAGGGTTCGTTGAATGGATTATTGAACATAAACAGGTAAATGATAATTTTAGAGCAAAATCATCCTAAGAGATGAAGCTCATTTTCACATTGATGGCTTCGTTAAGCGTCAAAATTGCCACATTTTTGGGTTCAGTGAACCCACATGTGATTGTCGAAAACAAATGTGTCCCGAATTTGTCAATGTTTGGTGCGGATTTTGGACTGGAAGAATTATTGGATCATACTTCTTCAAAAATGAGGCTGGTCAAGCAATGACTGTTACTGCTTGATACTGCGACATGCTAAACGAGTTCTATCTACCTAAATTGGATAATATTGATGTGGACGACATGTGGTTTCAAGGTGATACCACGTGCCATATACCTCGTGAAAGAGTTTAATTACTGGATGAAATATTCCCTGATCGTGTACTTTCTCGTTTTTATGATCAAAATTGGCCTCCTAGATCATATGATTTAATACCACTCGATTTCTTTCTATGGGATTATTTTAAACCAAAAGTCTATGCTTACAAACTCACAAGCACCCCTACACTGAAAGAGGATATTCAGCGCTGCATCAATTAAATTTAGCTACGTTTATGCAAAACGTTTATGGAAAATTTCGACAAAAAAGTACATATGTGCCAGCAAAGCCGCGGAGGCTATTTGCTGGAGTGTTATTCTATACATTACCCTATCTTATGTACTTTATGATTCAATAAAGAAATCACAAATTAAACAGAAACTGCGTTTTCTATTTAATTCACATCTTGCATAAATTTTGGAACACCCTTGCAGACAGACGGACAATCAGAAAAAAGCAACCTCTATCCCTCTTCACAAGCTTCTTTTCATGTCTGTAAAGTTTCATCGAAATCGGTACATCCGTTTCGACGATAAGCCCGTGGAGACAAACAGATAAAACAGCCTATATTACTCCTAATACTATCCTCTTCATGTCTGTAAAATTTCATGGTAATCAGTTCAGCTGTTTTGAAGATTAACCCGTGCAGATAGACATACAGAAACAAAAAAAGCCTATATCACCTCTAAAATCTTCCTTTTGTGTCTATAAAGTTTCAGTGAAATGGGTTTAACCGTTTCCGCGAAGACGGACCAACAGACAAACAAACAGATAGCCACTTCAATTTTCTTTATATGTATAAACAGTGGTATTAGCAGTTCTGTTTGTTAAGAATAATGTCGGTAACCAAGGATTAAGAAAATTGTGGTTATATGGCTAGTCTTTTGGGAGCACCCTGAATAAAAATTATATTATTAAAAAAAAGACTTTTTTTTAAATAAACCAATAATTGTGCTTTTGCTAAGCCTCATCTTTCGCTTGAAGGTAACAAAAAAGCCTTCTATTTGCTAATATTCTTAAAAAAAATTCTTGTTTAATGATCGAAAAAATATTTTGATAAATTATAAGGTTAGTTTGTGCATCTACATATCTCCAATTAAGACTTACAATGTTATCACATAGATGCACGCTCTATAATCGATCTAACCAAAAGAAAGCATACGCGTCGCCTTTATATGGCCCATCAGTTACAGTCTCTGAGGACCAAAGGTTTGTTTTTAGGCCGTCCATACGAATTTTTGGAAATCATTAGTAGATGAGGTTTTGAAGTTATCCTAGATGTTTTTATAGTGTGACAATAGAACGTCCCTATACAGACGCGAAATAAACATGAATCGAAATTAACTATAACCCCAAATAATAAAAAAGTCCAGACACTTTGGTTTCAGGTAGCACCATATTTCAAGATTGTAGAAATTTTCATATTACAAAACTTTTATTAAAACATGTTTTCAAGTTGTTGAAAAATAAGAAAAATTGGCTATTTTGTCACACTATTGTGGCACCATATAATATATATATATATATATATATATATATATATATATATATATATATATATATATATATATATATATATATATATATATATATTTATGTCCGCCGATTACTTCGGAACAGCTGTACCGATTTAAATGAATTTTTTTGCGTTATGTTAAGGAAGTTTTTTCAGTAGTCTCATATCATTTTGATCAAAATTAGTTCAGTAAAATTCGAGACGGCGAACAAAAAATTTAATTTTGTCCAATTTTCTCCAGAACTGATATGGGGAAGTTTTCGGGCTCGCACATACCGAATTATTATTTTTTTTAATTCAAAGTGGCGGATTAAATATTTTATTTTTCTTAATTTTGTTCAACATTGGTACTGGGTAATTTGTAAGGGTTAAAGTACGAACATAAAAGTGATATAAAAATAATAGTCTCATTTCCCTGATAAAAATATTTAAGATTTGACTTATATAGATTTTGATATCTTAAGTTATTCAATCGAGACGTTTTTTGACTTATCAGTCATTCCTCTTGTTTATGTATTTATATATTTATTTTATAAACAATGCAGCTTTGTAGTCATTGTGTTTCAGTGAAAAACATACCAGTGCCAAGGAAATTAGTTATTCAAAATTGTGCTTTTCTAAATGTATTAAGTAATAGTACATAAAAACTGTAGAAATATTTTGTGACGAATTTATTATCAAGAAAAAAAATACAAAAAATTTGCATAAAATAAATACACCATATTGTAGCAAAATGTTAACTATCTGGTTTTTTCTATATTTAGATATGTTAGCTACTGTGCCTTCTTTACTAAAATCAGTCACTCTGAAAACCCGGAAACAGTATAATGCTCTCTCGCGGATTAGTAAAACGATATAGAGATTCAACAAGTATTGCTCTAATTCTTTGAGTAGTTTCTTTTTAAATACTGATATGTTATATTTTCAGTGTTTCACGGACCAGTCATTTTCTTACAACAGACTCTAGTCTCAAATTGGCTGGTTCTAAAGTAATATAGTGTACGAATAAAAAAGCTCCATTTAAAAGTGTGTTAATAAATTACATTAATTATAAATTTATGTACTTAATGCGAATTATTAAGGTCTTATTTTCGTTTTAATTTCTTAAGCATAAGTTTCGATATTTCACTAAGTTATTTCGCCGATTAAAATTAGATAAGCAGACACGGTATTTAATTATTCTTTTAATATATAGTTTTCAAGCGTTGGATAAAATAGTCAAATAAACCAAATGTTTAAAGTTTTAATCGCTTTGTCTTGTTTTCACAATAAAATGAAGTTCTTATATACAAAAATATTGATATTAATACACAAAAAATTTTAACAAAAAAGGCCGGTATAGGTGGTGGCCAGAACGATGCTCTGTAAATGAAAATGTTTAATAAAATAGCACTGATGTCCAACATTGGCGAACCCGTTTTTGGGTTCCCAGTTGAAATAATTTTAACTTATCATGTTTTATAGGGTATTCTGTGTGTTTTTAGCACTTAAAAAGAATCTTTTTTTAGATTTGAAATATTATACTTTATACAGTGCGCAATACCAGATTAAGAAGTAATTTCATATTTTGATAAATCACGCAATTTTGTCAACAAATTCTAAAACTTAATAATACTGACTTCAATACTTCAAAGAATTCTACCAATTAACTTGTTCTAATACAAAACTTTAGTATATTGATGAACATCTGAAGATAAAGAATACCTCTTTTTATTAATTTATAGAAGAGAATTTTTAGATTTTACGGTAACAACTATAAATATATTACTAACTGAAAAGTAAATTTACATTATTTGTATTTAATGTCACTTAGATTTATATGTTTTAATAATGTATTATAAAAATCGAGTTTCTATCGACATAAATAACCTGAAAATTATCTTTAAGAGCAAAGAGCTGAAAGCTCTAATGTTTATTAAAATATAGGATTCTAAAATATCTCGAGTTATATGTAAGACTGTCTATGTAAAGACACCATAGTTTTTTTAATATTTAACTTGACCAGAATCATGTTATCATTAAGCATCATCATCAGTTTAAACAAAAAACACCACAGTAGTAAATGAAATGCTACAAAAATACGGATTTTTTTCTTTCAAAATTTAAATATTTGTCATAAAAATATAACAAACTTCTTGTTAAACAAATATTAAAATTCAAAATATGTCGTAGCTCTTCAATGCATTTTCGATACTTGATTTTTTCCATAATAAATGTTATTAAATTATAAGTTTGTTTGAACACTCTAGAACGGCTTTTTACTGTTATTTTTTATTAATTATTCTCATTGTAATTATTTTCTTTTTCAAAAAAGTAAACACTTCGGTTCTACAAAATACCCTATTTGTAATAGAGTCCATAAATCATATTTATTATTTTTATGACAGGTTAATTATATCGTTACGGGTTTTCACAAGTTTATAATAATTTTTCATATACAATGGCTACAAACTTATAACCAGACCAGTAAAAATGGAAAATTTTGTTTATTTGATTAACTAAATAGTCCAACTCCATAGCAACTACATAGGGTTTAAAAATTAAATCTATTCTGGCTAACAGGATTTCAACTATTTTTTTTATGATACGATATTTGGGTAATTAATTGTTTCTTGTAATGCGGTTAACTAACTAATCATCGGTAAAATAATAAAAAGTAGGTAAATAAAACAAATTCCTGTAATTACTGAAAAGATATAAAACTAAGATCTTATATTGATCATAAAGAATATGTCACTTTTTCTTCTAATTTTAATTTTGTTATTGATTGCATTTAGAATTGAATTTAAAATCTACTCAAAAATTGCTTATAAACTTTGTAAATTATTTAATTTTCGTTTCTTCTAAAATCATTTTTTATTAAAAATTGGATATGCCTCTCACATTTTTCATTACCTAATAGAACATTGAGACTTACCTTTTTAAATATTTGAGAAGTAAGTTCCTTTACTAAGAATTTTTTTTCAGGTCTGGTGTCAAGACATTTTTTAATTATTCTAAGAGCTTCTTCTACAATAATAACTATTTGGTTACTGGGTTTTTTAAGAACTACTGTCAAATTTGCTGTTAAATACGTTTTATGAATTATCAAAAGTTGGTTGATACCAGTAAAATTATCTTTTTCCAAGAGAGAAGCTTGGCAATCTGAACAGTTATATCTGTCTATACAAAGTTTAACTAAATACCCGGTAAAATATACATTTGAACAATTTTCCAGTGTTACAGTTTTTTCATTTGTAGAAAAAATACTAGAAGAACTCTAAGATGTTGATGATGCCACATCCGATTCTGAATTTTTTTCACTATTATTTTCATTAATAGAGTTTCTCTTACCAGTACACTCTTTAGCAAGTGGTTCTGAGAATAGATTGAAATCTGTATCTGACTCACAATTCGTCAATTCAGATGGTTTCACTAGATTAATTTTAGCATTTAAACGAAATGTATATCGAAATGTCCGCACTGTTGGGTTGGGGTTAAAACCACCTCTTTGCCTATATGTTGAAAAAGAGTTTTTAACAACGTCTTGATTTGCCTTATTGGTTAGTAAATATGGATAACCCCTACGTTTTTGACAATTGTATAGCGACAACATTCCGACGAATGACTGAACCATGCCATGAAAACAGGGTGGTGTACATGGGCCTTTAGATATTATTTTTTAAGTATGTTGAATTTTAGCTTTAGCATTTTTTATAGTAGTTTCGATTAGAGGTCTCTCGTTAGAGATGGCACGATTATAAGTATTCTTAGAATATAAATTTTTGCTATTTAATGGAACAAAAAGATCATTTATAAATTCAACAAAGTCTGCGGTATCTAATGCGGTGGTGCTATTGAGTTGGCTTGTATCAATCGGCTGTTCTTATAGTAGCCGCTACAGACCTGCTAAAAATTTGTAATGTCAAAGTGCAATTAATTTTCTCAAATGAGCCAGGCTCTTAGTGACTAGAAGTTAGTTTCATCAAGCTCTTCCGGTTGCACTTTTTAAATCTATTTCATAAGCTTTTTTTATATCATTCCAATTTTTAAACAAATGAGGGACGTCAAAAATTCCAAATATTTTAATCCCATTAACAAAAAAATATGGATTTTCTTCAGTCATACCAAGGTTTTTTATGGCGGCTTGATTATTAGTGGCTTGATCACAAATAAGGGTATGCACATTCAGTCCTGTTAAAAACACCTTATTTATGGCCTTAATCAGTAGAGTCTTCAATACTGCATGTTTCATGGAACTGCCACAAACAAAATATGCTAGAAGCAGTTTCTATGATGTAAAGAGGCCTCTAAGCATTAAAACCATTATTTGCGTCCCAAATTTGGAGGTTCGCCTATAAGATCTAGAAGCTTGGAGCAGTCTAAATTTTTTGTAATATTCATCTCCTCGAAAACCAGAGTATACTCTCTGACCTGGTATTCCATAGTATCTACTTACCTTTTTAAATTTTGAAGTAGTCTGGGGAGTAGTGAACATAACCCGATCCTCTCCATCCCCCCACTCCTCGACCTTGACCTTGACCTTGCCCCACCCCTCTTTGGCCCCGCCCACATGTCCTTGTCATTGACCTTGAAAGTGCACGTGCGCTTTGTCCTTGGCCTTGACTTTGCGTTCAAGGTTGTGTGCGTGTGACCTTGACCTTGAGCGGGACGACCTTGACTTTGTTGGAGGTCATCTTGGGTGTGCGACCTTGAAGATATATTACGTGGTTTGGGGTGACCTTGAATGGTTTTATATAGGGTATGGGGCAGTTTCATTCATCAGTTGGCTCTGACTTGTATAGGTAGTACATGTGTTAATATTTGACAAATCATGGCATATGTTTGTGAAAATTGCGGTTCTAAGTTTACTAATAGTTATAATATGAGGCGTCATAAAAGAGAATCGTGTGCGGCGAGATTTAATGAAATGCCTGGAGGAAAACGGCTCCGAATTGAAGAGTATACATCGACGATTCCGGTAATTATTTGCACTACATGTAATGTAGATGTTCCAATAAATCATATGTCAGCGCATAAACGAACACAACGACATAAAAATAATTCATGTTTGCCGTTATGTCATGGTGCGCAACTCGTTGAATGTGCCTTCAAAAGGAGAATTGCAACCTATTGGGTTAGCAGTGATATGGAGCATTCCGATTACGTAAAGTTCTTTGCAGACATTAAATCCAAGGTGGTGGAACTTGTTAATAATTTATTACGTGTGCATCATGCTTTAAAAGTTAACATGACAGCTGTTGGCGAGTACATGCTTCCATCACATGAAATATTCAGTGAAAAATCCTTCAACACTGCTAATCAAATAATTAGTGTAGAATGTTTACCATTATTTCACCGAATTAATAAAAACGCAGGCGACAGAGTTCCAGGAGAAAGATTCAGGTATGGAAAAATCAAAACCCGATATATTAAACTGATTTTTATATATTATTTTTCTTGTTATAGGGTGGGGTCTTGTGCGAATTTTATACTTGGAAGTTAGTATCAACAAGTATATGCCTATGGCTGGCTCATCAGACATCAAGTTGCCGTGTTCTATTGAAAAGAAAGGAGCTGTCGTCAATGTGATTAACCAGGATGAATTTTGCTTTGCGTGGGCTGTAACATCAGCATTGTTTCCTCCAACAGCAGAGCCTTCACAGAAGACATCCTACCCCCATTTTTCTAGAGTGCTAAATTTAACAGGTATGGATTTTCCAGTAAAATTACGTGACATTAAAAAATTTGAGTAAATGAACAACATATCAATTAACGTATACGGTCTGGAATCTAAATATGAAAATAATGAACTAATACATGAAGTTATTGGTCCACTGAGGTATGCGTCAAAAATGTTGGATAGACATGTAAATTTATTGTTAATTACAAAAGACTGTAGTAGTAAAGATGGCGGTGAACATTTTTGTGATACGACTTGTTCAAAGAGTCATTATTGTTGGATTCGGGATTTATCACGTTTAGTTTCAAGTCAAATTAGTTGTCAACAACATAAAATATATTTCTGTGATGGTTGCCTCATTTATTTTAGTACACCGTCAGCTTTAACTTTACATCAAAACTACGATTGTAACCACATTTTCACGCAAACACCCTCAGTGGATTTAAAAATCGATAAATTTGGAAAGAGTGTGCCGGAAAATATTTTAAAATTCGAGGGTATAGAAAAGCAAATGCGCGTTCCATTCGTAGTTTATGCAGATTTCGAATCTGTTTTAAAACCCGTTAAAACGGTACAACCAAACCCACAAAATTCTTACACAGTAAAAAGTTTTAAACATGAACCATATTCTTTTGCTTATTTAATTAAATGCTCTTTTGACGACTCACTTTCTAAATTTGAGCTATTTCGGGGGAATAATGCAGCTCAACTATTTGTGGATCGTATCGAGTGTGATTTAAGGGCTCTATATAACACATATTTAAAAGACATTAAGCCTATAAAACCGTTAACGCCTGAAGAAAAAGGGGAGTTTAATGATTCTAAAATATGTGGTATATGTGAAGGCCCTTTTGAAGAGGGCGAGATTAAAGTACGAGACCACTGTCACATAAATGGTGCAAAAAGATTTGGTGCTGCACATTCCGTTTGTAATTTAAATTATAAATTACCCTCTTTTATCCCTATCATATTTCATAACTTAAGCGGCTACGATAGCCATTTATTTATAAAAGAGTTATGTAAATATGGGGATAAAATTGGTGTTTTGGCTCAAAGTAAGGAAAAGTACATATCATTTACCAAAAGCATTTATGTGCACGATTATTTTGATAGTAAATGTGGAAAAGTCAAGAGGAAATATTTAAAGTTGCGATTTATTGACAGTTTTAAATTTCTGTCAACGTCTTTGGAAAATTTTTCAAATATCAACCAATTTAATTTGATTCGTCAAAAGGGTGTTTTTCCCTATAGCTTTATTGACTCTATAGAAAAAATGGAAAATACATGTCTTCCAAGTAAAGATGAATTTTATGATAATTTACGGGAAGAACATATTAGCGATGAAAGCTATAGAAGAGCAAAAGAAGTATGACGCTTGTTTGGGTGTAAAACTTTGGGGGACTATTCGGACGTGTATTTAAAATCAGATGTGTTGCTATTGTGTGATGTTTTTGAGCAATTTCAGAATAATTGTTTAAAATTCGATAAACTTGATCCAGCACATTACTATACCCTTCCAAGTTTATCATTTGATTGTATGCTGCGTATGACTAAGGTAGAGTTAGAGCTCTTAACTGATATAGACATGATACATTTTTTTAAGAAAGGTATACGTGGCGGCATAAGCCAGTGTACAGAAAGGAAGCACATCGCTAATAATATTTTTTTACCAGACTATGACCCAACAAAACCTTCTTCATTTATAATATACCTTGATGCTACAAATCTATATGGTCACAGTATGTCACAAGCATTACCATATGGTGGTTTTCGATGGTTAAGCGAGCGCGAAATTCTGGATTTAAATATTATGGCTGTTGGTGATGATAGTTGACATGGCTACGTTTTGGAAGTGGATGTGCATTATCCGACTGAGTTGCATGATGCACATTCTGATCTTCCATTTCTAGTAGAAAATATCATACCGCCAACAGAAAACGCTAAATTGCCGAAATTAATTCCTAATTTACAAGATAAAAAAAAATACATTGTACACTATAGAACTTTAAAACAAGCCATCGCCAACGGCTTAGTGGCAATACAAACCCATCGAGTATTACAGTTTAAGCAATCAAAATGGCTAAAATCGTATATTGATTTTAATACCAATTTACGTAACAAGGCCACCACAAAATTTGCGAAGGACACTTTTAAATTAAAAAATAACGCGATATTTGGTAAAACTATGGAAAATGTGAAAAATCGAAAGGATATAAAATTAGTAACACATTGGGATAACAGTGTAGGCAGAAATGGAGCTAGAGCACTAATATCCCGCCCCAATTTCAATAGTAGCTCGATATTTACCGAGAACTTTGTTGCTATATATATGAATAAAGTTAAAATATTGTACAATAAACCAATTTATATCGGATTTTCCATATTGGATATATCAAAGACTGTAATATACGATTTTTATTATAATTTTATTAAATCCAAGTTTGGCGATGATGCTTCGTTACTTTACACCGATACTGACTCGCTTATATTAAAAGTGTATTCGGAAAACTTTTATCAAACTATATCAGAAAACCCCGAAAAATACATCAAATTACCCCGAAATTAATAATTTCAACATAATTAAAAGTAATTCTGTAGTTGGTAGAATGAAAGATGATTTTCCTAGTGATCCGATAATAAGTTTTTATGGTATCTGCGCGAAGGTTTATTATGTAAAGTCCATTAATAATGAATTTAAAAAAGCCAAAGGTATCAAAAAATGTGTTATCGAGAAAGACCTTCATCAGGAAGACTACCAAAGAATTGTTGAACGGGGTGGTTTGATATTAAGAAAGATGAAGACATTTAGAAGTGAATTACATAACATTTATACCAACATAATAAATAAAGTAGCATTATCACATAGCGATGATAAACGTTGTGTAATTTCCAATTCAACCAAAACTCTACCTTGGGGGCATGCAGACATAGATTTTTACAAAACAGACCCGGAAGAAAACTTAGCAAATTTAGTCACCGTGTTGGAATCATTTCTAAGTCAGGACAGCACGTAATCTGGAAAATCCATATTTCATTATTTGTATTGTTTTTATTATTTCTATTGAACATACAACATTAATATGTAACGATAATATTGTAATTTTTTTTTAAATAAAAAACATATATTCATTACTTGATTGCTTTTTATTGAACCTTTATTTTAAAACTATAAATATAATGAAGTGTCGACAAATAACAAAGTGTAAATGTTATTGTTGAAAAATTTGCCTAACAGTAAATTAAACGCACAGGTCTACGAGCAAATGTTTAATGTGAAACAGTTTTGCTGACAAGATCCTCCATAATCTTTTCAATTTTCAACATTTTAGAGTTAAGTTCATCACGCAGTTCGTCTTGACTATGTTCATATATTGCAATAACAGTATCATCAATGTATCCTCTAAGTTCTTGGCCGGTTTCAATTAATTTCTTGCGTACGTAACCTTCTAGTTGGTTTCTGAATATATCTTTAATAACAATTGTTGAGTCATGTAAAGCTTTCTGCGTATCTTGCACACACTGAGCAAGGTTATTATCAACATAATTTCGTGTGGTCGCATCGTCTCCTTCAAGAGGTTCTGCTAAATAGCACAATCTTTTGCTTCCCATGTCGTAATCTCCATTAAGTGTAAGTTTAAAACCTATTCCTGAAGAACCTCGCATAAAGTTAAAATCCTTAAATTTTTTTTTGCGACCGAACTTATCAATAGTGTTTTACTTCTGACATTGTTATGTGAGACTGATTTGAAACCATTAGATTTCACCCTAATATATGGTTCTATTTCATTAAGACTCTGCAGAAAAATATGGATTGCAAAACGTATTTTAGGTGATGTTTAATAAATACACATATAGATTCATTTTACTATTGTTTTATTGGAAAAAAAAATTAAAATATAACAAAAGATTGAGTTTACTTTTTATTTTAAAAAATAAAAAAAATATAATAAACAAAAAAATTAAAAAATAAAGAAATAAAATACATGTAAATTTCTTCTGTACAGGTAAGCTTCTTCTATGACCCAATTTCTTCTCTGGATGGCACGTTTATTAATGTCCTTGAACTGGTAGTAAACTAGTCCACAAAAGCCGCATTGTATAAACTTAACCCTGAAAAGGTCAATGTAGTTGAAGTCGTACGTAAGATCATTCCGCCAGCAGATACCTAGTCTTTTACAATGATGACAAGTTAAATAAAAAGCTTTTGGTATATGACTGTATGTTTTAGCTGCTTCACTAGGTTGTTCATCAGTTGGCAACATGATGTTTGAATATGTTGTACTTTTCAATCGCTGTACTCTATTTATGTATTACTTTTTAAAATAACCTTGACAGGACCAAAAAAAAATCCTTGAAAATTACAACCTCGAAAACGACCCTGACATTGACGGGTACTTTGCCCTTGGCCTTGGCCTTGCATCTCACAAGTTTAGTGCTATATTTATATGTTTCTTTAAAATAACCTTGACAGGGACAAAAAAAAATCCATGAAAATTTTAACCATGAAAACGACCCTGGTATTGCCGGTTACGTCGGCCTTGGTCTTGGCCTTGTATCTGACAAGTTTAAATATTATACTTAATGCATCGAACAAAAGGAATAAAGGTGGTGTAGTGGGGGAAATGGGCATAGAATGAGACTTGCTGGCTCGAGCTCTTCACAGTTCATCAGAACACCAAACAGTGCAGTAGTAAGATAAAGTTATAGTGTGAGTTGTAGTATCGAAGATGTCATCAAGTGTAAGGTCTCTTTTGGATGCTCTTGACGAGAGCTGCGGTTCGCAACAAGGCATGTTGGAAAACATCAGTGGCTTGGAAGTGTTAAGTCCGGGGGTATTCGAAAATTGGAACGGCAGGGAGCAAGAATATGCCGAAGACAGAGCCCTGAATGATGGTTGCGACGAAGAGTTGGTGCAGTCGGCTGCGCAATTCCTCGAATGTTGGACGGAGGAGAAGGAGCCGAAAATCAACATAATAAGCGATGTGGTTGTGCGAAAAGAATCGCGGCCTAACAGGGAATCTTCTCCGAAAGCTTCCAAATTAAAGAAGCTTTTGACTATGCGGAAGTCGGAAATCGCCGATAAAAAAACCTTTTATTCGGCGATTAAAGGTGTGGGGCAAGGAAAGAAGAAGTTTAATTTTAAGCATCCTTCCACCCCTGTTCCATTGCCTGACTTCCTGAAAACAGCACCACAAGAGCCGTTGTCCGTAGAAGTAAAAGTGATCGAAGGCCCCGATGAACCAACACCACCAACGCCACCAACACCGGCCAGCGTAGAGCAGGAAGTGTCGGAGGTAAAGTCTTCCCCAGCGCCACTGTCGCCGATATTAGGGTGCCGGAAACCTATGAAGAAGCGGTTTAAGCGGTGTTTTGAAGGCGATGACGTTTCCGCTGCTTCGTCGTCGTCGTCGTCGTCGTCATCGTCGTCTTCACCAAACGAAACCGCTTCTTCTTCTTTAATATGTTCCGAGACATCGCAACCGGAGTGGGTTGAATACTTCACCAACTCGCAGAAGAGCAAACTATCGGACATTTATCGAATGAAAAAAAACTTAGTAAAAAAAGTGAGTGCGTGTGAGAGTGACATTTTAGAACTGGAAAGACAATTAGAGTTAAAAAAGATGGAATGTGTGCGGTATTAAAGACAATTAGAGGACTTTAATAAATTATGTAGTAGGTGTTAGGTAGTTGTAGGTATTAGCTTTTAATTTATAGTATTAAGTTTGTAAATATATATATATATATATATATATATATATATATATATATATATATATATATATATATATATATATATATGTATATATATTCTAGTTAATAAAAAAAAGTCTTTGATCAGATTTTTATATTTTATAAAGAGAATAAAAATGACTTGAAAATATATTTTTGGTGTGTTATTTCATATAGGCCTTTTCCCACATAATATTAGGTAATAAAAAAGAGTGAATAATCTACTAAAACTACGCAATAGCAATAGTTGTATATATTTTTTGATAATATTTACAAGTATGCTAAAACATGGTTCGGTTTAAGAAGTTAAGGTTCTGTCGCCAGAATTTCTAATACTTTGCATCTCAATATTGTATGTTTTTATGAAAAAAAAAAACATAAAATATTGGTTACAAAGTATTATAACCAACTAAAACTACGATCAAAGTATTTTGTGGCACTGAAAAGGACCGTTTGGTTGTAAAAACATGCGACTCTTTATTGTGTTGTGGAGTCGCACGGCCCGTCATCATCAACGGCGGTGGTGGCGGTGCTGTCCTCAGCATATTCGACTATGAACCGCCAAAGTTCTTCCCATCTGGGATCGTCCAACTCTTACTCAAAACAATCGTGTGGTAGAATCTACCACAGGGCATTGGATAGGTTGCTGTTCACTCGCAGACATGTTGAACTGAAATGATTGTAATAAGTATTGGTGGTCGTATATATAGAGACAAATTAATGGTGGGGGGTGAAAACAAATGTCGTATTACGTATTGAGACCAAAAGTTGTTTGTGGTCTCAAATAAGAACGAACGATTTTGCTGGGTTCCACCAGCACCTAAACTTTTAATACTTTGTATCTAATATTGTATATTCTATACATACAATATTAGTAACAAAGTACTAATATGTGCTAAAACTACGATCAAAGTATTTTGTGGTCCTGAAAAGGACCGTTGTTGTGTGCCCTTAAAAAGGGCCAGGGAGAGTGTGGGGCTTATGGTGCCCCATCCTCGCTGGTCGACCACCAGCTTGACGAATCGCAGGGGCCCTGCGGATCGTCGGGTGTCGGTGATGCTGGAATTTTCAGCACCGCATCTTCCGTCGAGTCCGGCTCTGGCTGCGACGACGGAGTTTCGAGTCTTTGTAAGACCCAATCGCCCGCATCGTTTAATTCCACGAGACCCGGATCGTGGTCATACAGCAGCGGAATCGGCTCATCTAAGTCGTCCCAACGTAGGACGTCAATTTCAAAATCCACCTCTTCGTCGTCGAAGTCTTGCAGGGCTCCAACGTTACTGGCGACGGTGTCATCGCTAAAGATGGATGAGCCTCTGCTGGCGGGTCTTTCTTTCTCCATGTTCATCGTATGAGAGTTGATGAATATATGACTGTGTAACTGGCCCAGTCTCATATATATAGAACTACCCCCACCCCACCAACGGATTCTAAATGTTGTGTATTGGTGAGAGCTTATAGAATTATTCATTTTTTCAAAAACTTTAAATAAGGAATTAGATTTGTTTTTTTTTGTTATTTTTTTTTGTTTAGACAATAAGACTTATTCTTAACATTTTGTGAAGAATACATTACAAAAAAAAATTAATAGAAACCTTGTTTGGACTGTTAACATTTTCATAGGTTCTCAAGCATATAACTTGGCACTTAAGCTACGAGACCAGTCGTCGTTAAATGAATATCTCGCCCCATAAGTGACTATTACTAAACTACAATCAAAATATAATGTGGTCCTGAAAAGGACCGTTTTTGTGGCCCCAAAAGGTCCTGGGGGGAGGGTCGGGTGCCTACCGTGGAGTAATACCCAACGATATTAACACCGACCTAGGTGCAGCCCTTGGTCTTCTCATTGGCGGCACCATGAGCTCGGGCTACCAAAGCCGTATTGGCGGTGTCGCCGTCGCTGGTGGTGTCGGTGTTGCGGGTGGTGCCGAAGGTGCTGCGGTACCCCCGCACTCCTCACACTTACATATTTTGCCGGGCACGAATGGCCTGGCAATGCCAATAATCTCCTTCGGTGTATCTTCCATCTTGACGGTCGAATGTGTAATGATGAAATAATTCTCATACCGGCCTCTATATACATTCAAAAAGTTGGAGGGGGTAAGGTGGAGTGCATATATGCATTATATATAAGTTTTAGAATAATATGATTTTATAACTCACCGTATCTCTGTTATGGACACAAACTACCCCCCTACACTTTTCTAACATATAGTACTAAACTTCCTCTACATTTTTTTCAAATAATTTTTTTTGATATTTCTAACCATTACTTTGCTACATATTTACAAAAAAAGCAAATTATGCGTATATTTTAATTATTTTCAGGCAAGGTAAGGAAAATTTTGAAAAAAAAAAACCGCCCCCTACAACTTCCCGTTAACCCCGTCCGGCGGTCAAACTTCCTGTCTATTGATTTTTGAAATTTTTTGGTTCATATTTTCTTTATTTTCAAATTTTTCAAAATTTTTTTTTCACCATTTTATTTTCCTCAAAATTCTAGTTAATTAAATTGCTTTTATTTTTTCTCTATCTTGAACGGTTCCCGAGCTACAGCGCTTTAAATAATTCAAATTACAAACTTTCTGTAACCCTTTTTTCAAATTTCATTTTTTCGAACTTTCAAAAATACTACAATATGTAGAAAAAAATTCTCTCTTTAATTTCTTTATACCGTTTTTCTCTAAATTTTCAACTTTAGCGCGTATTCAGCATTTTCGAAAAAAAAAAAAAAATTTTTTTTACACCATCGCATTCTCAAAATTTTGGGCTATCAAAGTGCTTTTATTTTTTTCTATCTTGAACGATTCCTGAGCTACAGCGCTTTAAAAAATCCAAATTACTAACTTACTATAACCCTTTTCTTAAATTTCATTTTCCGAATTTTGAAAAATACTACCATATGTAGAAAAAAATTCTCTTTCTAATTTCCTAATATTATTTTGCTCTAAAACTTCAACTTTGGCGCGTTCACCATTCTTCATTTTTTTTTGAAAAATTTTTTTTTTTTTACGTTTTTACTATCGAAAAAAATGCTTGCTTATAGTACTCGATTTCCTATATAATTTTTTCTTATAACTTTTTCCCTATTGCTAACCGTTACTTTCCTACAAATTTTCTAAATCGTTGTTTTCATATTTTGCCTTAAAAATTTTTTTTTGTGTTATTTATGCACTTTTTTCCACTTAATAAACCACCATTATCTAAAATCCCGTACTCCTTTCTTAAAGAGCGGGCTTTTCCGTCCACTTTTTTTTTGTTGGGTTTCAAATAAATATAAAACTACTACTTCACTCATTACAAATTTATTGATTCAATTACCTTATTTTAACATTATTTTGTGTTACATATAATCGATACATTAAAATATAGATTTATTAGTCACCGAACTGTTTAATACATTATAACTAAAAAATGAGTAGTGAATAACTAATGCGAAGACTTTAGTGGGGAATTTATTCTTTCTCGTTTGGAACTCCAATTTCACATCCACTGTCGATGAGTTAATCGCTTCTGGTTGATGACTGCAATTGATAATAAAAACGGGGTTTTTCATATATTCTGCGAATGTTATCATTGTATCGTTTATTTCGCGCCCGTAGTAGCTGCTTTGGAAGTTTTCGTAATTGTAATAGGCTGCTGCGTACAGTTTCTTGGCGAAATCTAAATTCCATCTTTCTTAGGAATAAACGGTTGGATTCAGATACAGTCTAATGTCGCATACGTCGGCGTGGGTAAACTGGGTTGCGTTTTTTTCTTTCTTGTCGCAATTATTGCTGTCTTGAAACCCGACGATTATATAGCGCGGTCTTTCCAGACTTGTACTCGTTCTCAAGGCCCACACGTCGCAAGATGTTTGTCTTAAAGCTGGTAATTCATACAGATTCCATTTACGATATGCCATTTGAATACTGGAATTGTTTCGACCTTTATTAATGCGAGACAGTATTTTCAATTTTTGCTTTTCGTCTGGAATGATGTGACGAATTTTCCATTCGATTTTGTCGATACTAATTTCTGCCTCTACTTCGCCGACGTAACAATTTGTAAAAGTGCGAGCTATAATCATAATAAGCTCTTGTTTTACGTTGAAAACACCTTTTGCGTAATCTTCGGCGAATCCCATAAGATATTTTAAGGGTACGTTACTTGCCGTGTCTACGATATCTTGGTTTGCTTCGTCGAGACCCCATCCGCACGTAATGAGAGATCTTTGTTTCAAACTTCCGAATGAAACCATGGTTTTTAATGTCGTCGTAACTCCAGGTTTACGAACCACGGCGACCTGCTCATCTCCCATATCGTAGCCAATTTCATCGAACAAAAATGCGAGAGCATTATTTGATAAAAAACATCTTTTCGTTGCGTCTATGGGTTTAAATTTTCCTTCGATATATATGTAACTTTCGGCGATATCCAGTATAATATCTTGAAAATTAATGGGGATACGGACTTCATCCGAATTGTTGAATAATGGAGATCCATATGGTTTATACGTATGCTCTTCTAGACTAATAATGGAATTGTCCAAGATGGGTTCGGAGAAAACCTCTATTTTATCGATGGTGGTGGAAATCATTTTCTCACTTTAAGACCGATTGGTTTTAAAAATTTATATTCTTCGGCAGATAACTGTTGAGATGTTTGTGATCTAAAGTCTGGACGACGACTAACCTTGACGTTAACTCTTCTTTTACTTTTATTATGTTTCGGCGGTTCCCCCATCTTAGTCGACAGCACACACAATTGACGATTGAAGTAAAAACCCATTTCTATGAAAGTTTCTTCAGTTCCAATTTCACGATTATTTTCTAGCCTTGAAAATTGATTAGATCACCGCTATCGTTCAAGATGCGAAGAGTAATGTTGTCGATAAACTGAAGTCCTGCCGCCATTAACGGCATATAAATATAATTTTGTGGTTCTTTACTGATTTTGTAATCGGGCTCCACGTCGATATCGAATTCGAACAAGGTATGACCTTCCACAGAATTCATATATGTTCCGGAAATTATATTACAATCTACGCGTATGATGCGTACTTTCATTATTTCCACCATCTCGGTTGATTCGTGCTTTTTGTCTCTTTTTAACACTGTATGATTAAATCCTAACATTTTACCGATGCTCGCCTCTCTTCGGAAATCTATAGTATATTGGGATTTCAGTTCACATTTCAGCGTATTATTATTAGCGACCAAGTAAAAGATTCCATCATTCTTTTCTTCAGTTGAAATCCTCAAAGCCTCCGACATAGCTTTACCTATCTCATCTATTTCATAGGCCCCAGGTGGAATCTGCAATTGTATCGGCTCGGTGGTGTAACCCTCCTTCATGTAGGCAAACTTATTGTTGCTTTCGTCCACATTAAAAATTGAATTGTATGTGTAAAATCCCAACAATGCCAGACCATATTTGTTTTCTCTATTTAATTCGACTGGTGGATAAAAATCGGCGCTTAAGACGCTCGAGTGTCCTGTTAGTGTGAACGTATAAGACATGACTAACCATTAAAACATCACACATCTCGGTTTTATTCTTAGCGGCAACATTTAAAAAGATTCATCTTCACATCTTTTCTCACTGCATTAGATAGTGATGTTTTTATGCTATTTTCTGCTTTTATGCGCACATCGTTGATTTTGCAATAACAACAAAATATTTTTCTGGCCGTAAGATCCTCATCAGCCGTAACCTCGTTTAAATTGCTGCTGCTGAAATAATGTTTGCAACCGCACTGATATTTTAATATATCGATATCGCTTTTCAGGTGCTCGGGCAACTTATCCCAAACGAATTGAATTTCATTTGGGATAATGCAATCATTACTTCCTTGGGCATGTTTTCTAACTGTTTCACGGTCATTTTCCTTAATCCACCGGCTAGATGAAATGCTTTCAGTAATTGCAACATTTTAGTATAGTTATTGCGATCCATTTGCGGTGTTAATGGTGACGATGATGATGACATCTTTTACGCTGATGATTCGACAAGAAACTTTAAGCACAAATGTCCACACCAGACTGTTCCAAAATCCTGTTGACGATCGTATGTATAGTAAATAATTTTTGATGGTTCCGATCCCGTTTGTAGATATCGTACCGATTCGATCGGTGGGGGTAAATCACCGAAGCTGTCATAATATGTTACTTTAGAATTATTTTTTCCATAAGCTACCCAATGAGTCCCTGCACCACGCGTACTATCCAAATTCACTATTGCTGCTTCGTAACGTCGAGGATCTTGTCTAGGTAATGAATCCCTCATATAAACGCCTCGAAAGTGTCCTATTCTTTTCTTTTTGGCATATTTTTCTATATCGATGCTAGATAGTGATCTTCGAGGTAGGGATTCAATTAGTTTTTTGATCTACGATTTAAAAATAATCCCATACCTTTACGATATGGCTTTAGAAACAAACCATTTCCTTTCGACTTTAAATACAGGCCGGCACCGGTTTTATCTTCGCTGTTTTTTTTTACAGTTTTTGTGGCGCGCACAATTCCCGCTGCCCCACCGGCTAATGAACCCAAAGCTGATAACCCGGTAAAAATTGGTATTAATGGTAATATTCCACCAGTTTTAGGAATCGGTACTATTCTCGGTGTACGAACCTTCCTTTTGCCACCTGCCGCTTTTACCGATCTACGTGTTGCCGACAGAGCTATTTTAGATGCATTCATGACATTTTTTTCCAACACATTTTTACTTCCGGCTTTTAATAATTCCTTTCGAACTGCTTGTCGAATAGCTGTTCCGAAACTGACTTTCCGAACATGTCGATTTTTATCAACACATTTCCTTTTTGTATGACGTGTGTCTTTACTAGATGTTTTTTTTGTTGATAATGATGATGGTACACCCATACCAAAACGTTGTTTTCCTTTCATAATGTTTGTAACTAACCAAGCTGCTGTTTTTTTCACCTAAACTGGAATCTTTCGATTTTACTCTATTCCAAGCACTTTGTTCGAGCTCGTAATCCGCTCGATGTCTCGTACTTATGTTGTCTTTATTATGTCAATAGGCTAAATCGTGTTTTTTGCATGCGGCATCCAAAGGATTAATGCCTGGATCACTTCTTGTTACACGTTTTATTACTTTTGTTCCGGGTCCGCAATATTGATAACGGGGAATGTGTACCTCGAATGGTAATTTATTTATTAATGAATTCACAATACCGTGTCCAGTTTTATTGGAAACGTGAGACCGTCCACTTCGTTTGACGCTCGGCATCTGAATGACAGTTTTTGTGAAAAATTGCCTATAAAATATCAAATTTTCCTAAGATGCGCGTTATCGATCTTAAACAAAAACTTCCTATTTACAATCTCGATGAAAAAGTCGGACTTGGATTTGAAAAGAAGATAATGAAGAGATACGGTCCTCTACTTCCTTCCTCTATTCGCGGCCTGTTAATTGGTCCATCCAATTGTGAAAAAACTAATGTCATGATTTCGCTGCTTACACACCCCCTTGAGCTACGTTCCGAAAATATCTATATTTACTCGAAATCTCTGTATCAACCGAAATATGAGTATTTAAAGAAAATTTTAGCACCCATCAAAGGTTTAGGCTACTATGCC
The DNA here is from genome assembly GCA_034092305.1 of Diaprepes abbreviatus. NCBI lineage: Eukaryota > Metazoa > Arthropoda > Insecta > Coleoptera > Curculionidae > Diaprepes > Diaprepes abbreviatus. The sequence goes on along the minus strand of JASJET010000091.1, from coordinate 2,328,535 downwards.
TTTAGTGATTCCAGTAATATTGTGGAACCGTCCGATTGAAAACCAAACTCTATATTTATCTTTGATTATGTTATATGTGAAAAACAAGATGTTATAAGATCGTACTTTAGCATGGGACGTCATAAAAATATCGACTCCTTTTACCTAGTGCAAACATATTCGCGAGTGCCTAAACAGCTTGTGCGAGACAATGCCAATTTTATTATTATGTTTAAACAAGATGAGTTGAATATGAAACACATATTTTCCGACCACGTTTCACTGGATCTAACTTTTACTCAATTTCAAGAAATGTGCTCAAAATGTTGGGATAATAAGTATGGATTTTTAGTAATTGATAAAGACAGTGATGTGAAATCGGGAAGATACCGCAAAGGATTTGATAGCTATATATTACAGTAATAATAAGAGAAAACACTCATTTGATTGTTGAAACGTCCTTTGTTAACATCATGAAAAACGCGATCGACTTAAAACGTAAACTAGTGGAAGCTAACAATGCCGTCAGAAAAAATTTAAACAAATTAAAGCGGCTAAAGAATTTCATGTTGTGGAATTGGAAAAGTTTTATGAACCCATTTCTAAGCCGTTGACAACTATATCTGATGTGGTCAAGCAACGTCAGCAGCAGCAACAATAGCAAAAGCAGCAACATTATCCAGCTACAAAGTCACATAGTCCCAGTACATCAGTGCAGTCGACTCAAATATCAGGTTTTCCCCAACCTACACATTCCTTTCAAACCTCCACACCTGTTCAACAGCAGCAGCAGCAGCAGCATCGCATTTTAAAAGAAGATATTAGCCAATCGGTGTTTGATACACCCTCGACATCAACTAATACATCTCTCGCATCCGCTGACACCACAACTTCCGATAATTTAAACGCACACCTGAAAGGATTACGTTCGAAACCATCTCTATACGATACTGTATATGGTGTACGTTTTGGTTCAAAAACAGATTATAACAAAAATTTTATTGGTAATTTAGAGGTGCGTTTTCGAAATGGAAATATTGTCTTATACAGAAAAGGAAAAATATTGCAGAATATGGTGGATCACCGGCACTTTATGATTTGTTATTTCTTAAAACACCCCCAAGTGTAGGCAAGGAACAACAATTAAGTGATAATGTACTTTCAACGTACAAGAGATTTTGGAATCAATGAGTGCTATCTACAACAATTTTAAAAAAAATGATGGTTTACGGGAGACCAGATGGAACAAATATTTACGAATTATTAAACCTCTGATAATGGGCACAAAATTAGGCGGTACTATTACAAGAAAAAATCTCTCGGAAAAACTACAGTTACCCACAAAAAAGAAATTATCTTCGAAAAAATTTCAATATGTCTACTGGAACAAAGCTAAAGAGTTGGTGGATCGTTTACGTTTGATGTGGAGTTCCAAAATGGCCGGTCACACTGGACACGAAAATGAAATTATGTCAATCATAGAGGAATTACGAGAAGAAGATATAATATATTAAGCTCAATATTTAATGATATTATTCAGTTCTTCCTTCGATCTGAAACCTTTAATATTACTAATAACATGGAGTCCATTCTAGAAAAAATCAAGATTGTTAATGAACTACATAGAACGGCTAGAAAAAATTTTGTAAGACGGCGCACGATAATAAAAGGTTACAGAGATTTGTGGCAAATTGATTTGGCTGAAATGCAACAGTATGCTGATGAAAACGATGGTTATCGTTATATTTTGGTCTGTATAAATTGTTACTCGAAATTTGTCTATACCAAAGCCATAAAAAACAAGACTGGTATAGAAGTTACTAATGCGATGAAAAGCATCATTGAAGAGGCATCATATACACCAACAAATCTGCAAAGTGATCAAGGAAAGGAGTTCTATAATACAAACTTTCAAGCCCTGATGAAAAAATATAATATAAATCATTATTCCACTTACAGCACAAAGAAAGCTGCAATTGTTGAGCGAGTCATAAGGACTTTAAAAAATAATTTATATAAACAATTCTCGACAAGAGGATCTTACAAATGGATACATATATTATCGGCAGTAACAAAAACCTATAACCATTCGAAACATCGCACCATTGGAATGAAGCCTGCAGACGTGCAAGAAAAAACACAAATTAAAGCATACGATTATTTAAAAATTGTACCTAAAAAATTTAAGTTTTCCATGGGTGACATTGTGCGTATTAGCAAGTACAAAAGCTTATTCGAGAAAGGATATACGCCCTCTTGGTCAACCAAATTGTTTAAAGTTGTAAAAGTTAACGTTACAAATCCACCTACTTACTTGTTGGAATCGTTAGAAGGTCAGCCTATAAGAGGGTGTTTTTACGAATCAGAACTACAAAAAACAAGCAGTCCTGGCGTTTATCTAGTAGAAAAGGTCCTTAGACAACGCAAGAAAAATCACACCGATCAATTATTTGTCAAATGGCTAGGATTTCCCAACCACTTCAACTCTTGGATAGATAAAGCTAATATTGTTTAAATAACATATTGTATGACTATATTTTTAATTTAAAATGTAAAATAAATAAACAATATATTGTAAAATAAAGTTTTTTATTTCAATCTTCATCATTAAAAACAATGACAATAAAACATCATACACATAAATAACATTTCAATATTCTTGGAGGGAAGGTCCAATTCACCGACGACTACGACGTTATCTTCAAGGCTATGCCACTCGGAGTGCGTTCTCCTATTCTTTAACCTGCTTTCCCTTTTTTAGATTTTTTTTGAAGTCGAGCCGTACCACAGTGCGCTTAATGAGTCATTTAAAGGCTGATGATAGAGTATTTTCTGAATAACTTCAATTTTTGTTTTAAGCTCACTATTATTTTGGTATATCATGGGGAGGACATCCTTGTTAAATATGTTACATATTACAACTGCAAAATTGTAAAACTTTCTATTAACAAAGTGTTTTGTCACAGCATCGTCATCATCTTTAACTTCGCCTAAGTTGGTTATGATTTTTCCACCCATATCATACTGCCCATCCGCTGTAAGTTTAAAACCAATCCCTTGTGGCCCAGATAATATATGATATTTTTCATTACATTTCTAACGACCAAATTTATCAATTGTGTTGTTTCCTCGACTCATTTTCAATCTTTACTAAACTATTTTATTTTTATTTGCCCTACTTATATTAAATATTTCAGCTGAGAAAAAGAAACACTGACTATGATCTACTGGGTTGATATGTTTATAAAAGAAATAAAACAAAACTGTGATTGTAACAGATATTTATTTTGCAGTTATTTAATTGCACAAATTCAAAAATTATAAAAAAATAATTTTCCACGTCTTCATTTTCGTTGCTCAAAATTCTATCCCATCCGACAATATTTCGATCGTCAACGTCTTGGGCTGTTGCTGTTACAGAAACCAATTCATATTTTGCAGCAAGCTCACCTGGTAAATGTGGAACATTGACGAGGTATTCTTTTAATTCTTCTTCAACCATTTCAGCACAAAATGTATCCATGTCTATGGAACCATATAAAAATGTGTCGCACAAGTGTGCCCCATCCATAAAATTGATTGCATTCCTGATCTCGTTCTTATATTGATCTTTGCTTGCATCAATATGTGGCCAATCATTTACGCTATCTAACATATCGTGAACCATATTTCTTAATTCTCTCCCCAACCAAAATATGTATCTATCTACACATTCGTTGACGGTCGTCGTCGTCGCATCAGCAGACATCTTTAACAGAAATAATGAACACGCGTAAGTATTCTGACATGCAACTATATTTTAAATTTAATTACATCCTTTTTTTCAAACAATTTACATACAATTTACTCCAATGATCCAAAACGTAATAATGTTCGAGTATTGTTTCCAAAAACTCTAGTGCCCTGCCCCAAATAAGTTAGAGTATATTTACCTTTAGTTTTACTCATAATATCTACAATATCGTCAGACAGTGTTTCGGCCACACGTTTTGGCAAAAAAGTCTCAAATGTGCTATTATCACCGTCATCGTGTAAAGCCACTAGAAGAGTTTTACCAAGTCTTGTAGTCATTGAAACCATCTTTACAATTTTATACACTTTGCCTACAATCATTTCGGTAACCTTTTTTCTCTCCAAAACCTCGAAATCTTTGCTGAACATTTCATTAATTTCATCTAGAGTTTCTTTTGCAATACTCATTATTGAAAAAATGGTATATAAATCCAAAAATTACCGTGAATATAAAAGCACTTTCAGAACACTACACGAACACAATATTTGATGTTTATGCCACTGATATCTGCGACTGTTTGAAGTCACTTCTTTTCCCACTAACCTTTATAGCGAGTTTTCAAGGTCGAATTGTAACAATGGTGGGGGTAGCTTAACGGTAGAAATAGTGGGAGGAGTTTTCAAGGTCAAATGACGTCACAGATTTAAATTGGTATAAAGATAACTTCAAGGACAAAATATAATGAAACAAATAACTACATTTTATGTACTTTATTGATTGATTTTTTTCTGCCGTTCTTCTATACGTGTAACATTATCACCTAAACCTAATTTTGTTAATTTGTTCAATAATAATTGTTCATTTTTATTTCTTAGAAAATTCTTACAAACTATACTCGCTAAAATACACACTTCGGCATGGTCCATATACTTAAAAAATACACTAAAATCCTGAGCCTCCGAATCTGGCATTTCAAATGCGTAAAATTCCGAACAGGCTGCAGAAATTAGAAATTCTTCGTACATTTCTCTCACTAAACTTTCCATATTAACTACTACTACGTTAAACTTAAGCCCTACACTCTAATTTCATCTAACACAACCGGATCTGCAATGAAACTAATCAGTTTTTCCAAACAGTCACTAAACCCCAACTTTTTTATTTCACGAACAAAGTCTTGTAAATTTATTGTTTTGCTGTAATATTTACGACATGCATTCGCAGCCTTTTCATATTCATAAGCCAAGTCACAATAGCGCGACGCCCATTCTGCTCGACTTTTCATTGCATCATTGAAATAATACTAGCCGTTTCAGTGAACTTATCGCCGAATTTTTTTACTGTCTCTTGCAAAGCACTATTCATATTATTCACTCATTTTTTACATTCACGACACTTTTTTATTGCTGGTGGTGGCCCATCTATATAATGGCGATATATTTGTTCATAGTGAATGTAACAGGGTAAGCTTAACTGTAGTTCCTTGTCACACCGATATGGCGCTGGCAGCTTATCCTAAATTTGTCGTAAACTCAGCGTATCAACGCAAGTTTTTAAATATTCGAGAGGAAAAAATGCTAGATCCTTCAAAATCACACAAACTTTTTAAATTACTCTGATATAAACAAATTACTCTGCCGACTTGCTCTATAATTTTTTCTTTAGATAGTTCCGTATCTGACATTTCACACTGAATGAATGTAAATAGACTTACACAATTTTATAGAACAATTTGCAAGGTCAAAATCATTTCAAGATCATCCCACACTATTACAATGCACAAATAACTACGTCAAGGTCACACACCCAAGATGGCCTCCAACAAAGTCAAGGTCGTCTCTACCAAGGTCAAGGTCAAGGTCACACACACAACCTTGAACACACGGTCAGGGCCAATGGCAAAGCACACGTGCACTTTCAAGGTCAATGACAAGGGCATGTGGGCGGGGCAAAAGAGGGGTGGGACAAGGTCAAGGTCGAGGAGTGGGGGGATGAAGAGGATCGGGTTATGTTCACTACTCTGGGGCTAAATCCTTGTTTAAACTTGGAATCGCCAATCCACTGATGTACCGTAGACAAAGTGGGTAAAACTATCCGCTTTTTTTTTCGCTTGAGATTCCTTTGAAGCATATCTAACATTTCCGATAACATTGGTGCAAGTGGCATTTTATACTTTCCTTTTAATTGTTGTTTTGTGACCGAAGTTTTGAAATTGTAGAACGCTTATTCTCAAAATTTTTCTTTGATTTTATACTGTTAATTTCAATTTTTTCCCTTGACATATCGGCCTTATTGAAATTTAATTTTCTTTTATATTTTCTTTGTGGTTCTTCTGGCATATTAATAACATCTTCTAGCCATTTTTCAGTTGGTGAAATTTTTTATTGAATTGAATGAACCATTATAACAAACTATTTTTTCGGTTAATATATCGCCTTCTGCAGTTGATGGTCTACCGGGTGAAATATTATATGGTTTTGGAATCACTCTTTTTTTAAGCCTATTTTTAATTTCTTGATCTTCATTATTAAAATGATAGGAACATACCACATATTTCTTATTCAGAGACCCTGGAGACAATTCCAAAAGTTTTATATTTCCTAAAACAAAAAGAAACATTAAAAAATATTAGAACAAGGTATATCTTTTTAATTTTCTGAGGCGATAATCTGGTAAAGTAAGCGGATGACACCTAAAATGTTGTTTGAAGGGGACTATCCGGTGGTGACCTTGACCTTGTGGTCATCGTCATTTTTTTTAACTGGAATGGTCTATTTTAGACATCTCCGATGGAAAGAGCGGAAAATTTCCTTCGAAATACTTGAATTATTATTTCTGACCTTTGCAGTGTCTTTAAGGTTACATGTATTTAATCATATTGATATATATATATATATATATATATATATATATATATATATATATATATATATATATATATATATATATATATATATATATGTAAATTTAATTATCATTTTTTGTTCAAGCTTTTCTTTTTCATTTCCTAATTTAAATTGGCGAATATTTCAACATATATGCCTTTCAACTGTTTTTGAATTTTTGTGCACCGCAGTGGTTTCTTTTTTCTTATTAGTTTCAAAAGATATGCAACCTTCAAGTTCATTTTTTAGAATTTGCTAAGGTGTGATTATCGACTTTTTGACCCAACGTACGTTGAACAGGAATTTTTTGAGTGAATCTTCGTCAGATGTCACATAATTTAGTTATAAACAAATTATGTTGTAGAAGTCAAAATTTAATTTACCCAAAATAATTTGTTTCCTTATGGATCATTTTCCACAAAAAATGTTCTATAACATTCTTCTGTACTATGCTTTGTTTTCGACAAAAAAATTATGAAATTCTGAAAATGCAATTTTACGGATTCTTAATGGTGTATTACCCAAGTAATTTAGGACCAATTTTTTTCCTCAAAGACTTATATTAATTCTTGCTGCTAACATTTTTGATCGTCTATATTAATTTTTAAAAAATTTTATAATCAAGGAACGAGAGGGAGAAAATGCTTGGTCTTCAAAGTTAATTCCATTTACCGTAGAGTCAATTATTACTTGTCCGAAATTGTATGTATATATGAAATGCAATCCAAAATAATAAAATTTTGACTCTTGCAACACTATTTGTTTATAACAATATTATGGGGCATCTGACGAAAATCTGCACAAGAAGTTCCTGTTCGGGGCTCCAGAACACATAAAAAACTTGTATATATCAATAAAAGATTAAGAAGCCACGGCCACGATCCCTTGGTGACTAGACTATTTGGTTCTTAGAGTAGATATCAAATAAATGATCTAATAGTTTGACAATTATTGCTGGAAAACTAACACAAGTTTACTTTTCTTATCATCCAATGTAGACTGTGGTATATTTTGAATGTTCTGTATGCCCATTTTTTTTAGAAATAAGTATAATTTTTAAATGGTCCATGGCTAAACAGTGTTTTCCTGGTAAAGAAATAAAAAAAGTTGGGTGACTTAATATCTATCTCTATCTATGTATTTTTTTCCCATTTATTAATATGTATTAAAATGTTATTAAATATATAAGAAACATTTTTTAACTCACCTCAATTAATAACCCATCTTTTTGACAAAAATTCGGTCTTTCGGTGAAGACTGGCATCATCACTTTTCATTTTTCCACAATCCAAAAAAGAACATTTGTTTCCACGAATCTGACGAATCATGACTACATAAATATATCAGATGAAATATTCAGTTTCAATATAAAAAAACTTTTTTTTTTTTTTTATTTTTTTATTTTTTTTTATTTTTTTTTATTAAGAATTTATTGCAATCTTGTCACATATGGCAAATGAGCAATTTGTTTCAAACCTAATCTTAACTAGTGTTCTCTTAAAATCTAAGTCTTACTCTACAGCAATCCTTAGTGTCCACTATAATAAGTATCACTACTCGTGTACACAATATCCGCACTTTGCTCTGCTTTTGTTGGACTACCACTTTACCAATTCGAATGGTTTAATCCTTTTGAGTCTTCTTGTGATGTCAGTGTTATCGAGAAGTTGAATCGCTTCGATATTGGTGTGATGATGTAATCGTTGTTCATGCCTTGTAGCAGCTTTCGATATGGCTTGTTCCACGGTGTCCATTTTCAGATCTCTGTGTAGGTCACTATTACGGATATACCAAGGAGCATCTACTATGCCTCTCAGTACCTTGTTCTGGTATCGTTGAATGATTTGTAAATTACTTTTACTGGTACACCCCCAAAGTTGTGCACCATAGAGCCAAACAGGTTTCAAAATTTGCTTATATAGCAGTATCTTGTTACTTATAGACAATTGGGATCCACGGCCTAGTAGCCAATACATCTTTTTATATCGAATCCCGAGCTCTTCTCGTTTTTTCTTTACATGTACTTTCCATCTAAGACGTGCGTCCAAGTGAATACCCAGATATTTGGCAACATTTTCAATCGGAATCTGTGTGTCATTAATTCTAACTGGCAAATTTTGAGCTTTTTTGGTTGTAAAATTTACGTGAACAGACTTTGCCTCATTTAGCTTTATTCTCCAGGTTCTGGTCCATGTAGAAATTTGGCTCGCTGCAGATTGTAATTTTTCAGTAGCTTCTTCATGCGTATTTCCAACGGCTAGGATAGCTGTGTCATCGGCAAATGTGGCGATTGTGTTTTCAACACACTCCCCTGTTGGACTCCTGCTTTAATATGCCTAAGGTCTGAATAGGCCTCTTCTTGCTTAGTTCTAAAATATCTATCAGTCAAATACGATTCCAGGAGCTGTGAGAACTGGGTTGGTAATAATTCTCGCAATTTATGAATTAAGCCTTTATGCCACACTCTGTCAAAGGCTTGCGCCACATCCAGAAAGATAGCTGAGCAGACCTTTTTCTCTTCATAAGTTTTTTCGATTATATTTACTATCCTGTGTACTTGGTCAATAGTCGAATGACTCTCTCTAAAGCCAAATTGATGATTGGGGATCAAGTTCTTTTCTTCAATGATTGATTTTATTCTCTTTGTTAAGATCTTCTCATATAATTTTGAGATCACTGGGAGAAGTGAAATGGGTCTATATGAGGTTGCTTCGTTGGGTGGTTTTCCAGGTTTGGAGATCATCGTCACCTCTGCTACTTTCCACATTTGAGGAACATATCTCAGTCTGAATGAGGCGTTGATCAAATGTGTTAGTTTTCTTATTGCCTTTTCTGGCAACTGTTTTAGGATTTCCCCGGTGATTAAATCAAAGCCAGGAGCTTTCTTAGGATTAATTTCTGAGTGGATGACTTCAGAAACTTCCTTCTTCGTGGTTGGTGCAATGTTTAGGTTTATCAGCATTGGTTCTTCCCAATCTGGATTTTCATCTCCGTCGTTGGGTTGAAATATAGATTCTAAATGTTCCGCAAATCGTATCGCTTTTTGCATATTATTGCGAGCCCAAGTCCCATCAGAGTTGCGTATTGGAGGGTTCTGAAGAATTGGTCTTTTTAATCTTTTGGTGGATTTCCACAGTGAATAATCTGTGTTCTTGTCAGCTGTCAATTCTGTAAGAAATTCACCTATTGCCTCATTTTTTATCCTTTGTATTTCTCTCCTGATGTTTTGGGAGTGATTGTTCAAAGCTGTTTTGTCAGCTGGATTTCTGGTTTGGTGCCATTTTCTCCGGAGTTTTCTTTTCTCATTGATCAGTATTCTAATTTCTTTCGGATAATTATTACCTCGAGTTCTTATAGGAATTTCTGGTGTGTTTTTCCATGCAGTTTGTTGAATATTTTTAGTCACAGTCTCAACTTCTTCATCCAGCTGTTCTTTTGTCTTCAGTGGTACGGAGAGATTAATGCAATTTTCTAGGTCAAGTCTAAAGTTTGGCCAGTCTGTCCATTTATTTGTTAGTCGAGGTGGATTCTCTTTCTTTATTATATTATCACTTAACCTAAGTAATATTGGGGAATGATCGGAATTCATATCCCAGCCTTCTTCTATTAGCAGATAGTTGGTAGAGATATTCTTGACGATAAAGAAGTCAATCAAATCAGGAATTTTGTTGGGATCAGTAGGCCAATAAGTAGGCTTGCCGGTAGAAAGGGTTTCGCAATTCAGTTGCCTGCAGGCTGCTAATAAGTTTTTACCTTTGGTGGTTGTTAATCGAGATCCCCAATGGATGTGTTTCGAATTGTAATCACCTCCAATAATAAATTTTTGTCCTTGAGTATTTAAGAAGTCTAAGTACTGCACTGTTCCGAGGGTGTATTTAGACTGCTACAAGAGTAATGTTGCAGTTGTGCGTTTTTATACTGATTGCAGTAGCTTGTATTTCTGCTGTTTGATAACTCATTTCTTGATAGTGTGCAATGGATTCTCTAACTATCACAGCAGTCCCTCCCTTGGCGGCATTATCAGGATGGCTCGTATGATATGTTTTATAACCTCGAAATCTTATAAAGGATTCCTTAGTAAAATGTGTTTCAGCAATGAGGCACACATCTATTTTTTCTAATTCAAGGATCACTTGTAATTCTTGCTGGTGTTGTAGGAGCCCGTTAGCGTTCCACTCCATTACTCTCAATTGTTTAGCCATTTTTAGTCTTAGGGATCGCTCCTTGTGTGCGATATTCTAATTTGGAGATTCGTTCATCCATAACGTTAAGCTTCTCCAATATTTGTTGCAGTGAGTTCTCGATGGATGCTTTTGTTTGTAGCTGATTTTGACCATCGTTATTTACAGGCTTTCCAGCAATAGCTTGGCTGTAGCTTTTGCCAGGCTCTGTTTTCTTTGGAACACTTGAATTGTTTCCGCTTGTTAGGTGTTCATTTCTTGATGGTTGCTTTGGCAAGCTAACATTTCTTGTCTGTTTATTTCTAAGTTTTTGTAGTTCCTTTGCTATCGTGCACCCCCGGTAGTTTGCTGGATGTCCTTCTCCGCAATGGATGCACTTAGGCTGCGCATTTTTAGGTTTGTCGCAATCCTGTGTTGCGTGTTTCCCAGTGCACCTGACGCATCTTGGTACTCTTGCGCAATACTTTTGTGTGTGTCCATAAGCTTGGCATTTCTTACACTGGGGTACAAGTTTATTTTTCTTGATCGGTACTATTTCAACTCTTGTTTCCATTATGTCAGTAATTCCAAATACCTTGTTTAGGTCTTCATCAGGACTAAAGCTTAATATGAACATATTTAAAGGTTCTTTGGTTTTATATTTTAGTTTTGGGATTACTTCCAGTATTTTGTAGCCTCTCCTTCTTAGTTCGTTAATTATTTTGTCTGTTAGGCAAGAGTGATGTAGTTTCTTGGCCATTACCCTTATTGGTCTATTTTGCTTATTTTCAAACGTATACCAAGCATATTCTTTAACCTTCAACATTGCTGTTACTTGTCTGTAGCAGTCTCCGTCTTGGACATTAATTTTTAAGTTCTCATTGTTGACTATTTTTATTTGGAATTCTTTTATTATATTGCTGAGTTCTTCATGCAGTTTGTTGTAGTCGTGTATACCTTCTACTATTATGGGTGGGGGTATTTTGATCTTTTTTGTTGCTTTTTCTGCTCTATCAGAGGTTTCTTTTGTGGATAGGGTCGGCGAAGTATTCATTCGTCTTTTTTTACTGTTTCTCCCCTTTGCCCTTATCCATTCAGTTTCGTAAGCCAACACTTCTTCATCCGTGTAGTATTCGTCTTTTTCACTGTATTGTGCATTGTTGGCCTGCGGATCTGTATTAATAGCATATTTCCCGGCATTAATTTGTTTTGTTAATTCGGCTAACTGCTGCTGCAATAGGGTGATTTGCTGCTGTTGCTTATTAACCGTCTGTTCAAGCATTTGTCTGGATCCTAGTTCTGTTTGCCAAGCTGCATACAGTTGCTGTTCGTTTTGATTTTTTAACTGGTCTTTTTTTACCATAATTTGGTTCTGTTGCACCAAAGGTGCTTCATTTTGTGATATGTTTGTATTATTTCCCAGTTGATTAAAGTTAGTCACCGAATTGCTTCCAGCTCGCACCGGTGACCTTCTAATCCGCTGGGTTTTTTGAAATGGATTATCCAAGTCCATTTTTTTATCCTCGCAACTCATCCTGCTTCGATCTTATTCCGATATTTCATATTGATTACAATTTGAATTTAAGTATGTACGTGCAAAATTTATATTTATATATACTATTTACACACGATTCAAACACTAGATAAGATAAATACTTGTTTTGCTTCTTATCGTTCACTTTTTATCAGCGCTAGCGGAGCGGAACAAACGCGCCCGTATCGCACGATTTCCAGCGAACACTAACAAACGAAAGTTCTCATGGGTCCGCCTCCAATTTGTCTCAGTCTGTAATATGTTGGAATATATAAAAAAAAATCCAACACGATTTTCTTTAATTTCCTGATTTACGTTTCTAGGGGGTGATAATTGCCACCAAAGCTCATTGCTAAAAATATTTTATTTTCCACTTATAATTAAAAAGGCTGATTTTTCAAGTAAAATAAATCACTTGCATATTATTTTTTCAGTAAAGACTGGCTTTATATTTTTTATAGGAGTGAAAAGGTTATTTTTTAATGCTTTCATTCAATAAAGATAAAATTTATCACAAGGTTAACTAAACCGCTTACAGCTTTATGACAAAAGTTTTAGAAGTCTTTCATTCCCATTCAGTAATACATTCTAGTTCATGTTTCAAGCCCTTATTTATGTTTATGGAGTAAAAATAGTCCCCAAACTTTTAAAAGAGTATTTTTGTCTTATTGCCAGCGATTTTATAAAAAGAATCGTCTTTCAAATAAAAGTTGGGAAAACCATTTTATTTTTATGTCAATATTGGGGATGATTTTCCCCCACGTGCAGCTCAGGATACAATAATACACGTCAAGTAAGTATATATTATTTTATAAAATACAACATATGACATAAGCACTATCAAAAACAAACTTTTAAAAATTTTCAGAGAAAACTTTAAGGGTGTAGCTAACCCCTTTAGATAATCGTAACTAATGTTATAACTGTATTAATTGATTATTAATTTCTTAGAGAAAAATTAAATAAAATTAAAAATAAAAATTATCATAAAGGGTAGTGATTCACACAATAAATATTATTGTAAAAAAGTCCATTTCCATTGACTTAATTTTCGAAAATCGTATACAACTAACGAGTTTTTGACTGAATTAAATAACTTTATACATTTATCGAATGGAAATAGCATAAAAAAAACTTTGTCCCTCCTATAAAAGATTCAATCCAAGCTCTTAGCAAAGACAATACCTTTTCGTAAATCTAATAATATGCAAGCCTTTTAAATTAAAAAAAAAACACGATTTCAGCGATAAACTTTGGGGGTTGTTATCACTCTAGAAATGCATTTCAAGACGAAAAAAATACTTGTCTCATACTCTTTAATGCACCACAATATATCATAGACAAAGGAGAATGACTTTTCAAACTTTTTTACGAAATGCTGTAAGGAGTAAATTAACCCTGTGAAATGGTAGATTCTCATTATATGCCACTCATATTTAATGTACCTAATGGTTTGTATTATTGGTCGTAATCAATTTCTTAGAAAAAAATATACTTTTCATGTATTTTCAAAAAATATTTGAAAGTGGTAATTAACCCCTTAATAAATAATTGTGAAAACAACAGATACCTATCAACTTAATTTTTGAAATTCATGTACAACTAAAAGTTATTGATTGAATTTAGTAAGTTTAAACAATTACGAATGAAAACAGCGAAAAGAAATAACGTATTGAATATTTTTTGGCATACTCCAACATATTACAGAATGAAACAAATCAAAGGCAGACCTAAATGACCCATAAAAATTTTTCCTGTAAGTAAAATTTAAAAACATTGTTTAAAAATAAATAAACTTACCTATACATAAAGCGCTCCAAAAGGGCACAATTTATTTACTACACAAAACACTATTTAATTGTTTATAAAAAAACTTTCTTTGTAATTTAATCTTTCACTTTGCACCACTGAACTCAAAAAATAAACGAAATAAATCCTGCTAGATAATTGAATTGAAACTAAAACGGCGGCCAACCTACAAAACCGAGTTTGCGAAACCAAGAGCAAACAATACTTTACACAAAATATCCCTGGGGCCTTATCCTCAAACTGGAGCAGACGGTGAAAGGGTAGCGAATGTGTATTCTTGACGTATTCATCACTCATATCCGGTATCTTCCCAAACTTGAGATTAGATCAGTAATAGTGGATTTTTTTTAGAATAAATTATAAAATTTTCCTAATATCTACCAAATATAGACTAATAATACGATATAAATTGGAAATAATATCTAATAATCAGTTTGAAGACTAAACTTTTCAACAAAAACATGATACAGACATAATTCATGCTATAATATAACAGTAGTGGGAATAGGGGGCTTCTAGTTGACCCCCCCACCACTTTTTTGATTGGTCAGCCAAGAATGACCTTGTTTCTGATTGGCTGCCCAAGTTCGCCCCCTATTCCGATTGGTTTCATAAACTCCGCCTCTTTTTTCTCCACCTCCTACCTCCTTCCTAACCACCACAGTAGTTGGAGGGGAGCTGGTAGCAGTTGGAGGGGAGCTGGTATTTTAAAGGACTGAATCTGAGCGAGCTACATTCATTTACAACTAGTCTTAAGCTTATATAGAAGATTCACCACTAATAAAGAACAGTGTTAAATTAAAAATAAGTGGTAGTTATGAACAGTGATTTGCAAAATGAAATAATCAAATTAGGTAAACAGTTTACTAAACTTCAAAATTCCGAATTAAAGAATGCAATGCTAAGGAAAACACACCCCGAGTGGGCACAGGTATATTATGAGACTGCCTTCCAATACCAATTAGCTGCAGAAGCCTGTTTAAATTATAGAAAAACCCAAAATTTGCCGAAGTTATTTCATGAAATAAAGAAAATAGGATTCAGTTACTTTTTAAGGATATTGAAGGATTATATAAAAGATCCTGATATATTAAAAGAAATCGTGGAAGAGGAAGAGAGAGATAAAGAGATATTGAGAAACAGGGAGGTCTTAGTGTAGGATTTATTATGGAATTATTAATAAGAGAAATGTATGAAGAGTTTTTGATGTCCGCAGCCTGTTCCGAGTTTTATGCATATGAAGGTCAAGAAAGTGAAGCGCAGAATATTATATTGTTTTTAAATTATATGGAACATGCGGAATTATGTTTACTAGCAGCTAAATGTTGTAGCGAATATTTAAAAAATAAAAATATAGATATTTTAATATGTAAACTTCAAGAACTAGGATTAAATAATAATATTTCATGTATTAAAACAATGTTAGAAAATAAAACACATAATTTGTAATCAAGTCTTTTATTACATAAAAAAATTGTTGTAAAGGTAATAAACATTTGATAATGCACATACACATGGTATTTTTTGATGATAAAAGCAGCAAGGATCCATTTTCTTTAGGGTGGGTTGTTCATCAATCTCGATAACTGGTTTCATGGAATACTTCTTTACGAAATCTGCCTTTTCTTCCCCTTTTACATAAACATAGTCCACCTTAGCGCTTAAATCTCTTATGATATCTCCACATTTGTGTAATGGTGTAAATCCTTCACACCATTCAATGCAATGGTAATTTTTTATTAACCACAGAGCTTGTTTGTGTAAATAGGATGGTAAATGACCCATCGGAAATGGAGCTTTGAAAATAAAATGACTTGTCTTTTGCCCATCGTACGCTGCTAATTCCTTTACTATAAATTTATTATTTTCAATTTTGAATCCTTGAAGATCTAGAATAAGTTTCATATTTTCAAATATTTGAATTTCTTGATCATTTCTACTTTTAATTGATATTCACTTATTTGTTTTTTTAATTTCTGCAACTGAAGTTGAAAATCTAATACTCGAACTGAAATCTCGTAAGACATTATATAAATGAAGAATTCTGGTTTGGCTACGTTAATAAATATCAAAATTGACGCGTGCGCTCTTAAGCGTAAGTAGCGGTTTGTTTAAAAAGAGTATTTTATCTTAAGGAAATTGTATTACAACTGTTTCACAATTTTTGTTAATGGATTGTAACTGAAAACTTTATCATGAATTATAACACAATATGCCGCTGTTTTAGGGGGAATTTTTTCCTTGGTTTCAAATTCAATTCTCATAGTTACTGGACCTGTTTGTAGTAAATCTCTTTGATGTGAACAATTAATGTAAACTATAGGAGCATTTTCTTTAAATTCTTTCGGATTAAAAATTGGTTCCACTGGAGAGTTATAATACCCTTGACGAAAGTCTGTAAACATTTCATACAGAGTAGCAAATTTATTATTTTCAAAGTCAAGTTGAAGATCATTGTAAGGATATCTTTCTGAATTTAAAAAGACATTCATATTTCTTAAATTACAATGATCAAATTTACTCATATCCATTTTTAGATTACCACGTCTATTTTTCTGAAAAGCAATTAGAACATGACGTGGCGTTTCGACTTTTGTAGATGTTTTTACGGGCCAGTTGTGCCTCGTAGTTTCCAATAACTCTGGATATTCAACTAATTCCCAGCTTCGGAAGGTTATTAGTATATCACTATTTTTGTCAATAATTTTGGTAAGTGCTAATTCTTGCGGAATCGCTACAGTAAGATGAGGAACTCTCCAACACAACTTGGTAATTTTAACTTTGGGTTTTTCATCTTCATTACTGGATAATAATGCATTTGTATCATCATTACTTCTTATTAGAATAAGTTCTTGTTGTGAATTAAGAATAATCTTATTATAATCTTCAAAAAATCCTGAATACATCTTTAATGGTATACATAATGAAACATTACCTTTGTCATCAGTCATAATTTTTTTTTTAGATTTTGTTTTCGGATACCAACCGGCATTTTCCAATTTAGCACTTTCATTTTGATTAAATGAAATATATCCCTTAAGAGTTGAAGTTATACCAATATCCCGAACGGAGTCAATAGTAACACCATTTAAAATATAGCGTAATTCTTTAAATAAAAATGCCGGAGCATTATTAATTAAAACAGTATTAGCTAAAGGGGAATCATCTTCTTTAGTTACTTGCAATTCCACATAAATTTCACTTTTGCAAGGTAAAGGATATTTTCCTGTTTGTTGCAAAGCAATTCTGATTTCATCATTTGGTCCGAGTTTTGTAGGATTAAAAGGATCGAAAGAAAGAATTTCCCAGCTTAATATTGATTCATCAACCAATACATTTTCTCTTACATTTAAATAATCCATTTTTATTTAAGTTTAAAACCCAAACTTTGAAGAAATTTTCTATTAGAAGGTGTTAACCTTTGGAAGTTTGATTTCCTACTAAAGGAAGTTGGTTTCTTTCTTGTCTTATTAATGTTTTTATTATTAAATTTTCTAGTAAAGTTTGCAGATTTATTGTTATATAATATTACCATCTTTAATCTACTTTTTTAAGATGTAGTCTGATGGTTATGGTTTCTTCTCTAAAATTAACCAAATCACCTTCCTGATCTATTATTTTAATGGCTATTTTATCAATTACTTTAACGGTGACTGGGAAATATATGACGTTTTGAGGTGACTCAATTATTTTGAACCCTGGAACAACGCTCGGGAAAAATTGGTGTATTATATGAACAGGTTTCCCGTTTAAATATGATCCCTCTGCAATACTGCAGTCTATATTTATTGAATTTACTTTAATTATTTCCGCGGGAAAATCTGATATATGTTCAATGTTGGCTTCCAATCGCCCATTTTTAAACCCTAATAATTTACCAATAGTTCCTTCACGAAAAGTTATGGGGGCTGAACATTTAAGATGTGTACGTAAAGTATTATTATTTGCATAAAGACTAAAACTAATTTTATCCTCATCCAAGTGTTTTTTTAAAAAATCTGTTATGTCTTCTAATTCGTAGCTACCTGGGGGTATGGCTATTTCTAAATTTTCATCATGAATTAATACATTATTCCCAACATCAATATTGGGAATTGCATTAAATGTTTCGAAATTTACAAGACCGATAACATATTCAACATCTTCATCTAAATATATTGGAGGATGTAACTCTGATGTTAAAATAGCGGAATTGCCGCTAAGAACAAAACTATATGACATTTTACTTTAAAAATATGTTTAATAATAAACTAAAATTAGGTGTTACATATGGTTATAAAGAAATTTTAGACACAATTGACCACAATTTGTTTTGTTAAAGTTTTGATAACTGTTATAATTATAATTAACAATATTATTATTTTGGTCGCTATAAAAATATTTAATTAATTCAGAAGGGGGTCGCAAATTACCATAACTATCAAAATATATTATGTTTTTTCCTTTTTTTGTATATGCTATCCAGTGAGTACCAACACCACTGTGATTATCTAGATTGACAATTGCACTTTCAATTAACTTTATCTTTTTTGGTAATTTATCCCTCATAAAAATACCACGAAAGTTGGGAATTTGTAAATATTTAGCGTATTTAAGTAAATCGTAATTTGTAAGTGCTTTTCGAGGTATATGTTTTAGCAGTTTTTTGAATAAGGTTTCAAGTATAATCCACATCCTGTTTTATAGGGTTTTAAATAAAGTCCACTTCCTTTTTTTCCTACCGCAATGGACTCCATCATTTGATTCTGTCGTTTAGATTCTTCTAATTTCGCTTTGGCTGCTTTTGCATCATTTACTGCTTTAGCAATACCTGCAGCCCCTCCTCCAAGAGCACCAAGAGCAGACAAACCAGCAAATAAAGGTATAAGTGGAAGAAATCCGCCAGTCTTTGGGATTGGAATTACCCTTTTCTTTGGAGGTAACACTTTACCAGTTTTTTTTAATAGCTTTTAAAGCAGTTTGAATACTTTCATTTAGGTCTTTAAAACGTTTCCCCTTAATTCCTTTTCTAGCTTTTGAAATTACCTGAGATAATGATAGTCCTCGTCCTTTTCGAGTTTTTCGCTTGAACTTTCTTCTCGTTCGAAGTCCCATACCTAATTTTCTTTTAATTTTCATAGCACCAGTAATTCCTAGTGCAGCAGTTTTTTCCCCAAAACTAGAATCTATAGCTTTGAACCTTGATAAAGCTTTGTCAGCTAATACTTTATCAGCTAAATGCCTTCTTTTTATATCATTTGATTGTGAGTAAGCAATATCGTGTTCTTTACAAGCCTCATCCAATAAATTTATACCTTTATCACCTCTTGACAATCGTTTTTCCAATTTTGTTCCAGGTCCACAAAAATTATAACCAGGAATATGCAATTCAAAGGGTAATTTATTTATTAATGAGTTTACTAAACCACTTCCTTTCCTTTTGCTGTTTGTCTTGTAAATGATTCGTTTATTATGTGATGGAAACATTATATATAGTTGCAATCCTAGTGATAACTAACCAGTTACATCACAATACTGAATATTATTAGTTTGTTTTATATATAAAATGAGAGTTGAGAAACAACCATACTCTATAACAATTAAGGATCATGAAAGTTCAGTGAATGGTTTTAGAAAACATGGAAAACTGTTTGAGGGAAATAGTAAAAGAGGGTTAATTATTGGCCCGTCAGGCTGTGGCAAAACCAATGTTATTATTAGTTTGATTGAAGATCCGAATGGTTTGCGATTTGAAAATCTGTATGTTTATTCAAAATCCTTATATCAACCAAAGTATAAATATTTGAAAACACTTTTTAAACCTTTGAAAAAAATTGGATACTATGAATCTGAAAATGAAGAAACAATTGTTTCACCAAAACAAGTTAAACCAAACTCTATAATAATATTTGATGATATAGTGTGTTGTAATCAGAATGTTGTAAAGGACTATTTTTGTTTCGGAAGACACAAAAATACTGATTGTTTTTATTTATGTCAAACATATTCTTCTATTCCGAAACAATTAATTCGTGACAATGCAAATTTAATTGTTATATTTCAACAAGATCGAACAAACTTAAAACATATTTATGATGATCATGTTAATGTTGATATGTCATTAAACCAATTTAATGAGTTGTGCTTAATATGTTGGAAAGATAAATTTGGATTTTTAGTAATAGACAAAGACTCTAATGTGAAATCTGGCCGATATCGAAAAGGATTTGATTCATATATTTACTTATAAAAATAAACGTTTGATGGTAAATTATACCAATCATAGATGAACGTTTAGCAAAAGAGCTAGTTAAATCAAGAAAAGCTGTTAAACAAAAATATCAGAGTTTAAAAAATGCGGAATTTGAGGCGCAAACTAAATTGGAGGAAACATATAAACCGATAACTCAACCCTTACAAGAATTAATTTCAACGATTGGTAAAATTGAACCTGTTGAAATAAAGGAAGAGCTACACACACCAATTAAAAAAATTTATGAAACACCACAGAAAAGATCAATTCAAACACTAACACCAAAGAGAAAATTACAATATGGAACATCAACACCAGAAAAAAGAAAGACGGGAAAAACTCCACTCCTTCCTACAGAAATACCATCGATTATTGACTGGGACGCGAGTTTAGCTTCAGCAAGTCAAATGCCATCTATACAACAAACAAGTATTATTGCAGAAACAAACCCTTCTTCAGGTTCACACTCCACAATAGGAAATCTTTCAGATATACTGGAACAAACACGGCAAACAGTTAGAACATTTGTTGATACAGATTTATATAAAGAATATTTATTAGGATTTGATGAATTACCTCGCCAATATATTGATAGCGGTGTAAAAGATGTTGAACATGAGTTTGATCACCAATATGGAATAGTTCATGATTTGGAAACCGAGAAATTCTTTTTGGGTTTAACTCAAAAACCTGTCGAAATTATTGGTAAAGACATCAAAATTGAAGGAATAACCTATACAGGTACACCAGGTTTATATGAGTTATTATTTAAAAAAGAACCAATAGGGTATAAAAAACAAGATTTGGAAAATTATATGGATATTTTAAAAAGAACCAATGCATACCGTAGAAATAATGATCCAAATGAGCAGGTGCAGGGGAATGGATCACATAAATATATTTCTATAATAGGACCTTATTTGCAAAGCAAAGGAATTACAAAAACTAAAACTCTAAATCCCGAATCTCAACAAGCAATCCAGGGATTTTTTGAAAGACGCAAAGCTCCATATAGAGAAAGTCGAGTGTCTTCAAAAAAAACCGGATTTGGTATAACTTTAAAAGTTAATAAACCTAATACAGATTACATATATTGGGATAATGTAAACGAACTTGTTGAGAGACTTCGACTATTGGTAGCATCCATGCTTGCGGGACACACTGGTCATAACAATGAAATTATTTCCATTATTGAAGAACTAAGAGAAGCGAATATTATTATATAAAAGGACATAATAGATACTTTTAAACATTTCTAAAATGACCATCGATAAATTTGGTCGTCATATTTCAAAAAAATCTGCTCTAAACACATTATTATCACTAGAAAATAAAATATTATCAAATGTTGAAGAGAAAATAATAAAAATTTTTAAAAGCGATGTCAAATATATTGAAAACAAATTAATTCAAAATTTAGATCCCGGGTTGAAAAGCGATGTTAATAATTTAAATAAGAGAATAAATGAATATGATAACAATATACAAAATATTGCAAACAAGATTAAGTTATTTGAGGATAAAGTTATTCCTGAATATAATGACAAGATAATTAATTTGAAAAATACTGTTGATGGAAATGATGAGGTAGTAGAAAAATTTTCTCAGAAAGTTTCTAAATATGCAAATGACTTTGACGTAGTGAAGTTAAAATATGATAAAGTTGATGATTTTGAAAATGAAATAAAAAATGAAATTACATCAATTAAATCAATAATTAAGGATACTTCAGCAATTGACAATGTCAAGAACAGTATTTCCAAGGAAATTACATCAAAGTTTCAAAATTTTACTAATTTGCTTAATGATAGAGTAGCAGAAAAAGTAAGGAATTTTAAGAAAATACATGACGTTATGGATAAAAATACACAAAATCTTGAAAAATCAATGAACACTTATTTCCTAATTCACAAAAAAGATACCGACAAAGTTAATGAATTTAAAGAACAAATTAAAGAATTTGAAATTAAAATCAATGCATATAAATCAAATTTACAATATTTAGAAGACAAATTGAAGGAGGATTTTCAAAACGAAAATGAAAAAATTGAAACAAAATTCAAAGATCAAATTACAAAAGATAATGAAAAAATCGAGGATATACTAAAGCAATTAAACAATCTGAAAACCAAATCTGAAACGTCTTTTGACGAGGGAAATTTTACAAAGGCAATCGATGAGAAATTACAAAAAGAATTAGAATCCTTACTAGAAGTAGTGCAAGCTATAATAGAAGTTTCTAAAAAGGATGTATTAATTAAAATTAAAAATAATAGTTCAAAAATCGAGGAGACTTCTTTACTCATAAAAGAACTTGAAACATCTTATACAGATATACTACACAAAGCTGAAAAGACAGCGTCAGACATAAAAAATATAAAAAAAAAATTGTGAAAATGACATTAGATATTACAAATGCAGAATTTCAATTAGGAAAAGATATAAAAAATCTAGAAGATAAATTAACAAAAGAAATAAAATCTTTAAACGAATTAGTTCAAAGAGCTGCTGAAGTTTCTAGAAAAGAATTTAATGATACAATGAATTATGCAAGAGAAGAAATGAATTCAACATTAGGTGGTTTCAAAAAAGATTATACGTTATCAAATGTTCTTTTGGAAACTAAATTTAATGTAAAAATGTCTGATCTTAATAACAACATCACCCAAATAAATTCGTCAATAAAAGAAATTAGAAATGAAAATAACAAATCATTTGAAACAATGGAAAATAAATTTAATGTAAAAATTTCTGATCTTACTAACAACATCACCCAAATAAATTCGTCAATAAAAGAAATTATAAATGAAAATAAAAAATCATTTGAAGCAATGGAAAATAAAATTAAAGAACTTACTAAAAAAAACTGAGATGATTTTTTTATATTTTACAACATCAGCGATAAAGGGCTTTTATAAACGGTTTAGAAGGAGGTAAAGTTATTTGTGGGATTTATTTTCGAGAGTAAGGTATAAATTAATAATGAGTAAAATTAAGCAAGACGTTGTGAATGAATTACATAAACCGGCGAAAAGGCGATATAGAAGGAGACGAACAATTGTAAAAGGGCTTAATGATCTATTTCAAGCTGATCTGATAGAAATGCAGCCATATGCGAAATTTAATAGGGGTTTAAGATATATTTTAATGGTAATAAATGTGTTTTCTAAATTTGTATGGGCAGAACCTGTAAAATCCAAAACTGGTAAAGATGTAGCAGCTGCAATGAAAAAAATTCTATTAACTTTAAAAACTCCCCCAACAAATCTGAATACTGATCAGGGTAAAGAATTCTTTAATCAAGACTTTCAGAAACTTATGGATCAGTTCAAAATTAATCATTACAACACATTTTCTAATATGAAAGCTAGTATTGTAGAGAGAGTAAATAGAACGATAAAAAACAAAATGTGGAAAAAGTTTAGTTTACTAGGTAATTATAAATGGATCAGCTTTCTTAAAGAAATAATTACAGAATACAATAATACTAAGCATTCAACAATCGGAAAAAAACCAAACGAAGTTAACAAAAAGAATGAAATGGAAATCTTGAAATCAGCTTATACTCATAGGAAAACTGTGGATCCCAGATCACCAAAATTTCGTGTCAGTGATAGAGTACGAATAAGCAAGATTCGCGAACAATTTTCTAAAGGTTACACGCCCAACTGGTCAAACGAAATTTTTCAAATAAAAAAAATCCAGCTTACTAATCCAACAACGTATTTGATTCAAGATGGAAACGGGATAGATATTCAAGGAGGTTTCTATGAAGAAGAACTTCAAAAAGTAAGACACCCAAATGTATATCTGGTGGAAAAAGTGTTAAGAAAGAAAGGAAACAAAGTATTTGTAAAATGGTTAGGATTAGATAAATCTTATAACTCTTGGATCTTCAAGAGAGATGTGATGTAATAGTAATTAATGCTGTAATAATAATTGATGTTTGTAATAAAAAAAAATGATTTTTTATATATATTTGTTTTATTTAAAAATAAGCTTATTACATAAACATTTTTTTAAATACAATATTCCTATAATCAGAGTCTAATATGGGATTTAAAATTTCTTCAATCAATTTAATCCTTCTTCTAAAATGTTTTTGATTTATAAACTCTTCAGAAGTCATACGAGCTTTTCTGTAGGCGAAGTTCCAAGCAACCATCAGATGAATTTGGTTTCTTGATTCATCAATAGATACTGTCTTCTTCATAATAGGGCTTAGACTTTAATTTTTGTTCTAGTTCTTCGGGATGATTCAACAGCAGTTCCAGCATGGAGCACACATTTTCACTATTTAGATTTTGTTTTGGAGAAAGGACATTATATATTTTGTCAAAAGAATCTCCGTCGTAAAAATTGTTATTTCTAAAAACGTTGAAATAACGTCGAAAGTTTTGTTTTTGTAAAACATTTAGTCTATATTCTATAAGTGGAATTTGTTCCCATAGTCTGCACACAGTTTCATTTCCATAGTAAATAAAATCACAGCTTTTCACAATCTTCACTATTGGTAATTCACCAATCTTTTCAAAATGAATAGATAAATTTTGCAAATATATCGGTTCATTGAAAACATTTGGTGAAAACATATAATTTGTTATAACTCCTTGATATTGCAATAAGTTCTTCCAATCATCTTCATTTAATATCACAGACTGACCATTTTTACCACCAAGTTCAATGCATGGTAGAAAATCACTTTCCACCCACAAACCAATCACAGCATATTTAGAGTTAGAATTATTTAAATTATATTTTGTAGAATTTATAATTGTTTTTTTTATTTTCTTTTTTAATGGTGAATTTTCAAATATATTTTTACTCTGATTACTGAACATTTTAAATGATGTATTTCAAAAACTAACTGGCTATCTGCTTGCTCTCAAAAAACTAACTATCAATCCGTTTGCTCCTAAATTTTATACATTTTCCCTCTCCTCTCAAGTGGAGGGGTAAACTTATTTTCCCTCTCCATTTAAGAGGAGGGGATAAACTTTAAATGTCTTTATACTAACGAGAATCAATAAAAAACAAAATTTATATTATTTTTTTAACATTTATTAAATATTTTTATAGATATTTTTTCATGAAATACAATAAAATTAAACATGTACAAATAAATATTGCTGCTGTAAATATAATAACAAATATATAACAACAGACACAATGACAAGATTCTTCTTTTTTATTATTGAAAGGAATCCAATCTGAATATTGTAATGGTTTGTTTGTCATGGAATATTTAATTTTTATGTATGTATTTTCACACAAAGCAGAATCAGTTACATTATAGGTAAAAAAGTGTGAATTTCCAACAAGATATGTCATTTTCATCTGTTTGTAGCAGTCGGTTTCATTTTTGAGGGCATTTATACATATATCAGCCCTAACTGTATTAGGAATGTAATTTACATATATCACATTTCCAACAAGGGAAACTAAAACTATTAAAGATGCAGCAGTCATTGTTGTAATATTACTAACAAGTAATGGTATTTCTATACAATATATATGTTTTTGGATTCAGTTCCCCCTCCAACTTTTAAAGCTTCAAAAACGACTTACATAATTTATCATCATATAAAATGATGTCTTTATAAAGATGAAAAATTACTAGGAGTAGTTAATTCTAATCGCGGTTTTTTATTTTTAGATCCATTTTCGTTTCCAGAACTTAAAAAAGTTAGAGTATCATACATCATTTTCATATCTTTATCAAAAAAATCTGTTTCCAAAATATCCTTATGTCCCCATGCAAGAGTTTTTGTGGAATTTGGTATACAATATCTTTTATCATCATGAGTTGTTAATGCCAATTTATTTAACAAATTAGTGTATATATTATGCATATCTGACTTGAATACATACATGGTGCAGAATATTTTGTCACCTTTCTCAACAACATCTTTATAATCTGATAATGTTAATTGATTTTTTATACATGATCTACTAACGCCTTTTGCTTTTTTATCTACACTATTTTTGGATTTTATACAATATGCTTTAGCACCAGTTCCATAAAAACTTTCAATGGGAATCCCTTTGTACTCATCTTTAAATTTACCAACAACTGATGTTGTAATAGGCATGCAATGAATATTTTGTTCAGAAAAATTAGAAGTATCAAATTTATCCAGATTTAGCTTCATATCTTCATAAAAGTTTTGGGTCTGAACTTCAAGAATTAAGGAATCAGTATCCGTATATAATAAATTTAAATTATTACCATGTTTAACTTTTAAATACCCGTGATAAAAATTATACATCACAGTTTTTGCAATATCCAAGATACTCATCCCAACATAAATTGGTTTATTGTATTCAATGCAAACCTGTTGAAGTTGAAGAGCAACTAAATTTTCAGAGAAAATTTTAAAATCCTTTAATTGAGGTTTAGAAATAAGTTTTTCGGCGCTAAGTTTATTACCCTGTCTTTCCCATTGAGATACTAACTTAATATCTGCTCGCCTATCAACATTTTCCATGGTTTTACCGAAAATTGAATTATTTGCCAATTTATAACAATTTTTATCAAATTTATTTTTAGATAAATTTCGTAAATTTGTATTTAAATCTATATATTCCGCTAACCATGGTGATTGTGTAAATTTAATTGCTCTGTGTATTTTTATGATTTTGAGTCCAAATTGTAGACATTGTTTCAGATATCGGTAATGAATGATATAGTTATATTTATTATGTAAGTTTGGAATCAATTTAGAGTGGTTTGAAATTGGCGGTGTATATTGTTCAGGACAAAATGGGAAATCATTATGACTATCATGTAAATAATTTGGATATTCTAAATCAACTTCAAATATGTAGCCTATAGATGATGTATCTGAAAGTTCGGATATATTTAAAGTTTCTATTTCGAGCTTAGGTACCCAAGCAAAATTTTTTTCAGGCAAATATTGTTTCATAGCATAACCATACAAATTTGTGGCGTCTAAATAAGTGATATATGTTGTAGGTCTTTCAGGATTAAATTTTTTTAAGAATGGATTATTTGCTTTAGATTTGCGTTTTGAACAAGTGCTAACGCCCCCACGAACACCTTTTTTGAAAAAATGAAGCATATCTGATTCCGTTAATAATTCTAATTCTACATTAGTTAATTTCATTATTGCATCCCAGCACATAGAAGGGCTAGTGACATAATTAACAGGATCTAACTTATAGGTTTTAATACATGTGGGTCTATAATTTTCAAAAACATCAGCCAAAAGTAAAACATCAGATTTTAAGTAAATATCGGAATAAGCCCCTATTGTAGAACACTTAAATAGATTCCACACTTCTACAGCACGATTGTAGTCTTGAGGAGAGATATTTTCATCGGTTAAGTTATTATAAAATTTATCAATCGATGGTAGAGATTTCTCATTTAATTTTTCGTTGGAATCTATGTAAGAGTATGGAAATACCCCTTTTTGTCTAATGTATCGAAATTCATCAGCATTTGAGAAAAACTTTTTAATTTCAAAACATTGTGAATCTTGTAGAGTTTGTGATAGCGACTCTAAAGACTCTGGGAGAAATTGAAAAGAATCTATAAAGCGTAGTCGCAAAGCAACTGGTTTCCGCTTTTCTGACACATCAACGAAAATTTCCTTACTAAAAGAAATATACTTTTCTTTATTTTGAGCTATAACACTAATATTTTCTTTATTATAGCAAAGCGATTTAATAAATAGGTGAGAATCATAGTTTTTTAAATTATGCAATACTATTGGTATATATTTTGGAGGTTTAAAATGCAAATTACATATTGAGTGGGCGGCTCCTCGATATTTACCTGTAATATGACAATGATCCCTACACTTTATGAAATTTCCTTTTGAAAAAGGTTTTTCACATACATAACAAATGCTAGAATTTTCATATTCAATCTGTTCCACAGATGATAAATCTTTCAATGGTACTTGATATTTTAAATATTTTTTATAAATTTCTTTTACATCATTTTCAATGTATTCAATAAATTTTATAGCACAATCTGTACCTCTATAAAGTTTAAGACACACAACATTCTCATCAAATGATGATTTAATATAATAAGCAAATGAATAGGGTATATGTTCAGCAGTTTTAATAGTATATGAGGTTGTCGAATCAGGTGTAGATTGTTGGCACTCAATATTTTTCAAATAACATTCAAAATCGGCATAAATAACAAAAGGAGCTTTATACTGTTTCT